>CM067220.1:65195582-65587575 GCA_034190945.1 Octodonta nipae
GAACATACCAGTAAGAAAATAGAGTTATTAGATAGGGAAGTATTTCAGAGGTTTGCTTCCCCCCGCGGTAATTGAATGAAATGAAAACGATAAATTATAAACGATAAGATAATTCCATTCACTCAACAGCGATAGAGAGTGCAACGATAACTGAAATAATCTTCCTCATGGTAAATAAGAAAAACGGTAAATTAGATCAAGATAAGATAAAAGGTGAATAAAAATATATTCCATATATATATAATATATATAATATATATATATATATATATATATATATATATATATATATCGATATCTGTTAAGTTGTCACCTCAGTACAGTTGATAGGGCGACCTCGCCTCACTCATTCATGATTGTTTTTCTTCAGATATTTTTACATATATGTGTTAAGGGAGGGCTTTCAATAGGAAATTCAAAAGAGGGGAAACGATTTCTTTTGTTTAATTTTATATAATTCATAGATAAATTAAATCCGTTGTCACCTCAAATATATATGATTGACATCGGCAATAAAATATATATGAAGTACTCTCTCACCTCAGTCGGCGTTGCCACATCTTTGAGAGAAATAAGTTATTGCAACATGTAGGTAGCATAAAAGTTAGAGAAATAAATAATAGTCGTATCAATCAGAAATTCATCGAGCTTCGAAATTACGCAATAGTGATTGAATCCATAGTTATCGACTTCTATATTTTCGGAAGTAATTTTCATGTTCAAAAATAAAATTAGGTAGTTGTTCATTGAACTATTTTGTACATAAACTCTGTGAACATAATAAATGATAAGGGAATTAAACACATCGTGTAAATTCAATATCTACTTTAATGAAAACAAAAAATATATTTCATGTAGAAAACAACAAATAAAATATGGTATCTGTATAGAACGGTAAAGATCATAACTGAACCTGCATCCTCATGGAGTTAATATAAAATATGGTTTCTATATAGAAGAGTAGAAAACATAACAGAAACTGCAATCCCATAGTGTTATATTATAATATATAATGATTATATAATATCCCTAAACTTACCCAAAATCATGGTAATTTTAAAAATATATTGTTAGGCTTAAAACTAGATTTAAGTTTTTTTAAACAAAAACAGCTAGAACCAGGTAATGATAGCGAGATATTACTTCTGTGTTTTAATAATGTGTTGTAATTTAGATTTTATTAAAGGGATACTTCTGTTGATTCCAGTATTTTTTTATAACTCCGTTATTGTAACTGCATTGGGATATTCCTTTTTCTGAATAAAGCTTGAGAAATGTTCTTTGAGAGTTAAGATTTTCCCATCAGTCCAACCTGTAAAGAATATATGTACCTACTATCGAAAATATAAAAAATATATCAGCTATTTACTTCTTTTTTTTATTTTTGGTTTTTGTCTTTGAGAGGCTTGGTCTTCATCGTCATCGATATTTAAATCTGAAACAGAATAGCATTATTTTATTTCTCTTTAATATCATTCATATATAAACAATTAAAGCATTTTACAATTTATTTTACTTCAACTATTTTTTTATGTATTACAATTTTTATTTATATTGATTACCAGGTATCTCACAAAAAATTGACTTCCACCTCAACGTTTTGTCATCAGTCTTAAAAAAACGCTTAGGCGGAATGTTCTAAATATATATTATATAATTTTCAATGCATTGAATTATTTTTCTCCACTACAGTCAACGCTCCTTATTTACCATTTCTTTATTCCCATTTTCATTATTCACTGATAAAAAACAATTGTCACCACTTCTTGCATTCGTGGCTGATAAAACTCCTGTCATACAGAATAGATCATGTTTATCCGCCAATTGATATTACAAAAACTGAGCTTCTTTCCCGACATAAAGTAGATAGACTGAGCCACCGGAAATACAGTTATTCAGTAATTTTTCTGTTTAAATTCATCAACAATAAACTTAACGACTCAATTTTTCTGCAAAAACTAAATTTTGTTGTGCCTAGACTCACATCTAGGACAAATCACACCTTTTACCTTCCCACTTCCCGTACTAATATTCTAAAACGTTCTCCACTTTATAAAATGTGTTCGAAGTGTAATGAGGTGAATTACAAGCTTGACATCTTTAATTGCACTGTTTCAGCCATAACCTAAAGACCTGCATTTTAGATAACTGAAATAGGCTATTCATCTTATTATATAAATGTCTGAGCTGTGTGTTTTCTCAGTTCTAAGATACACTCTATAATCTTAGCTTCTGTACATGTTCTGTAATTATTCAGTATCCTTGATATTTGTTGTAAACTTAGGTTAAAACTGTTATTGTTAATTTACTTATTGTTACTCTTAATCTGTTTTTTTCCTGTTCTGTAGTTGTGTGTAAACCTGTTTGAGCAGTAAATAAATAAATAAATAAATAATTTTTGGATTCGCGTATCCAAATTTATATATTCATATATATGTATTCATTTCAGGTCCGTAGCCAACTGGGGGGGGGGCTTGCGGGGTTAAACCTCTCACCCATAAATTTTGGAATTTTTGGTTTCAAGTTTCAATTTTAACCAATTAATCATGTGTTTCATAAGAATACATTTTATATTTATACAATTTTATATATCCTGGAAATGCATTAACAAAAATATACATTTGCAGTCCTAATCAGCCCATCACCAATAAAAAATTAGCTTTCAAAGAAACAAGTATTACAAACGAGTCTTATTTTTGCTTGATAGAAAGTTCTTTGACAAAACTCGCCGCCGATGTACTTACGCGCTGCCTGCTTAAGTTACAGACACATTACACATGTCGCTATGACTTCTGATAAATGCTGCATTTGTTCGCGATTTAGAATTGTCGGAGCTTTAGTTTATATTTTTTCACATTATTTATAATCTGTATATTTATTTCTTTGTGTTTTCTTTTTATATGGAATTTTATAGTTCGTAGAAGAACTATTCTCGTCATCTTCATATATTTAATATTTCTTAATTTACTTATTTTACATTTACCGAGTTGAAAACCCCCAAGGAATGGTGGTCATTTTATTGTAATTAAATTTACTCAATCTTGTAGTTGAAATGAAAATGTCTCCAAATGGTAGTACTTTATTTTCTATTGCAATAATACTCCTCAATATCATTTCTATTAAAGAATTCACAAATAAGTCAATACTGTACCTCAACGGTTCGGATATTACGATCCTTTAACAACATGGATTAGTTAAACCCTGAATTCTAGAATCATATTTTAAAAGGTAAAGTAAATTTCATTACAATTAAAAGAAATTCTTCCAGGTTTTACAACTAAATATAAAATAAATAATTTAAGATATATTAAATATCTGAAAATAATGAGAATAATTCTTCTACGAACTACAAAATATCATATAAAAAGGAAATAAAATAAATGAATAAACAGATTATAAAAACGTGAAAAAATATACAATAAATCTCCGACAATAATGTTTAATAAAAGCAAAGGAAAATTAGTTCCTACATATAAAAGAGTCGTGTTGCTGTTTGATTCAAAAATTTTATTTGTGACTTTATAACATATCCCTATGATCACGGACAAATTACCATTCCGTATTCGCGGCATATTCACGGAGCGTATTCCCTGCTAATAAGTCGCATTGACTCTATGGCAAATAACATTTTATAGCTTGAAATTTGTGAATATTTATATAGTGAATTAATAACATTAATAATTAAGAACGTATCATAATTTTTTATAAAGTTGTCAATAGAAAATTGTTTCAATTGTTGTCAATATTAATAATTATATTATTAATGTACAAGAATAAATATGTTTTTTCTAAAAAGCAGTTTAGAGTTGTCTTTCTATGTGAGTTACTTACATAATTGAAAAATTAATATTGGCGTTCAACGTACCTGCACTAGCATTTTCTTTGCTTTGTTTTTCTGCAGTGGTAACTTCTTTTTGAGCTACATATTCAACGTCACTATAATCGCCTACAAATACAATTTTTTTATTAAATTTGACTTCCATATAAGTACTCGTTTTACCTATATTTTCTTCTGGATATTCAGTGGATTCATCGAAGTTTATATCTTCTAATGTCTTTCCTTTATATTCTACCGGTAAAGACCCGTTTTCCATCATAAGTAATAATTTGGATACTTTCGCCGTTTGATATATATCAATGGGTAACCTTTAAGGAATAAATTGAATAAATAAATAAATAGCAAAATGGTATTTTACAATAGCAACTGAAAACTTACTCATAAATATCGTTGTGAGTTTTAACCGTGTGCCCCATAAATTTCGAAAATTGATAAATTTTTACTTTACTTCTAGGATTAGAGAAAACATATTCATTCTCTTCAGAAACGTATTTCCCCCTATATTTCAAAATAGTAACAATAAATTGCTGTAAAATGGGAGGTACTAATATGACTACTTGTCTGGACCCTTTCCCGCTGTTTAAAACTCTCTTATATTTTGTGGCGAGTACCTTTTCCGTCTTGGTTAACGCATTTACAAAATCGATAAAATAAGATTCTCGTTCGGCCTCATAGCATAATATCTTTAAGTATTGCACAACCCCAATCCGCCTTCTATTAAACAAAATTAGTAGTGCTAGGGTACACTCAACTAAAGATTTGAAACTCTCAACAGAATCTGTATTGTTTAGAATATTTGTTGGCAAACTTTTGCCATTTTTAAAGTCTCTTCCCTAATATTTTTACATCTTTCACTAGTGGAATAAGCAGTGGTTTATTCCATCTTTTTCCTGTAAATCTTTGTTTGCAATCGAAGATATTTCTATATTCCAATGTGACTCTACTAATTTTTGAAAATTGTTAATATCGGTCTGCCAATTTCGCGATTCCTCTTTAGAATGGCATGTAAACCCAGGGCTTTGTTTAAGTATTAAATGTATTAATTCTTCGCATGGTAATTTTAAATACGCGCCTAGATGCATCGCTAGGCTTGGTGCCACAAATATTTTCTTTTGTGGATCGTATCCACTAATCAGTCTAGTAGCAGCTAGTATGTTGTCGAAATTTTCCGGTTTTAGAATATCTTTAAGTTGTACTGTCTTATCGTCAATAATTTTTCTATAAGCTATTAACAGACGAGAAAGCTCTATCATTCTGCTGCTGCACGCATATTCATTTCTTTCTCTTTTATGTTTTTTGAGATATGATTCTCCGAATTGGGTGATAAGTAAGTCTTTTTTTGCTTCAAATGATATTTCATCACCTTTCATAAAATTGGGGAAAATAAGTTTTTTAGTTATTTTTCATACATATATAAATATTTTAAAATTTAAATATTATTTTTAGCATTTTTAGTAAATATGTTTATTGGTCTTGTTTTTTTAAATGTAAGTGTTAATTTATTATTATAATAATAATAGTATGAGGCGACTAAATGGGTAGCTGTCCGCTGACCTAATACCTAGCTTTCCTTCCTTCCCCACAACTCGCACGGGATGTTCTGGTTTAAATCATTTCATCTGGGAAGTGACAACCCCACGGGTCCGAGTTACCTGGGTCACCACCCATGAAAATGCAGCTACGTAGAGTAGTTGCCTCGGAAAAGAGCCGCTGCCTGGGGATCGCCAGGGCATGTCTGGAGCCGGCGCTGGACATGACAGCATGCGGGACGTCAGTGGCAGGGTGCTGAGGAGGCGGGCCCCTGCCGTCCAAAGAGCTACAGCCCAAGAACCAGAAGAATCACAACAACACTCACCAATACAGTCACAGCAACAACGTGACCATCACCAACGGAGTCAAACGAGAACGAGAACTCCACACGCAGAAAGTGTTGCACAGGATCAACTGCCAGCGCTCACCCAAGCGGGATTGATAAGACAGCGCATGAAATGGACTAGCGCCATGAATAAATTTATAATGCGCACGTTTTACAGAGTGACTAACCTTGGCCAGGACAAGACCGGATATCGTTAAATACTGCATCAAGAGTTCTGTCGTGAGTACCCAGAGCTTCAAGTTATCGAACAGAGAGTCGCAGATCAATACCGTGTCATCTTGAGAAATTACCTTATTTCGCTTGATCAACTGGACGAAATAAAGAGCGAAGTTGAGCGCGAATTATTTGGTCGAAATACAACTGATCCAGAGCCTGAAAGACCTTTGGCACAAAGAGCGGATGAGACTCAAGAACTTCAACAAGAACAGCCAACCAATGCTGACCTGCTTGAGAAGATCCAAGTAGAAATGGAAGGAGCTCTTAGAGAGTAGAGTGTAACAGATCCACTGACTAGGCCAACTCTTCCCAAACAAAGATCTTCTAAGAAACCGGGTATCGTCTTGCAGGCTATGAACAAATGTATCTTGCCAAACTATGTTTTAGGTGCTAATACGTTAGAGTCGCTACATATAATCATCTACTGTGCTGCAATTTCCATCTGCAGAACAATTGGGGTCGCAATAAGACCAAAGCAAGACCCTCCCCAATTTAGACAAACACCCCTAATACCAGCTTGGCGAAAAAGCCTTGAAGGAAAAATGAATTCTCTTCGGAAAGACGTTGGGAGACTGACCGAGTACCAATGAGGGGTCAGGACAACAGAATAGAAAGACTTGTCAAGACTATCATGGACAATAACCGAATACACTCTCAGTGCGATGGAGAAAACATCACATCCCAGCAGTGTCTGGACAGTTTACGACAAAAGCTCTCCATCTACACAAGTCGATTAAGAAGGTACAAAACCATTAACCAACGGAAACTAGACAACACACTATTCCGAAAATCAGAAAAAGGGTTTTATAGAAAACTCAACAACATCAATAATAATGAAACCCCTAGCTATCCCAGTAAAACGGCCATAGAGCAGTTCTGGAAAACACAACTTTCCATAACAGTTTTTCATAACTACAGAGCGAACTGGATTAATGAAGAGGAGGATGCATTTCAGAATTGTGATAAGTTGCAACATCAACCATTTACAACGGAAGACACGTCCAACATAATGAAACATCTCCATAACTGGAAAGCACCAGGACCAGATGGTGTGCAATTACTGGATAAAGAAACTTTACGCCACCCACGATAAATTAACAGTCCTTGTTAATGATGTAATTATCTATCCACACAAGATGCCAAGTTTCCTTACGCATGGTGCTACATACCTCTTACCAAAGGATAACCTAGGTACACAGGACCCAGCAAAGTATCGACCAATCACTTGCCTCCCAACCTTATACAAAGTTATAACGTCGTGCATTAATTATCGCCTTTTCAGACATTGTGAGCTCAACAACAAAAGGGAGGCGCGAAAAACTCGATGGGGTGCAAAGAACAAATAATAATTGATTCCGTTGTCTGCAATCAAGCCCACGCCAAGTTACGTGATCAACAAATTTCTAATTTGCGTAATCATTTCCAGAAACTCGCAGAATTTTCTAATCTACACAGAGTCATATGTCAGGTTGATGACTCAACACCTCTGCGACTGACAGTTCAACAAGTTCAAGTATACCACCAGACAACTGATTAGAAGCTGCTCAAATCGAAAGAGAATCCCTTTCATGGAAGACATATAAATGACGTCAACCAAGATTATGTCGACAGTTCAGCGTCGAACTACTGGTTGATCTCTGGTCTTATGTTTCCTGAGAGGGTAGGCTTTATATTGGCAATCCAAGATCAAGTAATTCCAATTAAGAACTATCTAAAGTACATCGTTAAAGACCCTTCTATCAACAACGACCTATGCAGATATGGTTGCCAAACATCTCAATCTATCCAGCATATCATAGGAGGTTGCCAAGCGTTCGCTGAAACTGAATACAAAGAACGACACGATGCTGTGGCAAAAATACTGCACAAGGAACTAGCGCTTAAACTTGAGCTATTACAGTCGGTAAGAACACCCTACTATATATACAAACCAGAATCTATTTTAGAAAATAACAACTACAAACTATACTGGGACCGGACGATATTGAACGATCGGTCTATTGCTCATAATAGACCAGATATAGATTTGGTAGATAAAGTCTCTAGAAAAACAACCTTAATTGACATAGCAATCCCTAACAAAAATAATATAAATATTAAGCAGGCTGAAAAAATAGCCAAATATAGAGATTTAGAATTTCAAATACAGAGACAATGGGACATGAACAACACTCGAACGGTACCAATTGTTATGTCAACAACAGGTGTAGTCCCAAAACATCTATTAAAGAATTTGAAATACCTCGGTCTGGACGAACAAATGATGCAAAAAGCCGTCCTGTTAGGAACAGCTCGGACGGTCAGAAAATTCATGGGGAACTGCATCCAACCACGGGCCTGATAACCTAACAAATGCTCCCACAGAGCTAAACCCTTCTGATATGTAGTATATCTGGGGTTTAGTGAAAGTGTGATGCCATACAATGTATGGTCAAGTCGATAGTAATTTTATAATACAAGTGTTAATATAATAGTTTCTGAACAAACAAAATACGTTTGCTTCCGTTATCCACAACCCAATTAATCATATTTTTAGTGCACTTTCTATTTTGTACTACGCATAAGGCGAAATATATATATATTTTTAATATTAATAAGAAAATACCTGTTCTTTTACATTAAGTCGAGATATTGTATTTGTGGGATCCATTGAACAAGCAGCTAATGTGTGAGAATCTGTTAAATAATTTTGTCGCAAATTTGAATCAATATTACATGGATGTTTAATTGTACATACTTTTGTATGTCGTTTTAGGTAATCCTTTTTAAATAAATCTCTGCAATAGATACATGGAAAAAATGTAGAATTATATTCTCTACTCCTTCGGTATGGACGAGAAACTCCATGTATGTATAAATTAAAATTAGTATTCCTTCGTAGTAGACTGAAAGCTTGCCTTCTGGCCTTGCTACCTTTTGGATTTTTTAAGATGTGTTGGATTTCATTTTCTTCCTTATGAAATGTTGTCGTATGTCTAGCAAAGTTTTTTGACATAACATCTTTATTACAAAACTTACATCTAGTCTTTTTCTTTGTACTTTCCCTTTTTGCCTGATGAATTTTTATTATTTCAGTAACTAGGTATAATAAAATACTATTTATATTTTAACTTACCTTGCTTATTTCTGATATCGATTTTAGTTCTTTTCTTAATAATGTATCATGCTGATTTTTCATGGTGATAACAGATGATGGAGGCTGATTTTGAATGATTTGGGTTTCTGAAATTTCAGAATCTGAACTTTCCTCTAAATCGTCCGACATAATGTAATCTTTATCTCTACCTTCATTACATGTATCTTCAGAGCTATTAGAAATGGTCCTATATAATTCTACATCTTTACTTGAAATAGTGATAATTTCTTGTCGAGGAATTTCGATAGAGAAGTTAGAAACCTATCAATGAAATCATTTGTTAGAATCTTTTTATTAAACTTTTCACTTTGCAATTAGGAAGACTGAAATTCTACTACTTACATTATCAGTTTCTTGTTCGAACTGATTATTTATGGGATTGTTAGAACTATTGCACATTGCACTATTGGATTCCGAAAATGCATAAATATCTTCAGATGCATCTTGACTTTTTTCCACAATGGTTTCTAATTCATGAGTACAGCAGCTGACGTTATCAGAACTGCAAGCCTCTTTGAACGATTTTAATTTTACTATAAATTGCTATAATTATTACCAACTTTAATAAAATCAGATTTTTATTTCATAAATATGGAATCTTAATTATTCACTATATTTTCGTCACACATATTGTTTCGTGTTACGGCTAAAAAAAGGGGATAAAAACGTCGTAGTGTTCGACTTAAATTTTATCAAAATATTACCCAAAAATTAATATATTTCTAAAAGGTTAAACCGTCTCTGATCTTCTTTTTAGGCAAAATAAGATATATTTCCTATATAAACCCGTGTCCTAACTTACTTGGATTTCGACATTTTTTTAAGATCTGCATGCAGCATAAATGAAATTAGTTTTAGTATAAATTTGAGTTATATTGGCGGGAAATGCAACATGCAATTATCTTTAAAACCAAAGCCACATCAATACTAACCTTCGCTAATTTAACCATTAGTAAGCCTCTAGTTGCACTCATCTTGACTAAATCATCAAAATATTATTTAATTCACTAGGTATAATTAACAAACTACATTTTTTCACGGGGATGCGACGTTGTCGGAAACACGAGGTGCTAACGTCTGGACATAACCTATTTGCACCTTATATAGGGTTGAGGTGACTTCGCGCTGGCTACGGTTATCCTTATACTCCGACGCTAGCGCCAGTTATATACTATAGAACTAAAGAGAAAATTTATTGGTATAAGTAGATACCTTATATTAACGATTCCCGCTGAAATTAATAGAAAACGTTGTCACCTCACCATTTTGAGGCGACAACATTATATATGAGGTGACACCGCATATATATATATATATATATATATATATATATATATATATATATATATATATATATGATTATTTTTATAGAATTCGTGAAATTGTTGAATTGTTGAGAGTTGACTGCTGATCATCATTTATAAGTTAATTATACTTACGTGTGTACACCTACACATAAATGTGAATATATATATATATATATATATATATATATATATATATATATGCAGGGTGTATATATAATACAGGGTGTAAATAGTTTGAGTGCATATATTTTAGGTGAAGGTAGTATACACCAAATTAAAGAAAAAACTCTTATACCACTATGGTCAGTAGGCCTTAATAACCAAGAAAATCCCTAAAACATATTAAGTAAATTATTGTCAATCCGGCAACGTCGCTCGCGTTCGAAGCAGATTCACTCTTAGCGCGAATAATAAAGCAATGACTACGCCGACAAAAAAAGTAAACACCTGTGTTTTTGTATTGACTGATGATATTGACCTTAGAATTAAATAAACATGTATGAAATATTTTGTTGAAAATATTTACGTTTTTAATACAAGGTATTGCAATTAGAATTTGTATTTGGCGGTTTCTTTTATGCAATTATACAAAGTTGGGTAAATACATATGATATTCAACTCAAGAGAACTGTATATGTAGTTTTTTACCAGTTAAATTATTCGAAGAGTCATTATTACATTACATTATTTCGTCAGCAGCGTCAAAAATGCGTTGTCTAAGGTCATTCTCGTCAATAATTGGAGTCGTGTAAACCTTACTTTTCATGTGTCCCCATAAGTAGAAATCTAAAGGATTGAGATCAGGAGATCTTGCTGGCCAACGTATATGTCCGTTTCGACCAATCCAACGACGGGGAAATGTTCTAATTAAGAAGTCGACAACTACCACCACCACCACTTGCGTGGGCAGGTGCTCCGTCATGTAAGTACCACATATTGGAACGTGTTTGTAGGTTCACTTCATCTAACAAATCTGGTAGCGTGTTGTTCAAGAAATAAAGGTAATTCTCACCTGTCAAACGTGCAGGCAGTATAAATGGCCCAACCAAGTATTCACCAACTATTCCAGCCCACACGTTAACTGAGAATTGGTGTTGAAATACTGACTGGCGTATTTCGTGCGGATTTAACTCAGACCACGAATGCGTATTATGAAAATTTATTATACCATTCCTATTAAAACTTGCTTCATCTCTTGTTAAAATATTGTTCACAAAATTAGGAAATTGTCGATGTTTTCTGAGGAACCAACGACAGAAATTGAGTCTTGGTTGAAAATCATCAATTGAAAGCCCTTGAACCCGCTGCATGTGATATGGATAGAGCAATTGTTCTCGTAATGCTCTATGAACAACAGTGTGAGAAATTTGCAGCCACTTCCAATACTCCGTGTGCTACGATATGGGTTGATGTCGATAAGGTCTAGTATTTGATCCTCAGCAGCTAAGATACGATTATGTCGCTGTGGTCCGCGATTATTTATTTGTGGTATTACACTACCTGTTTCCAGAAACCTCTGCGAAACAGCTACGAATGTCCTAGCATTGGGCAGGCGCCTGTTTGGAAACCTTTCCCTGTATAACATTCTTGCTATTCTGCAATTACGTCTGCTTTCCCCATAAATTAAGAGCATGTCATGTCTTTCCCTAATTGTATAATCGGCCATTATTTATCATAAATAAATACTGTTGCACTATTCTTAATTTTCGAACTTACATACTAATCACAACCGATTTTATTTATTTAAAAAATATATTAAATGAAAAGCAAACCACGAAGTCTACATCAAATAGATATCATTCAAATCACTTTACCGTTTATCTATTCTTATTTACAAGAATCGAAATCGCAAAAAACAATCGTAACTTTCAGTCGTCGTTAAAGTAAAGAATGTAGTAAATAAGTTGGTCTGTATGCCACGTTGCCATATCTATTCGGAGAAACTTACACTAAATTATAAAAGCATATTTCGAGTTTAAGCTATTGAGTATTTAGATATTTATATTTATATTTACCGACATTTTGAAATCGAAATTATTGTATTATTCACTGTAGCAAGGGCTACATAAACTCTAACTTTATGTGTCCTTTTTGGCAAAACTATAGTTTATTTTAGAAAATGTTATAAAGCTTTTTGATTTGTTTTTGCCTGAAGTATTGTTCTTCAAAATCTTTGCACTCAAACCGTTTACACCCTGTATATAAGTACAATGAAACTTTTTTTATCCAATTAGATTAATTTTAGTTAATTAGTTTACTTAGTGGTTAGTTTGTAAGTATATACCAGCCTACGAGCAGGTAACTTTGTGACCTTGTAGGATTTACTATGTAAATATGCGTGGAATGTATCTGGTAAATAAATAAATAAATATATACTATATATTGTCTTGCGTACAAAGGAAAGACACCTCGAAGAGAGTATTGACATTTTTTTGTGTTTGACAGGCGAGAAAAATATACAGGCAGCCGTCCATCGTTTAATCCATCTCGAAGACGGTATATTAACATACAAGACATTTTCCAAATTAATGTGAATATTGTAAAGCTTGATTTAAGTAAAGTCATTTTTATCGATCTGTATTCAACAGTAGTTGGTGAGGCACTATGCTCATCTTGAACCTCGTTCGTTACTTTATTCTAAAAATTATTAGCAGGCTACTAGAAACCATAACATCAAATTATTGATTTAAATTTATCATTAAAAATTTTTCCAAGTCTCAAAATTATTACGCTCGGCCTTGAATCATCCGACAAAATCAGAGACTCGAAGGAGTTGCCGTCCTTGGACAGGTAGGCAGGCGCTCCCTTCAATCCGACGAAAACTATGGATTCGAAGGAGTGGACGTTCTCGCGAATGCAGCTGTTCAATAATTAGCAAAAAATTTTAATTTTTTTACAGCCAACGAAATACCATATCCCCCCATCCAGCCCCCAAATATCCAACCCACCAACCGAACAACGCCTAAAAACACGCGCCCGCGCAACAGGCATATAATATACCTTCTCAAATAAATATTTCTGAATTAACCGCATTAGCGCCACTCGCTGGACATCTGACTTTGTAATCAGGCAAGCCGAGTTCGCTTTTTTTCTTTCCAACTACCACAACCAACAACAGATGGCGTGCACCCCTGCGACACATGCAACCCACAATACAAAGGCTTTCATTTATTAACAACACATGGCGCGCACATATGCGACACACCCAGATGTCTTTCCCGCACCTCCTGTGACCACCCCCAATGTCTTCTTCTTCCCAATGTCTTTTTCTTCTTATCCAAACACCAACTACCAACAGCTCGGCAGCAGGTCTCGACGAGAACTCGATGACTGGTTACCTTTATATCCACTTCCGCCCCAGAAACCGCTTTGTTTAACTACTCATAAACTGTATAAGAAATATTATGTCTCACTCTTTCTCACGAAAAAACTCGAAAGAAGATATCGGTAGTCAAATTACGCTTAAGTATCTATCAAAATGATTCCACTCACATTGGTTTGTTTAAACAGACCGCGAGACCTCAACATATCAATCATTAGGTATGGAATACATACTAGGTCACACATCGTTCTCTAACACACCCAAACATATAATAAGGAAAGTAATCCATATAAGGAATATAATCTATGGAAAATGTCATTTACTCTCTTTGATGAACTGTCTCAAAATGATTTAGGACAAAGAGAAATATATAAGACAAAAGCATTTTGCACTGGAAGTACATTATAAAAGCTTTCGATCCAACTTTCATGTAGTAAAAAGATTTTCACTGCACGAACGCCACTCTTTAAAATAATACAAGTGGAATTGTTCTATTTCCGTTTAAATAAAATGTATTAAGATTATTATTCACAATTCAGTTAGTTTCTTGATACCTTAACCCAACAAATAATTCACTGGGGCCTTTAATTATTCTGAAAAACCTTGAAATTGCCTGAAATTTGGGTATTCATACCTCAAATGAGTAAACTAATGAAGTCTTTCTATAGCCAGCCATGTTAGGAACTTTATTATTATAATAATTCCTTGCAGAAAGTTAAGCAGAGGCATATGAAAGAGATAGAATGAAATAAAACTATCTTGGAAACCTATACACTGATAAATAATTATGTTTGATAGCACATAAATTTTAAAGATTTGGAGTCAAAAGCTTTGTCCATCTGTCTCTTTCCTGCCAGCAACTGAACGTAGCTTCTGTGTACATATCACTCAGATGTTTTTGTACAATTTACAGCAAGAACTTTGAAATTATTTGCTAGTTATATCAAGAAACCAGACGCATTAAAATCAAAAAATAACTACACTGGTGGAGATTCATCAAAAATGTCTTCTAATCTAATTGGTGTTGACAGTGACAGTATGTTAAACATATAAACAAGACTAGTTTTAGCTAGGCAACTCTATTACCTCTGCTGAAATACTAGAGGGCTTAGGAACATCAGAAAACCTGTGAGACTTTTGTTATTGAGCTAGTTGCTATGGAAATTTGTGTGTGGGAACTTTGAAAAATTACAAAACTTTACTGAAACAGTCAAAAATTGGAATGAGTTTAAATAATAAATGTTCTAGTAGACTTCAAAGGGATGACATTGCTTCACGTTTTCAAAACCTTGTTAGAACTGGGATCATAACTAACAAATCACATAGGTTCAGAATTAGTAACATTTTAAGAAAATACCTATGCTTAAAGTGAATACTCTAAATCATAAATATTTTAATACTGAAAATGAAATTATTGATCAGCGAACAGACTTGGAAGAATGGTTTGATAATCACGTAAAGGATTCAATTACAAATTCCCTCGAAGAATTTTAACAGAAGGTAGCCTATGGGGACTTAAACCGCATTATTTCTTTGGAAATAAAGATATATGCCTTTAAAATTGGTGCTGGTATAATATATTATACGTTGCTTTTTTATATACAAGACATTGTTTTACTATCATAACATACAATAGATAAGTAACCAACCAATGATGAACATGAGTAGTTTATGACGTCATAGAAAAAGTCCCCTATGCCTCCCACCCTTTTTCGTAAGCCGAACCTTTCCATTAAATAACAAGAAACATAACATGTATAGGGAATATTAGGTTTCAAATTTTCAACTGAGGTTAGGTTAGGGTAGGTTAGGTTGGGTCGAACCTAACCTTCGTGGGATTTTGTAATTGGATCCTTTATGTGATTATCAAACAATTCTTCCAAGTCTGTTCGCTGATCACTAATTTCATTTTTAGTATTACAATATTTATGATTTAGAGTATTCACTTTAAGCATAGGTATTTTCTTCAAAATGTTACTAATTCTGAACTTGAAGATAATTGAGGCATCGTCCAGAAACACCAAGATATCTTTATGTGATTTGTTAGTTATCCCATTTCTAACAAGGTTTTGAAAACGTGAAGCAATGTCATCCCTTTGAAGTCTACTAGAACGTTTATTATTTAAACCCATTCCATTTGTTGACTGTTTCAGTAAAGTTCCAAAACATTTTAAATAACCAACAATGTTTTTGTAATTTTTCAAATTTCCCACACACAAATTTCCGTAGCAAATAGCTCAATTACCAAAGTCTCACAGGTTTTCTGATGTTTCTAAGCCCTCTGGTATTTCAGCAGAGGTAATAGAGTTGGCTAGCTCCAACTATGGTTATTTACATTTTTAACATACTTGTTACTGTCGACACCAATTAGATTAGAAGGCATGTTTGATGAATCTCCATCACTGTAGTTATTTTTTGATTTTAATGCGTCTGGTTTCTTGATGGTTCTAGATTGTATTGTCCATGCTAAAGAACAGTTCTTAAGTTTTGTATAAAAGCATTAGACATTTTCAGTGTATAACTAGCAAATATTTCAAAGTTCTTGCTGTAAATTGTACAAAAACATCTGAGTGATATGTACATAGAAGCTACGCTCAGTTGCTGGCAGGAAAGAAACAGATGGACAAAGCCCTTTGAATCCAAAGCTTTAATATTTATGTGCTCTCAAACAGAATTATTTATTACTGTATAGGTTTCCAAGATAGTTTTGTTTCTTTCCATCTCTTTCATATGCCTCTTACATAGGTCTATGCGAGAGATTTTAATCACTCTGCTTAACTTTCTGCATGGAATTATTATAATAATAAAGTTACTAACATGGCTGGCTTTATAAGTGTTATAGAAAGACGTCATTAGTTTACTCATTTGAGGTATGAACACCCCAATTTCAGACAATTTTAAGGTTTTTCAGAAGGTTAAGGTATCAACAAACTAACTGAATTGGGAATAATGATCTTAACACATTTTACTTAAATGGAAATAGAACATCTCACTTGTATTATTTTAAATAGTAGCGTTCGTGCAGTAAAAATCACTACATGAAACTTGGATCGACAGCATTTATAATGTAGTTACAGGGCAGAATGTTTTTGTCTTATATATTTCTCTTTGTCCTAAATCATTTTGAGACAGTTCATCAGAGAGAGTAAATGACATTTTCCATACATTGTATTCCTTATATGGATTACTTTTCTTATTATATGTTTGGATGTGTTAGAGAACGATGAGTGACCTAGCATGTATTCAATACCTAATGATTGATATGTTTCGGACTCGCGGTCTGTTTGAACAAACCAATGAGAGTGGAATCATTTTGATAGATACTTAAGCGTAATTTGACTCCCGATCTCTTCTTTCTTGTTTTTTCGTGAGAAAGAGTGAGACATCATATTCCGACTTATGACGTCACAGGAAAAAAGAATTACCATATTTCAAAAGATGTCGGAAAATTATGAATCTCACCTTCAGTGGTATATGTTATGACATAAAAGCAAACATATTAGTTACAAATACTGATGGTTAGCAGCTGTTCGGTTGATTCAAGTTTAAACCAATCAATGAGTTTAAGACATTGCGCAAAACTTTTATTCATATGTTATTGTTAAAGTGTATAGGATTGAATTGATCCTCATCACAATTTATTTCAATGTTATATAATTTGATGTTAGATGCTTTGTACGTTGACATTTTTAAAGCAATATCCTACCGTCATAATTCAATATATATGTGGTTGAAGTATACTTTTTAATTTCATTCATATGCTTATAACTTATGGATTACGTTTCATTTGTCTTATAGGATTCATCTACTTGCTTCTATTGTAGTACTAACTTCACCATTATAACGCTGTTTTTTAAATTTTGCATGTGTTTAGTTTAATATGTTTGTTACGTTTTCTGAAAATATTATTCATTATGTATACACTCGTGCTTAGGAATGTGTTTTCCTCTAATTATCTAACACTCATACATCTTACAAACAAATTCGTGTTATTCGCATTGATATTGAAGGATGACTTACCAACACTTGGGTTAATGGCTTTTGTTTGTTGCACAACGAAGTCCACCCATTCTTGGCTAAGATTTTCTCCCTTGTTGAATGAAACTTAACTCCATAAAGGTGAAACGAGCCTTGAATACGTAAGACCCGCCATTTTCAATTCTATATATAAATTAAAAACAAAACATATTTTACTCATATGTCTTTTAGTTCATAGTTTAGATTTTCAACTCTTTCTACAAACAGTAATTTATATTCAAAACAAAGTGATATTGAAAGAACAATGGTGTTACATAGCTTATCAAACACTCATACTGTTCTTCAAATGTATAGTGATTGAAATTCTAAGATACGAATAAATTCACTTCTAATGGGTGCTTCTGTTTTGACAAATATATCTCTTCCCATATTTAACATAAATGAAAATTTTATTATCATAATGAGCCATTTTCTGTGGGTTTTACTCTTATCATTTTCAGCAACTGCTAAAATTCACAATTTTTTTGATCATATTAGTGACGTTGTGTCTCGCTATCATATGCAGTGTTGTTTAGTGTTCTCCACCATGTCTGTTTCGTTTTTCAACCATTCAATAGTCGCAGTCTATCGTTGGTATGTTATCAACCCCTTTGACTACAACAGTGTGTCCGAATCCATGTGAAGTCATCTTCTTCAACCGTTGGTTTTCTATTTGTTCGTTTGCTTTGGCTACGTCACCATTGGTTTACCACTGATGGTATTTTCTCTCACCTTTCTTTCATTTGTTGTTTTGATTTGGTTGCGACTATATGTTCATCTCAGTGTTTGTATGCTGATACATATCTATTTTGCTTATCAACCATCCAAATATATTTTTATGGGTTTCATGCATATTACAGTTTTCTAACAATTATGAGACACCTCATATACCCTGCGTAATATGTACCCTAGCCTTAAACGTTTCCCTGTTTGCTTACCCATACAAGTGAATTATATATTTTTCGTACAACCTTCGCAAACTCCAAATTGAACATCTTCACTCAAGATTAACAAAAAAAAATTCATAAGAATTTCAACCACTAAGTCTTGCATTCATAATTGATTTTTTTATATGTTAGTAATTACTCTTACGAACTTTTGAATGCTTTGGCTGTTTTAACTTTACTGTGTATATCGAAGCAGGGTTAAAAGCATGTGGAATGATGGAGAAAACTTGAGTTACAACACTGAGTTTGTTTGTGTGTCCGAGTCGCTGTTTTTTGCTTTGGTTGTGACTGTGTCTAGTAGTGTTCTCCAGTGACCGTTGACTGCGTGTGGTGGTTCGTTACTGCGTCTTCCCTCGGTAAGAGATTCCTAAGTTCTGTACTACAGCAATCTGTTAAAGTATTTTCCAGAATTAAGAATGCCAACCATGTTTCAAAAAGAAGTAGAGTTTTTGGCCCCGTCGTTTCCGAGTCAAGAATTCGCACAAAATTCGACTAGATAGCAGCCATCCGTGATTGGCGGGTCTGCGTAGCTTTTTGGGGCTCCTACTACAGATGATTTGTTGAGGGCTTTGTCATCATTGCCGCGCCTCTACATCGGCAGGCCGCTGAGATTACTTTCCGTTGGAATCAGGATTGCGAAACATCATTCAGACGACTGAAGGCGGCACTATGTTCCAGCCCAATCTTAGCATTTCCTACACAGTCGGGCAAGTTCATCTCAGACACCGCCGCCAGCAACAAAGGTGCGGGGGCCGTCCTATTCCAGGTGCAAGATGGTGAAGAGAGAGTCATCGAGTACTACAGCCGTGGATTCTCGAAACCGGATGGAAATTATTGTGTCACAAGAAAAGAACTTCTTGCAATAATAGGGGCTGTAGACCATTTCCACAAATATCTCTATGGTCGTCATTTCCTAATTAGAACAGATCATGCCATCCTGACCGAAGTACAGGATGAGATTTCATCTGGGCATGAATTAAACCTTGGATAAACTTCGCCAACGGTACTACTCAGTAAATTACTTCGAAGAGATCAGAGCTTGGTGCCTGTGCAGCCAGTAACGGCCCGAAGACCCGGACCAAGATCAGAATGCAGCAGTACAATGTGAGAGTCACATTTGAGAGAGTTGCCATCGAAGTCGCCGGTCCATTTCTCAAGTCTGAGAGGGGGAACGAATACGTTTTGGTCGCAATGGATTCCTTCAGGAAATGGCCTTAGGCATATGCGATACCCAATCAAGAGGCTTCCACGGTAGCCACGGTGCTGGTAGAACAGTTATTCAGCAGGTTCGGCATCCCATTGAAATTACATTCACACCAAGGGCGTAACTTCGAATTGATTGTATTCCAGAAGGTCTGCACCATGTTGGGAATCGGGAAACCGAGAACAACACCATTATATCCACAACAACACCATTATATCCACAGTCAGACGGAATGGTGGAAAGATTCAACAGGACCTTGGAACAAAATCTATCCAAGGTCGTCAAAAATAACCAGCGTCATTGGGATGAGCATATTCCTCTATTCCGGTTGGCCTATCGCTCAGCCGTACATAACAGTACAGGTCTGACTCCAGCCAGGGTACTATTCGGAAAAGAGCTGGGATTACCCTGCGATCTGGGCTTTGTCTCACCAGAAGAACCGTCCCAAGAAATCAACGATTATGCCGACCAACTCCGACATAACATGCTGGCAATACACGAACGAGGCCGAACGTAGATGTTGGCCACCAGTGATCGGATGAAGACACGATATGACCACAAGGCCCATTCAGCCGGATTCCAATTTCGGGCTGTACAACTCCTAGAGGAGCAAAGGTAAATCTCCAAAGCTTAAACCCGCCTGGGAAGGTCCATACGAAGTGGTCAAGAGGATCATTGACGTTGTTTATCGAATCCGTTGGAACCCAAGAGCTAAAATGAAGGTGTTTCCTTTGTATCGACACGCTCCCTACCATGGAGAGAATTAAAGCGGGTAATGCTATAAAATTTATATTCAAAGCCATTGGAGACACCTCCTACATTAGTCATTCTGATGAAAATAAAACATTAACTGTCTGGGATAATAAAAACGGCACTATCCGGATTCGTCTGTGGAGCAAAACGCGTTGACATCGGACACTCCAGTAACAATGGAATACCCATCCAGAAAGACGCAAAAATGTTAGGCATAGGACCCTTGTACATTCCATGTGGTTTATTTAGATTTATAGCAATATATATATATATATATATATATATATATATATATATATATATATGTCTAGTCGTCCGTTCGTTATATTGATTCATGTTTGAATCCTGCAGACGTTTCGCCAAGGTCTCACTTGACATTCTCAATGCGTTGTTACAGTTCACCGGGGGTTAATATCATTTCTAAAAGTTTCAATACACAGGGGTATCATCTGAAACATCTTTTTTGCCAACCTTTTGACGCATTATTTTTTTAAATCAGATTTTTTTTATAGAGTAATGACCTAGAAATCGGAAAAAATTAATAATTTGAATTGTAATGACAAAAAGCACGAGTATAATTACCGAGATAAACAAGTGAGACAAAATCCTTAAATGTTTTTGCGAAAGATATTTGTGACTGTAAATGTAACAAATTTATTATTAGTAGTAGTTGTGTTATAAACTTACCATCAAATTTCGACTATGTTTTATTCTTTACAAGGAAGAATTGAAATAATATATATTTCCGAGAAAGAAAAACGCGGTGCACGCAGAACTGCTCATGTTTTTATCAGAGACATTCCGATAAGAATGTTGGGCATTAGTATGTGTTGGATTTTGTTCATAAATTTCTCAGGGTTAACTGGTTAACAAATATTTCGGTCGGCTCTGTGCCATAAAACGTTATGTCTAAATAAATTAGTTTCCTACAATATACAGCTTTTCAACAGCTTGCTGCTGTAAATACACAGAAAATAATAATTATTTTAATTTGAAAGTTTAAAAAGGCATTACACTGTAAAAGTAATCTGATTGAAACAAATGATATCTCAAAAGATTGGTAAAAAGAGACCTTTAAAACAATCCCATGATACCCCTTGGTATTTAAACTTTTAGAAGTGATATTCATCCCCGCTTAGGGGTTGAAACTGCAGGGTGACCGATACGTGTAAAATGTGTCCCCCCGTAAATATCAATTAATGTGTTGTTTTTGTTTTTCTTTTAAAGATGTTTTAAAAGATAATTTGGGTGGCTAGTTTTGAAATGAAAGCCCTGTATATTAATCAATGTTTATGTACATGTTCTATCGACATTTTGCTCGCTCAGGGCTTTGACTATCGCCTTCGATAATATAGTGTGGACCACTTTCTCGAAGTCCATGAGAATCAAGGCGAGTAGTATTTGATAATCTTTAGTGAGTTAGTATTTGTTACTTTCAGTAAACACTTTATAGACTACCGATAGAAGACTTATAGTGCTCTAACTGAATGTTAATGAATTCTTTCTGTCTTTCTTGTGTGGTATATGTCTGGTTTCTATATATTGCAAAAATATTTGGGCGTTATTCCGACGTTCCCTATTGTCTGACTCCATTTCTTCCACGAGAATTTCTGGTGTTCGTTTGTCTGTCATCTGTATTTCTAGAATGTCAGAGGCTTTATATGGGTATCCTTCTGTATTTCGGAATTTTTCATCTGTTAATTTCATTACTTCCCTGTTACAGTTATTAGTTCTTTCTTAGCATTAATACAACCTTTTCGATTTTGAATTCCAATTTGTACTAGTTTCTCGCTGTAATTGTTGTTACCTTGTTGTGAGATCTTTAAAATAAGAGTATCACATGATACCCCTTTGTATTTAAACTTAAAGAAATTATATTCACCCCTTCTTAGGGGATGAAACTGTAGGGTAACTGATATGTTTAAAATATGTCTGTCGTAAATATAAATTAACTTAGCACTGTATAATGGCAAAGCCAACTCACAAAAAATAAATCCTAGCGATAACAGGCTATATCATACAAGATATCCCAAAAAAGGTAAATTGATATGAACAATAGGAAATACAAAAATAAATAGGGTTTACAAGGCCGTAGCCAGTGGGGATTCAGGGTTCAAAACGAAATTTGGGAATTCAAGATTTAATTTTAACGAATTAACAAGTTTCTTCATAAAAATGTATTATTTTATTCTATACATCTCTTATATACTGGTATAGAAAACTAACTTTCGCGGTCCTAATCAGTCCACAATATTAAAAATAAATGGCTAAAGTAATCACCCCTGCCCAAAATATTTTTCTAGCTACAACCTTGAGCGCTTGTTTAATAAATCCATACACCACTCATATTCCAGATTTAAAATGAATAGTGACACCACTAAATGAATCACAGTTTTCGATATATTTTTAAATTTTACAAAGACTGGGACTGATATAAATTGCAGGTGAATTAAAATAATTGTCACTATTTTCTTATGGCTCAAGTATTATTTCAAATTTATATTTTTAAATATATAATTTTTCACATACTGTTGGCACAATTTAGATAGATTACTTTTTTGGTTGGGCATAAAATGAATTTAAATAGATGGATATGATTATCAATAACAACAAACGGAACTACTAAATAAAACATAATGAGGAATGTCATGCAAAATAATATGTTCACTGTAGGGGGTAGTTTTGGGGATGAGTACCCTTACTGTCTTTGAACCAATTTGTTTACAACCACAAACCTATTCTATATGTCATTTACAGTCTGTCCTGTATTTAGAATTAACCTATAAACTTTTTTTTATTTCTACACATTTAATTATAAGTAGATTTTACATCTCAGATGTAGACCATAAATTATATAAAATTCAGAAATTCGGGCAGTATTTTTCTAATACCCATCATTGTTCTAAAATATATTTTAAATGTACGGAGTTTAGTTACTCTGTGTAACTGCCATAATATCATTCAAATATTTTATGTGTGCTTCGACATTTCTTTATACTCTTCTTTCTTCATATATCTCAAAAATATTTCAGCATTTTAAATTAAATTAAATTTCTCTGAATTTATTGATATAATGCGCTTTTGATTTTTATCTAAACCTGCCTCATTTATTAAATTATCTGTATTTAATAAATTTCGTTTCAGCTTTCTTCTTCATATTCTTGAAATTTTTTGAGCTGCTTGAAAATATTTTGAATTTCAGTTTTGTGTTCTCGGTTTAAACGAACCGATACTCTCGAAATAGCAAGCCAGAAACCTTTCTAGTTTTAAATTGATTGTTTGTTCAATAATAAACGCATCAGCAACCAACCAATGCATTTCATTTTACATTTTTTGACAGTAAAACAAACCAAACAATATTAAACTTTTTTTCCTTTATAATTTGTAAATTATTGACTATATAGCAATGCTTCCAAAAGAAGATTTGTAAAAAAAAGTGAAAAACCTATAAATTATTTTTTGTAAAGCATGATCGGAGCATTACCCACAGGGAAAAGCTGGAATAACCACTAACATTAATAATATTTGAAAAGTCCATAACTTAGGCAGTTTTCAAGCTGAAGCACGGATTATTCAGAAAATAATAGTTTACGACCTGTTCTTTAAACACGGACTTGTGGACTATGTCATGAATGAGTTTTGCATAATCGCATTATAAACAATTTAAATTCATTGTATGAAATGAAGTTTGTAAAACGCAAAGAACATAAATTTAAACCATATTGTCAATAGTAACAAATCAGAAATTATATGGCTAATTGTCAAACTACAAATTTATAATCCAAAATTGCAAAACCTGCGACTCCCAGGGATTGATAAGAACCTGAGAAAAAAAAGTAATTATTACGCAATATAAATTTCTGTGTAATCTGTAAATTGTAAGGCTAGAAAGTATTGGAAATGTATTATCGCATAATTTTAATCTAACTCTTCCTCATAATTATATTTATAGCATTAATTTAGTCACCAAATATACAGTGAGGCCGTGTGGGCTGGAACAAATTCATTTAAAATTCTGGTGTTGGTTTTTTGGAAAAACACTCGGACACATCGGTTTATTTTTTGGACTGAGGTTTTTGTGATAAACTGCGACCATCAACTTCATTTTTCAAATGGAAACATTTATTTTCTATTTTATTTTTGAAATCTGCAGTGAATTCTAAGTTTTTTTCACGTACAATGTCCTATACCAAAATTAACAGTTATTGAAAAAATTATATTTGTTTCAAAATTGAAGAAATAAATATCAACATATCAAATTAAATGTTCAAATTATTGAACATTAACTTCCTGTCAATACCTAAGACGGTTTTCAAATTCTCGTAACACTTCATTTAGCGTTTGTGGTAGGGATGTTATGGAGCTCCGTAACCGTAACCGAAACTATCAGTTATCCGAAATAAAAATCTATCCGAAACGGTAATCGAATCTGATATAAAAGTTTCGAATAGTTTCGTATAAGGACGGATTTGTATCAAAGCACTTTATAAGGCTGTTTGAACCCGAAAAATAACCGATTGGCACTCCTTTACTGAAGTGCGCGCCGACGAGTTAATATTTACAATAACAGATTATGTGCGGTGGTTTGTCAGTTCAAACTCAATTCTAAAAAATTTAATATCCATAACTGAAATTATAGGAAAGTATCAGATAATCCGAAATAATTTCATATTCGTAAAAGTAACTGAAACCGATATAATTTTATTCATATATCCGTATCCATATCCGAAATTTCATATCCTGAACATCCCTAGTTTGTGGCAGGATTCGTTGTATTTCGGCCCTAATTGTATTCCTTAATTCCTCTATATTGAAGTAGACTTTCGATTTCACGTAACTCTAAAGAAAAATCCAACAGGCTTAGATCTGGAGACCTAGCTGGCCATTCAAAATTACCTCTCCTTCCGATCCATCTATTTGGGAGAATATTGTCAAGATAATCTCGCACTGTTCGCTAATAGTGCGGGGCGCTCCATCCTGTTGAAGCCATACCGAATCTGCCAGTATATTGGGGTTTTCACCATTCGGGTAAAGTTCTGTTAAACAGGGTATTATGTCATTTTGTGATAGGTCTAAAAACTTTTCCGAGTTAAATGGTCCCTCAATAAAAAACGGACCCACAATTGAAGTACCCACATTCCGGCCCATACGTTAACTTTCTTGGAAAATGTGTATGAATTTCCATAATATGATGTGAGTTTTCTGATGCCCAATATCGAAAATTTTGCCAGTTTACTTAAACAAAATGTTGCCTCGTCGAAAAAACTATCTTACATGACAAGTACGGATTGGCATTGCATCTATCCATCATTATTTCGCAAAATTATACTCTCCGGTCCAAAGCATCTTCAGTAGGTTCCTGAACTAAATGAACTTTGTATGGATGCCATTTATGTCTATGCACGCATTTTAGAACACAAGATTTACTTATTGACTGTTCTGTTCTATTTGTCTAGGGGATTTGTGAGGATTTTCTTGTAAATCGAGCTAAACATTTAATTGTGTATCTTCTGGAAAATGTTTGATTTTGTAATTGTCTCTTACTAACACATTCTAGAAACTTTTTTTCTATTTTACTAACTACTGATCGTGTAATAGGCCGCTCCGGGTACTTCATATTAAACAATTCACAAACTTCAACTTGTGTTCGAGTTCTATCGCCATATCCTACCATCGTCAAAATTTCTATTGGCTGCTTTTCAGTTAAACGCACCATATTTTGAAACTGTGCAACTGCACTTGACAACTACTTATTTGGAGTAAAATTATAGTACAGGTTCTATGGAAATAAACAATTGTTATAAACTCCATCACTAAAAAAAAGTGTTGTCATTTCACCTTATTTTTACCGTTGTTTTTCTTAACTTTAGAAATAAATGTATTATATATATATATATATATATATATATATATATATATATATATATATATATATATATATATCTATAGGACATTGGACTTGAAAAATACATAGTATTCAATGAAGAATTCAAAAATAAAATAAAAAACAAATATTTTCATTTGTAAAAATGAAATTGATGGTCGCAATTTATTTCTGGCCCACCCTGTATAAATGAGTTTATGATCACAAAAACCGCAGTCAAGAAAAAAACTGACGTGTCCGAGCGTTTTTCCAAAAAACCAACATCTGAATTTTAAATGAATATGTTTCAACCCACGCGTCCTCACTGTATAACATAACTGAATTAAATTGCCCCCTTTTAAACATTCAGGTACATCATTCCAGTGAAGGAATTCAAAGACTTATTTTCCAAGATATTGATAAAATCTTAATTGCCATACATAATGAAAAAAAATAATTAGTTGATTACCATATGGTTTAATTAGGCCGCATTGGTCGCAAAAATTTAATAAATTGTGAATTACATCAAATGTGTAATATTTCTAGAGTTGATATCCTAAATAATAAATAAATTTATATCAGTAGGTAAATTCTTGCAATAAAATACCTCAGCTAAAAATTTTATAATTTCTGCAAATTTAAATATTATGTTTTAAACCAAGTGAGACCTTGGTGAAACGTGTGCAGGATTCAAGGATGAATCAATGTAACGAACGGATGTATTCCCGGATAAATATTTCTTCATTCCTTGACGAATGGATTAATGTGATTTTCTTTGTTGTATCCAGTGTACATCCGTTTTTCGGTTTGTGCTCTGAAAAGAACATTTTACCTGACGCTTCGCCAAAATTTCATTTGGTATTTTCAACTAATAGCTTAATTCACTCGTTTTAGAATATTTCTGTAAGCTCTGGCATTAGTTGAAATCAAATTAATATTATTATTTAAGATTTTGTTTTCGGTTAGATTTTTCTCGAATCATATTCCTCTCAAATAACTCAAACAAGTCTAATATCAATCAATCATGAAATGTTTAACAATAATTTTATCATAACATCAATGGTGCGCTTTAACTAACAAGACGAGTTTTGTACTTTGCATTTCGTAAGTTTATATTTATACCAATTCTTACTGTCATTTTTTATGTAATTTTAGTCGAACTGACGAAGGAATGAACGTATTCTGAAAGCTTTTCAAAAGTAATAAAGAGTATTTCTTTTTAACACCCTCTAGTGACCTGGCTGCTTCCCAATTAACTGATATATATATATATATATATATATATATATATATATATATAAGAAGAAATAGATGATAACGCCTGAATTAATATAAAAAATCAATTAATTGGGAAGCAGCCAGTTCACTAGGGTGTTAAAAAGAAATACTCTTTATTACTTTGAAAAGCTTTCAGAATATGTTTATTCCTTCGTCAGTTGAACTAAAAATTACATATAAAATGACAGTAAGAATTGTTAAAAATTTTTTGAATATAAACTTACGAAATGCGAAGTTCTTTTTCACACTAACATTACTAGAGGAAAAAAAGGAAGTTATTTGAAAGGGATATGATTCGAGAAAAATCTAACTGAAAGCATCGTAATAATAATCTTAATTTGATTTCAACCAATGCCAGACCTTACATAAATATTTTAAAAAGAGAGAATTAAGTTATAAAAATACTGGTGATGAGTGATCATTTGATATATCTGGTGTTACCTTTTTTGAAATTTTAACGTCAATATCTAACAAGTTACAATAGATAACATTAAGATTTTGTAAATCCGTTCTTTTATTTATGTTGTTGACTTGATTATTAATGCAAACCATCTCTAGGAAGTTCCGTTTGAAAAGATTTTTTTCTTGTTCTAATACTTTTGCATTTATGAAATCGACAGTCTGATTGTTGTTGATGCAGTGTATTGCAAGAGCACAGCTTTCTTTGCTAAGCCTGATATCACTCTTATGTGAAATTATTCTGCTGTTGAGGCTTCTAGATGTTTGCCCCTCGAGATACGAAAACCTAATTTTCAGTCTAAAAGATACATTATCTAATATTTTGCATCAACAGAGATAACTGAATTTTCTAGAAGACAGTTAATCAATTATAATAAAACTTTTCATAAAATCAAACTCAGAAATTTAAAGAAAATTAATAATTTAATACAAAATCAAACTAATGTTATAAATATCAAAAATCAGTGGTTCAAAAATTTAACAGGTATTGCGTTTCCGAAAGCAGTTTCCAATTTATTACCACTTGGGTCCAAATTTTGCTTACTGCCTACCAACACAGACATTTCTATTAGACGATACTTAGCAGATATTGAGTTTGCATTACAACATGTGAAAGAAACAAAACAAAAAATATTTTCTCGTCAAAAATTACCAATATTTTAACCAATGTTTTCAATAATAACACAAACAAATTCAACTATATTAATCATTGGTTTAATTTAACTAGACGATTCTTAAATAACAACCCTAACATTTATATTGTAAATTCAGATAAAGGAAATGTCACAACTGCAATACTGAAAGATAATTATATTGAACTTGCCAACAATCTTCTTAGCGATAACAAATACTAACTTATTCGACAAAGATCCGACCTCTATAACTCAACAAAAGGCCTCTCCCCTTTTATCTGAGCTTAAAAATAACAGGCAGATAGATGACATCGTATGCAAAAAATATGCAATATATAACGCAGTTTGTTCGAGATTTTATGCATTACCAAAAATCCACAAAACAATTCTTTCATTACGACCAATAGTTTCCTCAATTGATGCTACCAATTCTGGGATTGCTTTCTTATTAGTTGATGTCTTATCAACGGTTTATAATAAAAACAATCCATTTTATATACAGGATTCTTTTGTTTTTGCGAACACATTCAATGACTATTTGATACCCGCAAATTATAACTGAGTAAGCTTAGATGTTATCTCGCTTTTCACCAACATTCCTGTAGATTTGGCTGTAAATAGTATTGATAAACATTGGACCACCATTTCGAAACATACTAACATTAACAAAAATAATTTTATCAAACTCACAAAGTTCGTTTTTGATACAACTGTATTTTCTTTTCAAAATCAATATTTCAAACAGATTTTTGGGTCTCCAATGGGCTCCGAACTATTACCCATAATTTCTCAATATGTAATGGATGATTTAGTCAATGACTGCTTACCCAAATTAAATTATCTATTACAAACATTCAATAATTATAACTGTCATCTACAGTTCACTTTAGAAGAAGAAGATATTAATTGCAGTATTCCATTTTTAGATACAAAAATAGTAAGGGGCTCTGATAATTACCTGAAAATAGACTGGTACCGAAAACCATTAAGTTCCGGGAGATATCTAAACTACCATTCAAATCATCCCATGAAGATGAAAATCAATTTGATTACTGGGATGAAAAGAAGGATATATCAAATCAGCCATCCTTCTCCAAGGGAAAAGAACTTACATATCCTGTATCAACTATTCATAGAAAATTCATACCCTTCTGGTTTTCTAAAAAGATTAATCTATAATTCTCCACTGGATGTAAATATGGGTACACGACAGAATAATACTCTTATCAACTCCAATAATCCTACATTAATACATGTATCAATTCCATATATTCAACTAATTTCACCTAAAATTGCAAAAATTATTAACACCAACAACAATATGCTAGTGTCTTATAAATTAGTTAAAACATATTTACTAAAATAAAGGAGAAAACACCGAATGATAAGAAATCAAATGTAGAGTACACTATTAATTGCAAAGACTGTCAAGCTACCTATGTTGGGCAAACATCTAGAAGCCTCAACAGCAGAATAATTTCACATAAGAGTAATATCAGGCTTGGCAAAGATAGCTGTGCTCTTGCAATACACTGCATCAACAACAAACTGCCGATTTCATAAATGCAAAAGTATTAGAACAAGAAAAATAACTTTTCAAACGAAACTTCCTAGAGATGGTTTGCATTAATAATCAAGTCAACAACATAAATAAAAGAACGGATTTACAAAATCTTAATGTTATCTATTGTAACTTGTTAGATATTGAAGTTAAAATTTCAAAAAAGGTCACACCAGATATATCAAATGATCACTCATGACCAATATTTTTATAATAACTTAATTCTTTCTTTTTAGAATATTTATGTAAGGTCTGGCATTGGTTGAAATCAAATTAAGATTGTTATTACGATGCTTTCAGTTAGATTTTTCTCGAATCATATCCCTTTCAAATAACTTCAAAACAAACTAATGTCAGTCAATCATGAAATATCTAACAAGAATTTAAAACATCAATAGTGCAATTTAACGAACAAGACGAGTTTTATATTAGTATGGCCTTTTTTTCCTCTAGTAATGTTACTGTGAATAAGAACCTCGCATTTCGTAATTCGTATATTCAAAAAAAGAATTTAAAAATTCTTACTGTCATTTTATATGTAATTTTTAATTGAACTGATGAAGGAATAAACATATTCTGAAAGCTTTTCAAAGTAATAAAGAGTATTTCTTTTTAACACCCTAGTGAACTGGCTGCTTCCCGATTAATTGATTATATATATATATATATATATATATATATATATATAATTTTTGAATGTATTTTCTTGATATTAGGTCGTTTAAAATGATAAATTCATGTTCATTTTACATACCCTCTGTGAGGTGTCATTCGTCTGTACGCAAGACAATATACATGAAATATATTGTTTCTGTCGGGAACCTTGCGCTTCCCACAATAGAATGCCCTCTCGAACACGTATTTATGTATTTGATACATAACAGTAATTTTGTAGACGCGAGATGTAAGACCGACATCTAGGATTTTCCAGGAAAATAGCTCACAGAGGTTCCGAATCTGGAGCCGTTCCATGTAATTGCTGTTCTCCCTTAACTCTTAGGTTAGAATACCACGATAAAATTTTCAAGTTACTTCACCTGTCAGAGATATTGAATACTCTCTTCGAGGTGTCATTCTTTTGTACGCAAGACAATATACATATTGTTATAAAAATTCATCCAGTCCGTCCCTGGCTTCAATCCGATGAGACATTAATCGCTGGGTTAATAAAAAGTTGGAACTGGAATTTTCGAAATGGCGCCAAACAGCATTTTCGACGTTGGGCAGAAAAATGTACTACCATCGAGAACGACAATTTACGCTATATAAAGAGACATTAATTACAGGAGTTAGTTAGTTTTGGTGCGTTCAGCTTATTTTGTTATGATTTCGATGTAAATAATATATTTTTGATGTTTTACGTGCAAATAATAGTTTCTAGGAAGTGACAGTGAATATTAGTTTTTAAAATTTATTAATTGAACCCACGAAGTTTATAACAATTTGGTGATCAGAAGTACAGGAGTAAGTGAAATTAAAATCGTAATATGATTTATGGAAACCCGAAGCATGGAAAAAACGGACGAAACTACCAAAAAAAAATAGTCAAACAGGTTACGGCGGGACTAGATGAAAAAACAACCCACATTCTGGAAAAACGTGACAAGAAGGAGAAACAACATCAAAAAGAAATCCAGCAAAGCTCAGTGAAATCTTTTGATGAATATACAACAAATTTTGTTTCCACGATGGAAGAAAAACAGCAAAATTTATTGGAAGGATTGTTCTTGAAGTTTTAAGAAAAACAAGACCAAACTGAATTACAAAGACAGGGTGATGAATTAAAAAGATAACAGCAATTTGAGCAATTAATGCAAATACTATCGCAAGTTAATGAAACAATCAATGAAATAATGCAAATAGTGGGATCAGACATAAAAGAGATAAATGACGACATAAAGATGGTAAAATATAATGTGGAGGCTCTTGAAACCAAAGTAGATGACATCGACTCCATCTAGAGGCAGGTGAAATTTGAAATCAGTTCCATTAAAAACACAGTACAAAGCGAAGTGAGTGACGTACAAGGCCAAATCAGAGCCATCCAAAATAAGGTGGAAACCGAAATTAAACAACTACAACAACATTTGCAGAGAGGAAAATACCAGCACACCGTGTGTACCAAAGGTTCGTTTAGTAAACCACCCGCATTTGATGCCAGTTCATCTTGGCCATGTATAAACGGCAATTTGAAGCCGTGGCTGCTGCTAATGGATGGGATAACCAAGAAAAATGTACCCCTCTGGTAATTTCGTTTAGAGATCCGCCATTGGAGCTCATTCAAAGCCTTCCAATCGATGAACAAGATAATTTCGACAAGATCATCGCCATTTTAGACAAAAGATAAGACAATCAATTCTTGAGCTAGGTATACCAAGTCCAACTCAGTGGAAAAACACAAAAATCCGGTGAGAGTTTATAAGAGTTTAAAGCAGAGATTAGACGATTAGTACAGCTGTCCTACCCAGACATGTCAGAGGAAACTAAAGATCAATTTCATAAACGGCATCAGAGATGTGGAAGTACAAGGTTTAGTGGCATCAAGAAGAGTAATGAAGCTCTGCTTCGGGGTTTGGAAGTAGAAGCCGTCATGAACACGTCCAATTCGAGGGTCCGAGCAGTTTCCTTCAAGCAGGAAGAGCCAGAGTCACCATTTTAAGCACTGTCGGCTGGTATGAACAAGCTATTAGAACGGTCACAAAGAACTGGCACTAGAGGAGCATGTTACCATTGTGGACGAACAGGACATTTCCAACGTGACTGTCGTGTAAGGCTCCCTGAACGATCACCAACCAGAAGTAGCCAACCAAACCACCTCACCAATCAGGGAAACTCCAACCAGTCAGCATAAGGGAGCGAATGCTTACTAACCTTTCATCAGCCGCCAGGACAGTATCCATCTGGGGATTTCGACGAGATAGCAGCAGCCTAGTCATCAGGGGCACCATCAATGGCCGAGCAATTACCATCACTATCGACACCGGCGTCGCTGTGTCCATTGCTAAGTCCAGAGTTTTAAAGGCATCAGAAATCCGGCCAGTTATCAACAACATCCAGTTCAGAACAGTTACCGGCGAGTGCATGTCAATACAGGGTGAAGCATATACAGTACTGCAGATAGGGAACAATCGAATCCGGCATAGGGTCCTGGTAGCGAATATTGAGAACAATTTCATACTGGGTATGGACCTAATCAGCCAACATGGATTTATGTTCGACCCGAGATAGGATGTTCTTTGATTCCTAAATGAGGAATTTGTACTGACACGACCCGTCAACAGCTCGGCAACGTCGATAAAAATTGTAACAAAATCTTCAGCCAGAATTCCCCGTCGAACGAAACAGAATATTCATGGGCAGCTAGAAAGTAATCCTGGGAGCTGCGTTGGAATGATGGAGCCCGTACACTCAGCTCATGACTACTTAGTTGGACGGGCTATAGATAAAACCGGACGAGATATACCAATTAGAGTCATGAGTTTGTCCAACAACGACAACAGAATTGCCAATGGCTTGTTTCGAGCCAGTAGAGACCATCATCAATTGTGAAGAAGAGTACCAGACGTCAGTGAAGGAGACAAGGCCCAGTAAAGAGTTCGTACAACAGTTTGCTGACCATTTGACCCACCGTACACCAGAGGAACAGAAGAAAGCCAAGCAATTTATCACAAAGCACTGGCAAATATTTAACAGTCAAGATGGAACCACCGGTCGCACCACCATCATTCAGCACCGAATAGATACGGCGGAATGGCCCAACCTATCAGAATACCACCTAGACGACTACCATTTTGACAACAACAGGCAGTCGAGGAAAAATCGAGTCCATGTTGCAAAACGGATGTAGACGCGATACGACCTCAAGGCCAATTCAGTCGGGTTCCAAGAGAGGGACAAAGTCTGGCTGTACAACCCCTAACGGAGCAAGGGTAAATCTCCATAACTTACACCCGCCTGGGATGGTCCATATGAGGTGGTCGGATCCGTCGAAACCCCAGGGCTAAGTTGAAGGTGGTACATTTAGATTGACTCGCTCTCTACCATGGAGAGGATGTTTCTGATCGGGACGATCAGAATTAAAGGCAGGTCAATGTTATAAAAATTTCTCCAGTCTGTCCCTGGCTTCAATCTGATGAGACATTAATCGCTGGGTTAATAAAAAGTTGGAAATGGATTTTTCTAAATGGCGCCAAACAGTAGTTTCGACGCTGGTCAGAAAAATGTAGTACCATCGAGAACGACAATTTACGCTGTATAAAGGGACATTAATTTCAGGAGTTAGTTAGTTTTGGTGCGTTCAGATTATTTTGTTGTTTTGATTTCGATTTAAACAATATTAGAATCAGCTCTTGGAAATTTTCGATGTTTTACGTATAAATAAAAGTTTCTAGAAAGTGATAGTGAATATTAGTTTTAAAAATTTATTAATTGAATCCACGGAGTTTATAACAATATATATTGTTATAATATATATATATATATATATATATATATATATATATATATATTATTCAATATATATTGTAATAATATATATTTTATATTATTTAAAACACAAGTCACTTTTTAAAAAAAATTGATTTAATTAATACACATAAAGGGCACTGAAAAATCACACAGTGTACTCTTTTATTATATTATGAAAGCTTTCGAAAATTGATTTCTTCTTCATCAATTTTCTGAAAGATTACACAAATTAATAATAGTAAAACTTAATCTAGATGGATAACCAGACTTACAATATCGAGGTTAGAAAATTATTAAACAGGTTCTCAGTTGCAAGTACTAAGTTTGTAGTTGATGCGTAATGCGCTTTAACAAACTATCAACAATTGAATAAAACATTATTGTAACTGGATCACACATCCATTGAGTACAATTTTTAAGATTAAAAACCATCACATTTTAGAAAAGTGCACAAGCCATTTGTCATATTTAACCATGACATTGGAACGGAAACAAAGTCGAGTCTCGGTGTTACAGAACTACTAACATTCTCATGGGGTGTAATTCAAAGACATTGAAGGAATTGTGTAGAGAGAGAGTGTCCTTTGGAATACTGACTCGATGATATATAAACACATATACATATACACACACATGTACATATATACAAACATTTAAAACCCATTGACATGGGGAGCATTATAGCTTGTAAAATTACAGTTCAATGTTTATGATTCTTGTCCAACTCAAGTCACCAATTGCAATATATTGTTTTTAGGTTTTTTATGTCTGTTTTTTTTATTGATACTATTGTTGTGTCGATGTATGCAATCCCATCTGCAGAAACTGTCTTTTGAAGGTATTGATTCACAAGCTAAAACCCCTGGGTTGTCAAAGTCAGGTGAGTGTTATTCTTCAAACAATGTTCAGCCAGAGCACAGCTACACTTGTTAAGGCGTATATCACTTTTCCATGTGTTGTTAATCTGCTTTTGAGGTTTCTTGATGAAAGGTTTGGCCTATGTAACTAGACTGACAGTCTTTACAATCCACAAAAAGCTTGTCATACTACATTGATCTCTGAATTAAAAGTTTAATGGTGTCCTATCTTTGACCTTGCTGAAAATGTGACCAAAACCGTTTTGAGAGGTTTGTGGGCAAACATGATGTTGCGTTCAGATTCAAAAACCTGTTGTATTCTGTTGGAATAGTCTTTATGTATGGAATTGAGACATAGTTCACCTGGATGCTGGTAACATTCGAACTATTAGATGTGGATGTAGGAGTTCTGGTCGCCATCCGTCAATAATGGCCCTTTGCTGAATTATATGAAAAATCAGTTTACTTAAGAGTTGTGTGGGTAGGAATTGTCTAAGAGAAGTTGAAAAAGAGTTTTTAAACTTTTGTACCTGAAATTTGGGATGGATACCATCTCTCCACACAAATGTTGCAAATAAATCGAACTTCTCTTCATGCCATTGACTAGATTTATTTTCATTTTCAGAGGGTGTTGTGTACAATGGACAGTTAAGAAACCTACCTGAACAGGTGTTCGGTTCTCCAATGGGATCAAAACTATCACCTATAATCTCAGACAATTGTCGACATCTCTATGGATGACCCTGGTATCTAAAAAAAGGTACACTTAAAAAACTGGTCTTCCTCTTGAGGATAGTAAAGTGTTGATGACATCATTGTAGTTATTGAAAATTTGTAACAGTTCAGTTTTTGCCAGCAGTAGGAATGCTACAAATGATGTCATCAACATACTTCCTCAAGAAAGGAACCTTAAAGCTTAATTTCGACAGACAGTGTTGGACTAGGTCATCCATGATCGACAAATTGTGAGATTATAGGTGATAGTTTTGATCCCATTGGAGAACCGAACACCTGTTTGTAGTATGTTCCATTGTACGAGAATACCGTCGAATCAAAACGAATTTAATGAGTTTGAAAAAGTTCGATTTATTTATTTTTGTGTGGGATGAGATGGTATCCCAATGTGCTTCCAAACTGTTCAAAACTAAGTCCAAAAATATTGGTGAACATGATTCTACATCTAAACTACAATGATATGGCCTGGAGGTAAGATAAAATTGTTATATAATTCAGCAAAGGTAGCTGAGTCCTCAATGTAGTATTGGTTATTTTTGTCATATGCTTTGTTTAGAATGTCTACTAATAGACTGGCAATTCCAGAGACAGGAGAGTTTATTGACGAAACAATGGGACGTAAGCATAGTGTAGGTTTGTGAATCTTTGGGAGGGCATAAAATTTGGCACATACCGAATTGTACACAGAATAGGTTTTGGCAATTCTTTCATCAATTTCTCCATTAATTTTTAATTCAGAGATCAATTTTGACGCTTTTTGTTGGATTGTTGATGTGGGATCTCTATTGATGATCTTATAATACCTTTCATCCCTCAATAGTTCACTGGAAAGAGAAGAGTAAGTATCTCTGTCGATAATGGTTGTAACATTGCCTTTGTCTGAATTCATGACTAGGAGATGTGGATTGTCCTTAAAGAAACGTCTAGTAACCTCAAATAAATTGTTCAAATGATTATATCTGGGTGAATTATGATTAAAATGATTGGTGAGAATGTTGGTCGGGAAGCATAAATATCATGTGAACTTTTATTCTGTACAAACTGTAATGCCCATTCAATGTCTGCTAAAAATTTTGGAATAGAAATTCTGAGGATGTGAGCGAGATGCAAAATTTAGGGCCCAAAGACAACAGGTTGATCACATCTTCAGAATTAGAGTGTTAGATAGGTTCTTAAACCAACCCTCTGTAAGGTTGATAGGGAAATGGTACTTTTGATTACTAAGATTGTTAAATTTTTGAGTTAGCAGTTCTAATTTTGTAGAAGGTTCTATTGTAACTGACTGTGAGTCTTCTGGAAAATTCATCAACTACAAACTTAGGTAGCACAGCTCTAACTGATTGTTGTAATTCGTTGATAATAGTTACTAACCTGGAGATAGTTGCATTGACAATACTAACAATATTTATTAATTTTCTAACATTGATTAGACAGTTTTCAACCCATTTTCCCTGACCTCCATCTTGATACTGAATGTGCTGTGTGATGCGTTTAGTGTTGTTGTGGATATGTGCCGGTGTTATGTTTTTCCGTCTGCAGTTGAGGAGAAAAATTCTACGATTGCGCTGAGAAGCCAATTTGTTGTTCACTGTTGCCCATTTTTTCAACTTTTCTAAAATGTGATGGTTTTAATCTTAAAAATTGTACTCAATGGATTGTGATCCAGTTTACAATAATGTTTTATTCAATTGTTGATATAGTTTGTAATGTTTGTTTAAAGCGCATTACGCATTCTACAGTACTTGCAATGAGAACCTGTTTTAATAATTTTCTAACCTCGATATTGTAAGTCTGGTTTATCCATCTAGATTAAGTTTTACTATTATTAATTTGTGTAATCTTTCAGAAATTGACTGAAGAAGAAATCAATAAATTTCGAAAGCTTTCATAATATAATAAAAGAGTACACTTTATTTAGTGCCCTTTATAGATAAAAAATTGGCTACTTTCCCATTATTTTTTGGAAATTCCAAATTCTATCCAGATTCTTAGCCGTAATTGCTACGTAGTAAGTACAAGTATGGGTTTTTTCAATGACACCACGGTCCGGTATGGTCCTAAGGTTACAAAATCTGAAAAAATGGGCAGCAGTGAACAACAAATTGGCTTCTCAGCGCAATCGTAGAATTTTTCTCCTCAACTGCAGACGGAAAAACATAACACCGGCACATATCCACAACAACACTAAACGCATCACACAGCACATTCAGTATCAAGATGGGAGGTCAGGGAAAATGGTTGAAAACTGTCTATCAATGTTAACAGAAAATTAATAAATATTGAGATAGTATTGTCAATGCACTATCTCCAGGTTAGTAACTATTATCAACGAATTACAACATCAGTTAGAGCTGTGCTACCTAAGTTTGTAGTTGATGAATTTTCCAGAAGACTCACAGTCAGTTACAATAGAACCTTCTACAAAATTAGAACTGCTAACATCAAAATTTAACAATCTTAGTAATCAAAAGTACCATTTCCCTATCAACATTACAGAGTTGGTTTAGAACCTATCTAACACTCTAATTCCTGAAGATGTGATCAACCTGTTGTCTTTGGGCCCTAAATTTTGCATCTCGCTCACATCCTCAGACATTTCTATTCCAAATTTTTAGCAGACATTGAATGGGCATTACAGTTTGTACAGAATAAAAGTTCACATGATATTTATGCTTCCCGAATAACCAACATTCTCACCAATCATTTTAATCATAATTCACCCAGATATAATCATTTGAACAATTTATTTGAGGTTACTAGACGTTTCTTTAAGACAATCCACATCTCCTAGTCATGAATTCAGACAAGGCAATGTTACAACCATTATCGACAGAGATACTTACTCTTCTCTTTCCAGTGAACTATTGAGGGATGAAAGGTATTATAAGATCATCAATAGAGATCCCACATCAACAATCCAACAAAAAGCGTCAAAATTGATCTCTGTGGAGAAATTGATGAAAGAATTGCCAAAACCTATTCTGTGTACAATTCGTATGTGCCAAATTTTATGCCCTCCCAAAGATTCACAAACCTACACTATGCTTACGTCCCATTGTTTCGTCAATAAACTCTCCTGTCTCGGAATTGCCAGTCTGTTAGTAGACATTCTAAACAAAGCATATGACAAAAATAACCAATACTACATTGAGGACTCAGCTACCTTTGCTGAATTATATAACAATTTATCTTACCTCCAGGCCATATCATTGTAAGTTTAGATGTAGAATCATTGTTCACCAATATTTCGTTGGACTTAGTTTGAACAGTTTGGAAGCACATTGGGATACCATCTCATCCCACACAAAAATAAATAAATCGAACTTTTTCAAACTCATTAAATTCGTTTTGATTCGACGGTATTCTCGTACAATGAACATACTACAAAAGGTGTTCGGTTCTCCAATGGGATCAAACTATCACCTATAATCTCACAATTTATCATGGATGACCTAGTCCAACACTGTCTGTCGAAATTAAGCTTTAAGGTTCCTTTCTTGAGGAAGTATGTTGATGACATCATTTGTGCATTCCTACTGCTGGCAAAACTGAACTGTTACAAATTTTCAATAACTACAATGAGTTCTTACACTTTACTATTGAAGAGGAAGACCAGTTTTTAAGTGTACCTTTTTTAGATACCAGGGTCATTAGGATGTCGACAACAGTCTGAGATTAGACTGGTACATTAAACCAACATGTTCAGGTAGGTGTCTTAACTTCCATTCACAACACCCTCTGAAAATGAAAATAAATCTAGTCAATGGCATGAAGAGAAGAATTTGCAACATTTGCCATCCAAATTTCAGGTACAAAAGTTTAAAAACTCTTTTTCAACTTCTCTTAGACAATTCCTACCCACACAAACTCTTAAGTAAACTGATTTTTCAAAATTCACAAAGGGCCATTATTGACGGATGGCGACCCAGAACTCCTACATCCACATCTAATAGTTCGAATGTCACCAGCATCCAGGTGAACTATGTCTCAATTCCATACATAATACTATCTCCCACAGAATACAACAGGTTTTTTAATCTGAACGCAACATCATGTTTGCCCACAAACCTCTCAAAACGGTTGGTCACATTTTCAGCAAGGTCAAAGATAGGACACCAAAACTTTTAAAGACCAATGTAGTATACAAGGTGGATTGTAAAGACTGTCAGTCTAGTTACATAGGCCAAACATCAAGAAACCTCAAAAGCAGATTAACAACACATAAAATGATATACGCCTTAACAAGTGTAGCTGTGCTCTGGCTGAACATTGTTTGAAGAATAACCACTCACCTGACTTTGACAACCCAGGGGTTTTAGCTTGTGAATCCAATACCTTCAAAAGACAGTTTCTGGAGATGGTTTGCATACATCGACACAACAATAGTATCAATAAAAAACAGACATAAAAACCTAAAAACAATATATTGCAATTTACTTGAGTTGGACAAGAATCATAAACATTAACTGTAATTTTACAAGCTATATCTCCCCCTGTTTTTTGGGTTTTAAATGTTTGTATATATGTACATGTGTGTGTATATGTATATGTGTTTATATATCATCGAGTCAGTATTCCATTGGACACTCTCTCTCTACAAATTCCTTCAATGTCTTTGAATTTACACCCCATGACCTAAGAATCTTAGTGTCCTGTAACACCGAGACTCGACTTTGTTTCCTTTCCATGTCACTGGTTAAATATGACAAATGGCTTGTGCATAACTTTTCTAAAATGTGATGGTTTTAATCTTAAAAATTGTACTCAATGGATGTGTGATCCAGTTACAATAATGTTTTATTCAATTGTTGATATATGTTTGTAATGTTTGTTTAAAGCGCATTACGCATTCTACAGTACTTGCAATGAGAACCTGTTTTAATAATTTTCTAACCTCGATATTGTAAGTCTGGTTTATCCATCTAGATTAAGTTTTACTATTATTAATTTGTGTAATCTTTCAGAAAATTGACTGAAGAAGAAATCAATAAATTTCGAAAGCTTTCATAATATAATAAAAGAGTACACTTTATTTAGTGCCCTTTATACAATAAAAAATTGGCTACTTTCCCATTATTTTTTGGAAATTCCAAAATTCTATCCAGATTCTTAGCCGTTAATTGCTACGTAGTTATATATATATATATATATATATATATATATATATATATATATATATATTATTACAATATATATTGTAATAATATATATTTTATATTATTTAAAACACAAGTCACTTTTTAAAAAAAATTGATTTAATTAATACACAAAACAATAGTTGAAAAATACAAAATATAAAGTTACTTGAATGAAATGAACTATCTTAATGAATGCCGTGGGATGGCAAGTCTCGCATTTATAACATTTACTTTGCTGAATTGCATTCCCACGGTTTCAACGAATTCAACGGATCCGAAGGAAGCTGTCAGCGAAATACGATACTTGATAACGTACACGTGCATAATATTCTCATCTAACAGCTCCCCTTTACAAAGAAAAGTTGAAGGTATAACTTCAACTTTTGGTTTAAACCGGACAATTATTTTCCGCTTCGTCGGCGGGGTCTTCTATTACTGGTCGGAGTTTGGGAATCCATCTGGATAGGATTTTCTGGGGGTTTCCTGGACTGGAATCTGCTCCCTTAGATTTCTTTATTCTTTTAGCTACTTTGTAGAAGGTAAATGCAGCTGCCGCTGCTACGATGGTGCTTACGGTTGCATACGTAAACCAGGATATATTTTTGGTGACGAAGGGTTGGTTGATGAGGTCGTCTAGGTCTCTAGAATATTGATTCAGCTTGTTGTTGGCTACGCTGAGTTCTTCTAAGTTGAGATTATCTAATTTAAGGGGTTTAAGCTCTGGTATTGCTGGTTTTTGGGGGTGAGCATTGCAGCAGTTGTACGGAACTAAAACTGGGTGTGAATTGTCTGTAACTTTACTTATTTTCATGGGTTCGGCTTGAATTTTAGTAATTCCCACAAAGGCACTACAGTCTGTTTGTAGCCGAATGACTGAATTGGTTTTTAGCACGATAGTTTTTGAATCGATTCCCGCACAACTAAAAGTTACATGTATAGGTTCGGAAACGATCACTAACCACGAGTTCGATTCCAGTCTTTGGACGTTGTACCCTTCGGAAAACACTATGGCACTCTGGCAGTTTTCCGGGACGCTATGAATGTTCTTAAGGAGTTGAGCCTCACAGGGTGCATTTGATTCTATTGGGTAGGCATATAGTTCGCAGCACAGCTTTTGGTTCGGGGTTAATCGCTTGCATGAGCTTAAGTCTTTGATCGGTATGTACATTAGGGAGTCGTCGTTCCGCGCAATATATTTTTGTGTAAATGATAGGATATGGTGAAAACCAGTTCTATCGTCTAAAATTGGGATTGGGTATAGGTGGTAAGCGGTATATAGTTGCTGCTCAACGAGAGGGATTTTTAATATGAATATTAAATCGGAGCGAGTTTGAAAAGCCTCTAATTCTATTATTTCCAGATATTGGGCGACGCTTGAAAGGCGAACTGGCAACGGCAGATTATTCTTAACAAGATTCTGTGAGATTTCCTGTAAGGATGTTATCAAATGATCGGGTGAAATTATTGATGCATGAATTATTTTTAGTCTAGCAAAAGTTATTGAGTTTAAAATGTCATTAAGGTTATCTTCAAGAAATATATAACTTGCCATTAGGTTTTCGCAGATCTCGAGAAACGATTGTTTGGCTTCGATAACAGAACATTAAGGATGTGAATGGCTAAATCGATAGTATTTATATCTTCGTTAAATGTTTTCTCGTCAAGTTGTAATTTCTGAATGGTCTCATTGAAATTTTTGATAATTGAGGTTGTTACGCTCATTTGGTTCTTTAGAAGATTTTCTGTCTGTAGTTGTCCCTGGTTAAGTCTATTAATGCTGTTGGTGAAGAATTCACCGTCGGCTGCATCTAAGTTTCCGGTAATTGCCTTAAATATTGTTCCTGCACCATCGATTATTCCTCGTTTAGTCCTCTTAGTGTCTATAAGTACTTCGGAAAACTTAGTTTTGATAGAATCGGAGATTTGGGTTAGAAGACTGATGTGGGTTTGTACATCAATGCGAAAAGCACCGGTATCGTGAAATTTATAACCCGGAATAGGGTCAACAGTTTGTTCCAATGTCCTAAGGATTCGATTATTGTTCTCAAATGCTTGTTCAAGGGCTGTTAAGTTACGGTGAACTAATAACGTCCATTTGTAATTGGAGATTACAATTCGAGTTTCGTCGTGGTAGTAGATGCCAATAGTGTTGTTAATGGGTTTGATGTCTATCTGACATACCACTGATCCGAACAGCAGTAAGAGCCTGAAAAGGAAATTAATTTTCAGAATATGGTTTTATCCGGTCGAAGTTAACTTTTGTTTGCTGGTTGGTTTTAAGGTTCTTAAGGGTGGCTGAATTAGTGTGGATTTCAATTATTTGAAATGGGCCATTGAATTTATTTTGTAGCTTGTCCTTTAGCTGTGATTCTTTTACATAAATTTTATCGCCGATTTTGTATTCCGGACGGTTTTCGGAAACATGTTGATCGTATCGCTCTTTTGCCTTCTGTTTCTGTAAATTTGTCTTTTCGCGGGCGATCTTATAATAACGAGAAATACGGTTATTGAGATCTCTAACGTACTTCGTTATTAGAGCTTGTTGATCATACAGGGTTTCAGGAGGCCTACTTGAAGTGTGTCCATATATGAGTTCGTATGGGGTAAACCCATGGGTCTTGTTAACTGAGTTGTTGTATGCGATAACCGCATAGGGTAAGATGTTGAAGGAGTGTTCGTTAGGGTTCTCCAGTTTATGTATTCTAATCATGTCTAGTAAAGTCGAGTGAAATCGTTCTAATGATCCGTTCGACTGTGGGTGTCCCACGCTAGAGTAGGAAATTTTTATGTTAAAAAGTTTGCATAAGTCTCTCATCAGTGTGTTGTCGAATTCCCTGCCGTAGTCGCAGTGAATGCGAAGGGGAGTTCCGTAATGTTGGAAATACAAGAGTAAGATGTTAGCGACGGTTTTCGCGGATTTATCGCTTATCGGATAAGCTTGAGAGAATTTCGTAAGTTCGTCCCTAATGGTTAGTGCATAGTTTTTGATAGGAACTTCCAGGATGTCTATGTTTATACGTTCGAAGGGTGTCCGTGGAGTTTCGGTAATAACTAGGGGGCTATCGAGGTTTTGCGACAGATTTTTGCTTTTTGACAAATTTGGCAATTTTTTTATGAAATTATCGACATCTTTGGTTAGTCCTTGCCAATTGTACTTTTCCTTGATTCTACGGATGGTTTCGTTTATGCCTCTATGTATATTACTTTTCCCGTTATGGAACTGATCGAGGATTATAGGTATCCGCTCCTTATCAATCGTTTGCACGATGTTCTGGCAAACTTTCCATTTGATATCCATTTCCGAAAAGATAAACGATAGTACCTCTAATATAGGTAGCTCTAAGTTGTTTTCAACGCATTAGATTTCATTTTCGGTGAACACATCTTTACTATTATATATAGATGCGAAGAGAATTTCATTAACTATATCGGGGTCGGAAGGAAGTGGGACGATATAATACCGTCTTTTTTTGACACTTTTACTCGCAAATACATTGACTTTTGGGGTGTGAAAGTCGGCGTTTTCCTCGAAAATGTCTTCGAGTATGTTGTGATGGAAATCTTTCATTAGGGAACCTTGGGGAAATACCAGGATGTTTTTGTTTTCCTTGTCAAGTAGTTGGCAGTTGGACATTTGGATTTTGTCGTAATCTATAAGTGATATAGTTTGGTACCGTTCGACAAATGTTTTGAATTCCTCACAGATTTGTTGGATATTAGGGCTTTGTGGCTCGGGTTCTGAAGAGTCATCATCGGTTTCGTTAGTGGGGAGTACTTGGAAGGGTGTTAGGTGGTTACTCGATTGAAAAGATACATAATTGTTGAAGTGGTTTGCTTTGATGCGGGAAAGAGCATCTGCATTTTTATTTATTTTGCCAGGTTTGTATACGTTTGTAATCGTACTCCTCGAGCTTGAGGCGCCAACGAGCTAATCGACTTCCGGGGTCTTTTATCGAAAACAGCCATGTTAATGGGCGGTGGTCGGTAACTAAAAGGAATTTTCGACCATAGATGATAGGTCTCCAATGTTTGACGGCCCAAACAATGGCTAGGAGTTCTCGCTCGATGGTTGAGTACCGCGTTTCGGCTTTGCAAAGAGTCCTAGAGGAGTATCCTATTGGTAGATCCTTGCCAATGGGTCCTTGTGACAGCACAGAGCCTATCGCAAAAGCGCTAGCGTCTGTGGTTATGACGAAAGGTTCATCGAAGTTGGGATAGATCAATATCGGTGTGGAAGTTAGTGTCTCTTTGAGTTCACTGAACGATTTGATGCATTCAGAGTTGAAATTGTACGGTACGTCTTTCTGGAGGAGTTTAGTCAATGGTTTTGATATTTTGGCGAAGTTCGGGATAAATCTCCTATAATAACCAGCAAGACCCAAAAATGATTTAATATCCTTGGGATTTTGCGGTTGCGGAAAGTTCACGATACATTCGACCTTTGACGGGTTTGGTTTAACGCCGTCTTTAGTTATTACGTGCCCTAGGTAAGCGACCTCCTTGCGGAGAAATTCGCATTTATCCGGTTGGATTTTGAGGTTTGCCTTCCTAAGTCTTTTAAAGATTTCCGTTAAGCGTGTAACATGTTCGTGTATAGTCGGAGAGTAGACGATTATATCGTCCATGTAGACAAGACAACGCTCGTTCTGAATACCTAGCAGAATGTTATCCATAACCCTTTGGAATGTAGAGGGTGCATTCTTTAACCCAAATGGCATACGAACGAATTCGTAATGGCCATTCTCGACTGAAAATCCAGTCTTAGGGATGTCCTCCTCTCGAATTTCTAGTTGGTGGAAACCGGATGCGAGGTCTAGGGTAGAAAAATATTGGCATTTTCCTAGCTGATCAAGTAAGTCAGAGATGTTCGGCAATGGATATTTGTCGCCTACGGTTAACTCGTTTAATTTGCGGTAGTCGATAACGACGCGCCACTTTTGTTTACCTGATGCATCGACCTTTTTGGGGACCACCCATACTGGCGAAGACCAAGGGGACGAAGAGTGCCTGATGATACCTTGGGCCAGCATTTTACCTATTTGGGATTTCACCTCGTTCTTGTGGATTTGGGGGTACCTATACGATTTTGTAAAAACGGGTTTTGCGTTGTTTGTATCGATAGCGTGTTTGACTTCGTTAGTGAATGTCAGAGCGTCCCCTTCAAGATAGAAGATATCTTGAAATTCTAAGCAGAGGTTAACAATCATCTCTCTTTCTTCGTCGTTAAGGTGTTCTGTCCTAATTTGCGATTGAACGATTTCGTTCCTGTCTAAATGGTCAGAGTCGGGGTAGTCTTGTGGGCTTAAGTTCAAAAGACGATGCATTTGGTTCACTGGTTCCAACTGGATGTTCGAGAAATCGATAGTTTTGGGTATTGCATTAGCGTTTATGATGGAGGTAAGGAATTCACCTTGCGAATTAACGTGAACAATAGCGTTGGGAATTCGTACTTTCTCGTTTTCTTGGGATTGTAAAATAGCATCGGTATTTGAAAGCATGCATTTAAGTTTAAAAATTTTCTCTGTACGTGCTTCGATAGTAATTAAGTTAAGGGAAGTTTGTGTGGGGGTTCGTGGTTCACAGCTGGGTGTTTTTAAAGATATGTTATTGGAGTGGTCATTGTCTTCTACTTTGTGAAGGAGAATAGTTTTAAAATTTGTAATTAGTTGTTTGGATTTTAGGTCGACTACACATTCATAGTGTTCCAAAAAGTCTAGACCTAATATTCCGTCGAATTCGATATCCAAGTCGAAAATGAAGACTTTGTGTGGATTTCGTGGGGCAAACGGGATCAAAGTAGATTCTGAAATTTGGATCTTCTCGTGAGTGATACCTTGTATGGTAACTCTTTCGGGAAATCGTTGAGGAAAGTTTTTGACTGTGTTTTTTTTTAAAAATGGCAATGCCGGCTCCTGTATCGATCAGAAGTTTGAATTTTCCTGTAGCATCATTAATATAGTATAAATTTTTTGAGTTTACAGTTAGGAGGGGCCTTATAGAAATGTTTGTTCTTCGAGATTCAAGTTGGGGTTGAAGTCGTCGAGGTTCATGTTCTGGATCTGAGTTTGTATGTTCGATATCTCGTTGTCTGGCGGTTTGTCTATGTTTATAGCTATTTGAAAATTTTGACCAGATATTTCTGCGTCAGAAGAGGGTTCAGTATATTTATATTCATAGTTTTCATAATTTTGATTTTGGGGGTAGCCCGTGTAGTTATTTAGGGCTTGGGTGTCAGGATCAGAATAATCATCTTGGTAATAATTAGATTCGTCAGGGTTGTCAAATTGGTCGTTTGTATAGTCATATGAATAGTTATATGTATCAGTTTGGTTGAGGTGGTGAGTTTTGGGTTGTTGATTTTGGTAGAAATTTGGATTTGGGGAAAAAGTGTTGCGAGGACCAGTATTTTGTCCACTTGTTGAGGGACGATTTTGCTGGGCGAAGTTTGGTCTAGTTTGGTTGGCATTTTGTTGAGGCGGGTTATGCCGAAACTGTTGATAATTGTTATTGTTGAAGTTTCTGTTTGGTTGTTATTGTTGCTGTTGTTTCAGACGCGTTAGGCATTCGTTAAAAGTATGCCCTAAACGTTTACAAAATGAACATTGTTTGGACAAAGTTACTGGGTTGGGTCTTTTTTGTTGTTGTTGTATTTGTTGATTACGGGTATTAAGAAATTTCTGATTTTCTAGATGGCTTAGCTGAAGTTCCCTTTTTATTCGAGAAACTGCGGTTATAATATTTATCGGATCGCTTGCTCGTACAATCTGTCCTATTTTCGGTTCTAGGCCGGTCAGGAGGCTATTAAGAGCCATGGATTCTATAAGAGATATCTGTGCTTGTTTTTCTTTACCTGTTAAATTTTGTTTATTAATTGCCGCATACATTTTGGCTTCGTTAGTTTGGAGTCTGGCAGCAAAGGTAAGAGGTGATTCATTCGGTATCTGCCTCATTCGTTGCAGATCCTGGATTAATGAGGAAATATCTCTGGCATCACCAAAGTGGTTTTCTAGGAGCGATTTGATATCGTCCCAGGTAGGCGGGTTGCGTGAGTTAACAAGTTCGGCGGCACGGCCTCTTAACTTGTTTTTAATATGTAAGGTTAGTAACGTGGATTGGTTGTCAACAGCCATACTATATGCTGTCGTACATGAGCTGATAAATGTATTCAGGAAAATCGGGTTACTATCATATTCGGGAATAATAGAGAAAATCTCAGAGATCTTGTATGGTTCTACCGTTCCCTGGCGTGTTTCAGGCATGGTTGCTTATAGTTATTTAGATATAAAATGAAATCGAGTGAACAATTTTCACGTAAGTGGAAAAAATAGTAGATCAAGGCGAGTAGTGAATGTAATTTTAAATTACCTACCGGAAGATACGAAATATGCAAGCATATATCAAGTGCAAATACAATATCTGAATATGTATAGCAATGAAATCAGCAATGATAAAATTTAAATTTTAAATATCCCTTAAATAAATGTCAAGTGTATTGGTAAAATACAAAGGCAACAATAATTGGTGATAGGTTCCGAAGTGGTTCGAAATTTGCTTCAAAGGTAAGGAAAATGTCTTATTAACTTTAAACGATTGAACTGATATTACGATTTAAAAGTAAAAATTAAATAGCAATGTGGTCATTAAGTTTCAAACAATTATTGTACATACGTAAATGCTCTTGGCTTGGACTGTTCTGCTCAGCGATGACTGGTTAGCTCAGTGCGTGTTCCTGGTCAGCTATCTTACAGTTATGTCCTGGTCGGGAAGTCCTCGTTCACAAGAATTTAGGAATTGCCACGTTTAGTTAGTCTTCTTACTTGATCCTTGTTCTAAACGTGTTGAACGAATCCTACTGACTGCGCCATTTTTATATTATTTAAAACACAAGTCACTTTTAAAAAAAAATTGATTTAATTAATACACAAAACAATAGTTGAAAAATACAAAATATAAAGTTACTTGAATGAAATGAACTATCTTAATGAATGCCGTGGGATGGCAAGTCTCGCATTTATAACATTTACTTTGCTGAATTGCATTCCCACGGTTTCAACGAATTCAACGGATCCGAAGGAAGCAGTCAGCGAAATACGATACTTGATAACGTACACGTGCATAATATTCTCATCTAACATATATATATATATATATATATATATATATATATATATATGAAGAAATATTTATCCGGGAATACATCCGTTCGTTGTATTGATTCATATTTGAATCCTGCAGACGTTTCGCCAAGGTCTCACTTGGCATTCTCAATGCGTTGTTGCAGTAAACTGAGAGGTGATCTTTTTTTTTTCTTTTTTTTTCATGTCTTTATTGTCAGAGTTAAATTTCTACAAATTTCTTACTCCTAGTCCATTTTATACTTATTTCCCTAGTTTGTTTTCCATGTTTCATATACTTTTCCCTACGCTGTTACAATATTTTCTCTACGCTATTCCTTAGGATATTTTATTCACTAAGATATTTCATTCCCTAAGATATTCAAGTTACCTGCTACTTCCTCTTCTGTCTGCAGTAGCGCCATCCTGGGTCTCTTCGTCCTGTGTTTCTTGCTTTCGTCGTAGTTTGTGGCCTCTCTTAGTAGTGGGTTCCTGTGGTTTTCCATTCTTGCTATCTCCTTCTTAGTCCTCCTTATTATTTCCCCTTTTATGGTGCGTATCCCTAGATCTCTTCTTAGCTGCTCGTTTCTCATGTACCATGGTGCGTCCGTCATTCTTCTCAGGGCGTTGTGCTGAATCCTTTCTAATTTCTTGGTGTGTGTGTCCGATTCTTGTCCCCATATGCTCTGAGAGGTGATCTACCTGAGCTGTTTATTTTTATATGCCTCCGTGGGAGGTTCTATCGCACCTGATTGGTCGGTGTTGACCCCTTTGCTGCCGTGTTGGGTGTCTCACTTGTTGACGGGTTTGTATTTTCCGTGGCTAATTCTGTTTTATTGTGATGTTGAATAATTGTCTTCCATGTGTTAGAAAGGTGCAGGGCGTCATTTATTTTGTTTAGATGTCCAGTTTTCTCGATTTCAATGGCTTCTCGTATTAGTCTGGTTTTGTAATGAGTTGTTTGTGCGATCTGTTTGCAACTATCGAAATTGATTTATTTTATGGCCCGATTGTTGTTGGTGTTGGAACAGAGCCGATGTTGTCTGTTTATTTTTTACAGCTAATCTGTGCTCATCTAAACGGGCAGAAATTCTCCTGTTCGTTTGTCCGACGTATACCTTGTCGCACGTTCCACAAGTTATACTATATACCCCTTGGTTTTCAAGTTTAACTTTTGGTTTGGGATTTCCTAAACTTGTGCCTATGGTCTGGTGCGGTTTGTATGCTGTCGCTATGTCATGCCTTCGAAGAATTCGGCCAATGCTGTCCTTCAAGGTGTTGTTGTGCTATTGCCTTTTTGATTGTGTGGTTTGTGTATCGGTTTTGTCGTAGAGCGTTAGTTATCTGTTTTAATTCGTGTGTTTTGTTATTGTCGTCGGTCAGTCGTATAGATCTGGAAACTAGCGTGTTGGCAACTCCCTGTATTTGAGAAGGGTGGTGATGTGATTTGTAGTTTAAGTATCTTTTCGTGTTTGTTGGCTTTCTATATACGGTGTGTTCGGAATGCCTATTCTGTGGATTTTTTCTTACCAGGACTTCAAGAAAAGGCAGCTGGTTGTTTTCCTCAAGTTCTACTGTAAATTGAATCCTGGGGTGTATGGAGTTTAGTTTAAAAATAAACAGGTAGATCACCTCTCAGTTCACCGCAACAACGCATTGAGAATGCCAAGTGAGACCTTGGCGAAACGTCTGCAGGATTCAAATATGAATCAATACAACGAACGGATGTATTCCCGGATAAATATTTCTTCATATTGTTCCATCCATGAAAGCCTTCGACTACTACGACTAGACATATATATATTGTAATGGAATTTTTATAGCATGGTGTAATTAAATTTTATATTCATTCTTTACTTTTAAATTATCCATTCCATAAAAACTCCACACAATTTTCTTTTCACCAAAACTGTTCCGCCTCTTGAGACGTGTTCTGTAAGTATATTATAAGCGCCAATTGACCTTTTGTCAATAATAAAACAACGACTCTTTATTTATTTTATATTGTCAATGATAGTGGTCCGTAGGCAGCCGTATATACAGGATGGTTGGAATATAGGGTGGACTGGACGTTTGGTGGTATAAAAATGTTGAAAAAAAAAGTGAAATTAAAATTATATAGGGTGATTAAAAAACTGTTACATGATGTGGATATAAGCAAATCATATACAGGATGGTTGAAATATATGCTGGAGTTGAATTATATTTATAAAGTGTGATTAAAAAATTATTTCTTTTGTAGCCTATAAGAAATTGCATAAAGTGTGGAGAGGAATTAATATTACACAGGGCGATAACATAAAATGTTAAAATTAAATAATTTATGGGGTAGCCCACAAGGAATTATATACTATGGTTGAAATATAGGACGGATTTGACTCCGTAAATATAGGATGGATTCTACTCTGTCCTATACTTTACAGAAGACAGCTAACAAATTTATGCTTGTCCGTGGGCAGTCGTATGTACAGGATGGTTGGTAGATAGGTTGGAGTGGAATTATCTATAGTTATACAGGGTTGTCAAAAAAGTTGAAGAAAAGTTACATGGCGTAGTCCATAAGGCATAAATATATTTTGGGCTTATTAAGTCAACGCGTACTGGTACATTTTGTTCGTAAAGATTTACCTGTCAATTTAAATGATAAATTATCATTGTGTAATGTTGAGGCTTTCGATGTTACCTGGTTCTGTCTATTAAGGTTATACATACAAAATAAAGAATGAAAACTACCTGAGTTCAAAAAAAAACTAAAAAGTTGAAAATAAAACATTTTTTAAAAAAAATATAACCGACTTCTACCTATAACTAAAAAGCTAAAAATAATTATATCAAAATACAACTCTAGCAAATAAATAACACATTCAATGTTGTAAGGTACCTACCCAGGAAGTAACAAATGTAAACATTAAAAGGTGCTCATTCTGTACAAATTAATTACCTACCAATCTAGTATATTTTTGAAGTCGGTGCCAAGCAACAATCAAGTTTGATGAATTAGTAGATAAGTACGCAATGAAGCATTTTAGATTTGCTTGGCACAGACTTCAAAAATATACTAGATTGGTAGGTAATTAATTTGTACAGAATGAGCACCTTTTAATGTTTACATTTGTTACTTCCTGGGTAGGTACCTAACAACATTAAATGTGTTATTTATTTGCTAGAGTTGTATTTTGATATAATTATTTTTAGCTTTTTAGTTATAGGTAGAAGTCGGTTATATTTTTTTTAAAAAATGTTTTATATATTGTCAAACTCGTTTCTCAAGTTTAAATAAAAATTTCATACAACATCAAATTATCAAAATCAACCAAATCAATTAATCATCAACAACATTCGGTCGGTCGGTCGGCAGTAACGGTCACGTAATTACAACGCTCCTGTAAAACTCGGGATTTTTTCGGTGAAATCGTAAATTCAGAGGACAAAAAATACATCAGCAGATTGGGAATCAAATAAGTGAAGTGTGTATCAAAAAAAGCCTGATAATTTAGTTAAATGGCCAGAAATTAATAAAAATAAATTGTGTAGTTCAGTTTTGTAAAGAAAAACTACGAATTTGGTCGGTCGCCCGCCAGTCAGACGGTCAAATACAACATCTCTGCAACAAATGTAGTTCGGGTATACCTAACTGTGCTTAGATCTGGGAAGTGCAATAGTGAAACAAATACAAATTACCAGATTGGATAATCGAAGAGAACCGTGATACCTGACATATTATTTTGAATTTAAGTTTAAAATAAGCAAGAAAGTTTGTCTTGCCAGTGCAGGTGAGATTTTATTTCGATATGTGGTATGGATGTATTTAATTCTATAAGATGGAGTGTAATAAATGTAAAGTAATAAAACAACCCACAAAAGATATAAAAATACCATGCTATCCATGTGATAATTGTAGAAGTTTAATTTGTTTAGAATGTACAGGGCTTTGTGCATCCAAAATCAAATGCCTACCGCTGCAAAAACGTCTGCTCAAATTTAATTGTGTATCTTGTCGCAATAATGATTTTGTACCAAGTTTGAAAGAGACAATAAAAGATAAAGAAAACATTATACGCCACCAGGAGGAAGTAATCAAATTATTGCGCGATAAATTAGAATATCTTGACGGTTATACTAAAAACGAAACTGTGAAGCCTACGTTTGTCAGTATAGTCAAAAGCCAAAATGACCCTAATAATTCTTCCGATCAAGTGAATATTCCGGGTATTATAATAAAACCTAAACACAAGAAAGGTTTACTACAAACAAAGAAAGAAATTAATGACAATATAAACTTATCAAAGTTAAAGATTGTTGTAAAATCTGTAAAATACACTAATAAAGGAGCAGCTGTCATAAAATGTCAATCAAAGAGGGAAATGATTATAGTGTTGAACGCACACAAATGCGGAAACCAAAAATAAAAATTACAAACTTAACCAGGACTTACCAAAATTTTAAAAAAATTATGTCCATAAACAGAATTTGCATAGGATGGGAGAGGTACCCCACCTATGAAGACTTAACCATACCCCATTGTTTTAAATGTCAAGACTTCATCCATAAAAAACAAAATTGTGCTCAAGATTTAGTTTGTCCAATCTGCAGTGAAAACCATGAAGAGAAGGATTGCCTGGGGAAGAAGAAATCCTGTATCAACTGCATAAAAGCGAACAGGAAATACAACCTCAAGTATGCCACTGATCATAAAGATACTGACCCGCATTGTTTTTTATTACAGTACCAGATTCAGGTCCTGAGAAATAAGACAGACTATTATAACTAATAGTTTTACTTGATTAAAGTACTTTTCTAGATAAATTAGTATTAAGTCACATTTATTCTATATATATTAAATTATTTATATTATTATTTATTGTAAATGGGAGGAAATCATGATTTCATTGAAACCGTGAATCAACCAATAGTTGAGAAAGAGCTAGAATTTACTAATACTTACAAGTTACATAAATATATTAATAAACAAAATGATTATATACTTAGTGTAAATATTAGAAGCCTAAATGCTAATCTTAAAAAGCTTGAAATTTTTATTGATAGCTTAGAAAGTAAACCTAATATAATAATCTGTTCTGAAGTGTGGAATTTGGAACATTATACTTACTTCTCATTACCTGGATATAAGATTTATTATAATAATAGTAGAATTAACAAGTCGGATGGTGTAGTCATGTACATTAAAGAAAACATTAGTGAACACACTGAAATAATCACATTTGGGCATTTAAACATCTTAAACTGCTGCATTGAACTTGATGATAGTAAAGTGTTGAAATCTCTGCGGTATATAGGTGTCATGATCTAGATAAATCTGAATTCATTTTAAACTTTAAAAAATTTCTGGAATCTAAAAAAAACGTTAAAAATCACATTATTATAGGTGATTTTAATATTGACACTATGAAACTCGATTTTTTGTGTCAAGAGCATATTAATAACTTATTGGAAATGGGTTTCATTCCAGGTTTTGAAGGTATAACTAGACCATCGGATACAGACGATGATAATGGTGGAACATGTATTGACAATATCTTTATTAAAAGTGGTTCAATAATAACTAGGACATTTAAGTTAACTCAGACTACGGTCACTGATCATTATCCATTGTTTGTTGCAACAAATAAAATACAAAAAAATGAAGTAAAGAATAGTTATACAGTTATTAATTATAATAAGTTGAAGAAGATTGCAATGGAACAAAATTGGGACAAGATATCCTCATTCCATGATCCAAATAAAGCTACCAACTTTCTAATATCACTGATTAAAAGTTGCATTGATTTAGCTCATTACACAAAACAATACAGTAATAAATCGAAAAATAAACCTAGAAGTAAATGGATAACCAAAGGAATTATAGCATCCTGCCAAAGAAAAGAATTATTGTACAGGATATGGAAGTCTGCGCCAGGTAATGAAGAAGTCAGAACGGAATACAAACAGTTTGTTAAAATACTTGAAGAAGTAATATATGAGGCTAAGTTAATGCATGATAAGGAGCAAGTTGAAATGTGTCATGATAACAATAAAAAATTGTGGAGAATAATAAACAATAAGTTAGGAAACAAGAGTAGGAATGAAAAAGCTATTAAGTACATAATGGATAATGATATGAACAAAATAACTAATAAAACAGGAATTGTCAACTCTCTAAATGAATTCTTTGCCAAAAGTGGAATTGAGTTATGTGAAAAAATACGGCAACCATCTAACTGTAAATTAAGACTACCAACAAGAAATCCTAAATCTATATTTCCTACGACAAATATGAAATAAATAACATTATACACAAATTAAAACTTAAAAGTGGGGGTGTCGACAATATAAATGCCAAAACTATTAAAATATTAGTAGAGTATTTAATTGAACCAATTGTACATATTATTAATTTGAGTATTAATTTATCTATCTGGCCAGATGCTCTCAAAAAAGCAGATATTGTACCTATTTACAAAAGTAGTGAGAGATACCTTCCATCTAACTATAGACCAATCTCCATGATATCAAATTTGGGAAAAATTTTTGAAAAAGTCATTTACAACCGACTGATTGGATTCATAAACCAATGTAAAATCATTGCAAATAACCAATTTGGCTTCATAAAAAATAAGGGAACAAAAGATGCTTTAAATTTGATAACCAATTTGGTAATAGAAAGCCTAGATAAGAGCCAACCAATAGCAATTACGTTTCTTGATCTAGCAAGGGCCTTCGATACAGTCAACCATAAAATTTTACTTGATAAATTGGAGAGATACGGTGTTAGAGGCGGAGCTAATAAACTTTTAACGAGTTACTTAGAAAATAGGCAACAAAGAGTTAAGATAGATAAAGATTATAGTAATTTTTTGACAGTCAAAACAGGAGTTCCTCAGGGAACAATTTTGGGGCCACTATTTTTTATTTTATACATTAATGACATCTTGGTGGATATGCTTTTCAATATAATATCGTATGCAGATGATACTGCCGTTATCTCAATGGAGAAATCTTGGGAAGGAGTTCAAATGAAAATGAACGAGTATCTTGATCACATTGCTGACTGGCTTATGTTAAACAAGCTGTCCTTAAATACGAAGAAAACCGTATGTATGACCTTTGGGAATTATTCTGATAGTGTCCCTGATATATTTAATATAAAAATAAAAGGTAGTAATATTACTAGAGTACAAAATTGTAAATATTTAGGGATTATTTTCGATCAGAATTTAAAATGGGATCAACATATTCAATACGTTATTAACAAAACCAAATATCTTGTTTTCATTTTTGCCAAGTTAACTAGAGTAATGGACTGTGAAACTCTTAGAATGATATATTACGCCCTATTTAATAGCATAATTAATTATGGAATAATAGCCTGGGGAGGGGCCTACACCAACTTTAGAATATTGTTAGAAAATATCCAAAACAGAATTTTAAAAGTAATAAATAATAACAAACTTGTACTTATGGCTCATCCACTAAATATAAAACAGCTATTTTACTTTGAATCACTTATGTACCATTATAATAACCTAAAGGATAAATTTAAAACATCGACAAGTTTAACCAGAAATAAAAACTTACAAATGCCTATTATCAAGAAAACAATAAGTAATAAAAGTAGCTTCATTGTAGCTATTAGACTTTTTAATAGCATGTCAAATGATTTAAAAATCTTGAATAGCAATCACAAAAAAAGAAAAATAAAAGAATGGATTTATAATAACAAGTAAGGATACATTTGTGAAAGAAATTGTGTGAGTACACTAAATTTGACTTTTTGATTTTGTTATTCTTGTATGTTCCTTCGATATTTGTTTTATGTTTCTTAAATATTTTTACAATACAACTTGATTGTTGTGCAGAGTAAAAAGTTACTATTAAGTTTTGCGTTAATTAGTATTGTATAAAAAAATAGCAATACTTGAATATAGTTTAGTATCTAGTGTTTTAGTATAGTAGTTAATATGTCTATATTTTTATTTTAGTATGTATGTTTAGTTTTAGGTAATTCTGTCCAGGTCCTACGCACAGGTTTCATTACCTCTGTAGGATTTGCAATGAATATTGTGTTTGTTGTAAATTTTGAACTGGAATAAAGAATAAAGAATAAAACAAATGTGAAATCAGAAAATATAAATATCAAAACACCTTATAATTAAATAATAATTTATCTAAAAAAATTGCCTTTCCCCGGAATGACACAATATGACAATTAAATTTAAGGTTCAATGATAAATTAAATTCAAAATATCAAAATTTTATACCGCTACTAAAATTATTATTTCCCAAATATGTACTCTGTAAATTTCTAATTTTATAATGTAAATGAATATCAAATGAATTATTTTAAATATACTTTAACTGTTAACTTTAAAACTCTTTAAAAATGTTTTCACTTTATCCTCTTTTGAAATGCTTATGCTGATGGATGCTGTCTTACCTTAGTTTCTCAGATGATAACTTAAACGCTCCTATCTAACAACCTAATCTCTACTACCAATGTTTACAACCTTTGCTATTATCTGCCAAATCCTCTGCTACCAATGTAATAATATTTGAGATTTACTTCTGCTTCAAATAATTCAACCATTTACTTGCAGTTTCTTAATTGAATTAATTTGTTTGATTTTAATTGCGGCTATATCGTTATACGGCTTGGTTTGAATTATGTTTTAGTGCATTCCCATATAAATTTGTACTATTTAAATTCAGCTACTCTTGAATGCGATTGTTTCCATTCAAATTTCAATCACCTTTTAAAAATCTTTGAGTTTATAAAACTTTATAACGCCGAATAATGTTTACTGCTGCACTAACAAATTAATACTCTCCCTCTTAAAGCTGTCAGTTCTTGCTTTTATAGTTTTTAATTTTGACATAGATCTACATATTTTATATTTTTTAAATCGGTATATTTGAAATCCTATTTTCATATACAATAATCTATTTTCTGATATTTAGTTCCCTATCTAAACAAATTTCTATAACTAGCTGTCGCCTAGTGGTCGAAATTCGACCAATTGTGTCAATATCTCTGGCAGGTTAAATAACCTGAAAATTTTATCTTGACATTCTATCCTAGGACTTTAGGGAGAACAGCAATTACAGGGAAAGGATCCAGATTAGGAACCTCTATGTGATAGTTTCCTTGAAAATCCTAGATGTCGGTATTACATCTCGCTTCTACAAATAAGTAAAGAAATTCTAGTTTTTTTCAAATATAATTCATAGGACATTATTTGTGTTCAAATTCGTAATTCTTAATTTAATATGACAACAACGCAACCGCTAATGGGCTACCATTCATATTTATTTTTTCTAACCTGTCTGTATAGCTATAATTGCACTCAATTCTCAAACATTTATTAAAATCCTCATTATAATAATTCCATCTCATTATATATTTCCACCACCCTGTATATGCAACTGCTCATGGACCAAGCATAATATTTTTTAACATTTTTGAAACACCCGGTAAACCATTCTGTATATGCCACTGCCTATGAGCCACGGTATTTACTCTTTTTGTTAATGAAATTTTTAACTATCTTCTGTAACTATAATTCTACTCTGACCTATATTTCAATCATCATATATATGGAACTCTTCGTGGGCTACTCTATAAATCATTTCCGTTTCTAACATTTTTTATCATCATCCTGTATATCTATAATTCCTCTCACCCTATATTTCATCTTCCCTATATATACAACTGCTTATGGGTTACAAAATGTTGCATTTCCATTTCCGCCACCCTGTATATGCATCTCTGTATAATACTCTTTGCACCACCCTGTATAACCGTAATTCTACTGCACCTTCTATTCCAAGAGCCCTGTAAATTCAACCGCTAATGGGCTTCCCTATATAATTATTTTATTAGTTATAATTGCACTCTACTCTGTATTTTAAACACCCTATATATACAACTGCTTATGTGCCACCCACGAAAAAAATTATTTTGAACACATCTGAAATCGCCCTGTATAATTATAATATATAACGATTACTTTACCACTAAACAATAACAACTCTTGCATGCCACTTCCAGTAGTACATGCTCTAAGTATAAACAGCATTGGTCCCTCTATATATAATTACTCAATGTTTTGAGTCTGGCGGTGGCGGAACGCGGCACATTCAGTTGTTTGGCGTTGACATTATGACGTAAATTATGAATGAATGAATTATTATAAATTAATATTAGCATTCTGCACTGAAGGTCGTCAGTAGCTACGAAACAAAATAAAAATGAAGAAAATCGGTTTAGAGACAGAGGAGAAAATGGTACCTAATCATTTTGTCTTAGCCTATTTATATATAGATATAGATTAGTAAATTGTTATTCGATTTTTGGGACATTCATGACTGCAAGAATGTACATACTCAACTCTTGAGGTTCGGAATCCAAATGTATCAATTAACTTGAAAAATTTCTGTATTTACATAAAACTTTTGATCTGGATTCTTCTGTAAATGCACAAACTTCAATTCTATTTGGTCACTTAAGTAATTGCTGTCATCAGGATTGTTTAAAAAAATTAACGTCATAAATGAATAGAAAAGGCGGATTATAGGGCATACATACATCTTTGTAAGTAAAAGTCGATTATTTTAGTAATAGTTTTTATACCATGCTAGTATTGTCCGCAATTGGAATTTTATTGTCCGCAATTGGAATTTTACTGTTAACTGCCGTCAAATTTCGAACCTTAGATTAAGCTACTTGTTCATAGAGGGCGCCACTCGAATTTTATTAATAATTTTTGTTAAAATTACTTATTTTAAAAGAAATAAATAAAGATTCTTTATATATTCTGCACTGAAGGTCGTTAGTAGCTACTAAACAAAACAAAAATGAAGAAAATCGGTTGAGAGACACAGGGGAAAATGGTACCTAATCGTTTTGTCTTAGCCTATTTATATATAGATACCCTCTACTTTTCTTTAAAATTGCCATTTTTACTTTACTGATTTATGTTCATCTTACCACCAGTTTTTTGATCTTAACCTGTCTTAAAATTGTATAAAAATTTTGATTGTTGGCATGAAATAATGTTATGATTCCGCGTTCCGTATTTACTTTGTACTATGAATTTATTTCGATCGTTAGTTTTGTCAAACTCTCGTTCCAAAAATTTGTTATGAATGTGATTTTTTTGTGTGGAAATAACGTGTTTTCAAACTTTATTTACTCCGAAATGCTTTACTAAGATCCTAAAATTTTGAATTATTGCCTCTATTATGCCTAAAATATGAAACATACAAATCTGAACCATTGAATTTTGCTGCTGTCAGATTGAATGTTTGTGTCTCGAAATTAAGGTAAAACATTAAATTTTCTTTTCATTAAATGCTTTTATTGTAATATATCAATTGATTAGAATATTTGTATACGCTCATTTCAAGTCCTAATTGCTTTTTAATAAATTTAGCTGAAACTGTCTGTCACATTTGTTAGTTTTCAAAAATGTATTTACACTATGGTTTTAGTTTCATACATCATTTACAAATTACCAGTTTATGGTGTAGTTTTATAATTTAATCATTTCTATTCGTGTATTGACCTTTAAATTGCATTTGATTATTCATATCTCTTTTACATGTTTAGAATCACCCTTACTAAATTTATATTGCCCTCTAATATTGGTACCATTACATTCATTCGGATATTATTTTTGATTTGATTTTTATTTTTAGATATGTTTATTTCCATTTCAATATATATATATATATATATATATATATATATATATATATATATATATATATGTAGCTCTCTTGATGGTCCGGGTATTCGTTCGTTGAGAGTTTTGTCCCTGTAAAGGAACGGTCGCCTGACGTTTCGCCAAAATCTCACTTGGCATTTTCATAAGGCTTTTCCTTATGCCTTCCTTTTCTGGACATCTACTTAAAAAGGACAACGACAGGGAAGCTAGAACACACAGCGACCACCCTTCCGTACATACAAGGAGTGACAGATCGGATAGGAAGAATCCTTAGGAAAAGCAACATCAAAACTTCCTACAAACCTCATAAGACGATCAAAAGCATTCTATGCAATCCCAAAGACCAACGTCCACTAGAGAGTCACGGAGTCTACAAGATACCTTGCGGCGGATGCGAGCAAGCATATGTAGGTCAAACAAACCGTAGGATCGAAGCCCGAATCGAAGAGCACAAACTCAGCATACGAAACAAGACCACAACCTCGGCCCTGTTCCAACATCAACAGCAAACAGGACATAGAATCAACTTTGAGGGCTCTAAGCATCTGGCAACAGAAAACAACTTCAATCAAAACAAACGGCACCGCCTCCTCAACACAATCGGAGGCGGGGCAAAGAAATAGGAGGGGACTCGGAAGATAGCTTAAATAGCGGCGCGCACATATCGGAGCTCACTTCCACTTCAGACGCCAAGGAGAGCAGACCAAGCGGAGAACGACCTAGCCGACGATCTCGGATACGAAGTAGTCCTTTACAGGGACAAAACTTTCAACGGACGAATACCCGGACCATCAAGAGAGCTACACATAGTTCCGTCCGTGCCAACTTGTTTTCAAACATATATATATATATATATATATATATATATATATATATATATGTTATATGAGAAGTGCACTAACTTACAATTTACACGTTAAAGTTACCATAGGTCCTTGAACCGTAATTGACTTCACACAAGTATCATATTACAACTTCCTAGAATTCTTAGAAATCACGTAGACGCTTTGTTCACATGAAAACTGATGACATAGCGTCAGCATTTTTACGTTATAAATGTAACCGAAAACAATTCTCAGTGTTCATTATCTTCATATAACTTCATACCTATAATATTGTCTTTGTAACTTAAACACATTAATTTTTTGTAATAAATATTTTTTTTAAAAAGTGAATTTAGTGAAACCAAATCTAAAAGTGGCGCAGTCAGTAGGATATTCCAGACGTAATTAGAACAAGAAACAGTCTAACTAATTACGGTGGTTTCCTAACATTCGCGGATACAAAGAACCTACTTGGACACCAACTACCGAGCTCAACAAGGGAACAAGCAGCGGCTAACCAGTGTTCAGTGACGGATAGAACAAGTCCTATGATAGGAATAATCACGTAAGCGTTTAAAAAAAGTTACAATATTTAATAATTGTTGAACAAACAGTTCTATCATTTTTCCTATTTTAAATGAACCATCCTAAATATTAACCTAAGAACGAATTTTGAAATTTTATTTTTATAGTTTAAGAAATTCTAAATATTTATTTATGTTTATAACTTTATTTAACTTATACTTATTTTAGAACCAGTAACAAAAATTTATTTCTTATATTTTTCTATCCATTTTAATTACAATAACAATTGTTTACTTCGCATTTTCCAAGCTTTTGATTTTCCTAATATTGCACAATCTTGAGTAAAATTACAAAATGCCAGAAACTAGAGCTGTAGCACAAAATGTAGAGCCCTACAAGCTCTCAGAAATTTTCGCCATTATTCCCGAATACGATGGGAACCCAATATTTTTAAACACATTTATCTGTTCTTGCAATACCGCATACAATATGGCATCTGATAATCAACAAGTTCTGTTAATTCTCCACATTAAGAACAAGCTCCGTGGACGAGTGGCTGAACTAGTTAATTCACGTGACTCCAGCCATTTAGCAGATATTCAAAGTCTATTAGAAAACTATTTTGGAGATCCAAGGGATCTCTCCGCCCTTATTCAAGACCTACAAAGAATGAGGCAATTACCCAACGAATCTCCATTGACATTTTCAGCTAGGCTTCAAACGCACCAAGCAAAAATGTTATCAGCTGTCAATAAACAAAATTTAACTGTGAAGGAGAAACAGGCCCAGATTGACTTAATTGAGTCAATGGCTCTAACTAGCATACTTACGGGTCTAGAGCCGAAAATTGGCCAAATTGTGCGAGCCAGTGATCCCAGAGATATCCTGACCGCCATTTCCCGTATTAAAAGAGAATTACAGCTGTCCAATCTGGAAACTCAAATATTCTCAGTCAACTGAAATGCACCCCAACAGCCTCGTAAACCGAATAATGGTCCACCCCCAAAACAATGTTCGTTTTGCAAAAGAATAAGACATTTCAGCAGCGAATGCCTCATCAGAATGAGACAATCCCAGACTAACCAAAATTCTCACTCAAATTACTCGGGCCATCGCCCATATTATCCGAATTAGCCCGCTAATCAACCTACGAATTTTAATAATAGGCCTCAGTTTTCTCACCAACAACAACAACCCTCAACAAGTAGACCAACCCCAACTTCTAGTAATTTCAGACCAAACAGAAAACTCATCACTTAAACAACGAACAATTCGATCCGTATGATTTTTCTTACAATGAGCAACAGAACTTTCAAACACCAACTGAATACAAAACCGTATCAGACTATTATTACCCTGATACACAAAAACACGACAAATTCGAACATCATTCCAGCGAAAATGTTTGTAATGATAATTATAACCAACAATATGATGAATATTACGATAGCGAACAGTTTTCTTCCCGACAAAATTTTCAGACTACCCCGGTAGAAACAAAACCTCCCGATCACGAGATCTCCGATCTTCAAACACAAATTCAAACGATGAACTTGGACGATTTCAATCCAAACCTAAACTTTTCCGAACAGAATTTTCTGTAAGGCCACTCCTTTCGGTCAATTCGAAAAACCTTTACTACATCACCGACTCTTCCAATACATACAAACTCCTTATTGACACCGGAGCAGGACTGTCAATATTTAAGCCCGAAACTTGCCAACGATTTAAACAACGATTTCCCGAAAACGTAGTCATCCAAGGAATCACTGATCAGAAAATCTTAATAAACGAATCCATCCTTGTACCTTTCAACGTCGCCGACCCACACAAGGTATATATTTGCAACATCGACATTGAATTCGACGGATTACTGGGTTCAGATTTCCTTGAACATTATAACTGCGTTATAGACTTTAACAACAAACAACTTGTGACTAATTTTAAAACTTTACCTCTCTACAAAGTTACGGATGATACGGTCATGCGTACTCAGAACCCTTCAACTTTCAATAACTGCATCCCTGTTAATACAATCTCTATAGAACCCCGAACAGAACAAATATGTAAATTAAAATGTAACCTCACTAATACGGAGGCTTTCCTATCATCCACCGAAATAGAAATAGTTTATCTTCCCCGTGCCCTTGTTAAAATTAATGAAAAAGGCGAATTTCTTACTTCAGTTTTAAATGCAAATGCTATCCCCAAAACTGTTAATTTCCACAATTTGGAACTCGAACCGATAACCAATTTTTCCGTAAACATTCTTTCCGAAAATTACTCACAAAACTTAACCCAACCTGATAGACAAACTACAATTATGGAACAACTTCGTTTAGAACATCTGAACGATGAGGAAGCCGAACTTATTTCTCAACTTTGCCTCGAATATTCCGACATATTCTATTTAGAAGGTGACCAACTGACCTTCACAAACGAAATTAAACATTCAATAGACACTAATAACGCGAAACCCTCTTTCACAAAGTCATATCGGTACCCACAAATACACAAACAAGAGGTAAAAAGTCAGATATCGAAGATGCTTGACCAAGGCATTATACGTCCGTCTAATTCGCCATGGTCATCCCCAGTTTGGGTAGTTCCCAAAAAACTAGACGCATCTGGTACCCAAAAATGGCGTGTCGTCGTCGATTATCGTAAACTAAATGAACTTACTGTTGACGACAAATACCCCCTACCGAACATTTCGGATTTACTTGACCAACTTGGCAAATGCCAATACTTCACCACTCTCGACTTAGCTTCAGGGTTTCACCAAATCGAAATCGATATAAAAGACATCCAAAAAACAGCATTCACAGTTAATAATGGTCATTTTGAATTCGTTAGAATGCCCTTCGGTCTTAAAAACGCTCCATCCACCTTCCAAAGGGTAATGGATAATATTCTTTTAGGTGTTCAAAACGAGAGATGTTTAGTCTATATAGACGACATAATCGTTTATTCTCCGACTATACATGAGCACATAGCCCGACTTTCTGAAGTTTTCAAACGATTGCGAAAAGCTAATCTAAAGATCCAACCCGACAAATGCGAGTTTCTTCGCAAAGAGGTCGCGTATCTTGGCCACCTTATAACTCCCGAAGGCGTGAAGCCTAACCCCTCAAAGGTAGATTGTATCTTAAATTTTCCGCAACCAGAAAACCCAAAAGATATCAAGTCCTTCTTAGGGTTAGCTGGTTATTACAGGCGATTCATCCCCAATTTCGCCAAGATTTCGAAACCTTTGACAAAATTACTTCAAAAAGACGTACCTTTCCAGTTCGATTCAGAATGCGTCAAATCTTTTGAAGAATTAAAAAGAGCCCTTACTTCTACCCCCATACTCATATACCCTAATTTTGAAGAGCCATTTATTCTTACTACCGACGCCAGTTCATTTGCTATCGGCGCAGTGCTCTCTCAAGGCCCCGTAGGTAAAGATTTACCCATAGCCTATGCCTCCAGAACTCTCTGCAATGCTGAAACTAAGTATTCAACCATAGAACGAGAACTCCTTGCAATAGTGTGGGCGGTTAAACACTTTCGTCCGATAATTTTTGGCCGTAAGTTTTTACTTCTGACCGATCACCGCCCGTTAACTTGGCTGTTTTCTATAAAGGATCCTGGAAGTAGACTTGCAAGATGGCGCCTTAAGCTCGAGGAGTACGACTATCAAATAATTTACAAACCCGGCAAAGTAAATAAAAATGCCGATGCTCTCTCTCGCATTAAAGTTAACAACTTTAATGAATACATATCATTTCAAGCAAACAATCACCTAACACCATTTACAGTACTCCCAACAAACGAAACTGACGATGACTCCCAAGAACCCCAGACAAGAAGTCCCATTAATCTCCAACAAATCTCTGAAGAATTTAGAACTTTTGTCGAGCGATATCAAACCGTCTCGCTCATAGATTACGACAAAATTCAATTTTCTAATTGCCAACTCTTAGACCGAGAAAACAAAAACATCTTAGTATTTCCCCAAGGCTCTCACATGAAAGATTTTCACCATGACATCAGCGAAGACATTTTCGAGGAAAATGCTGATTTCCGTACCCCTAGAGTAAATGTCTTTGCTAGCAAAAGTGTTAGAAAAAGACGTTATTACATCGTCCCTCTCCCTTCTGACCCAGAAGTAGTCAACGAAATTCTTTTCGCATCTTTGTATAATAGTAGAGATGTGTTCACTGAAAACCAAGTATTCTGTGTTGAGAATAACATTGAACTGCCCATTTTGGAAATGCTTTCGTTTATCTTTTCCGAAATCGATATCAAATGGAAAGTTTGCCAAAATATCGTCCAAACGGTTGAGAAAGACCAAATACCTATCATTCTCGACCAATTCCATAACGGCAAAAATAATATACACCGAGGTATCAATGAAACTATCCGCAGAATAAAAGAAAAATACAATTGGCAAGGACTGACTAAGGACGTTGACAATTTTATCAAAAACTGTCAAACTTGCCAGAGAGCAAAAGTTTACCGGAAAAATCTCGACAGCCCACTTGTCATTACTGAAACCCCACGGACACTCTTTGAACGTGTCAACATCGATATCCTAGAAGTCCCAACAAAAAACTACGCATTGACTATCAGGGACGAACTAACAAAATTCTCTCAGGCCTACCCCATAACTGACAAATCCGCAAAAACCGTTGTTAGTACGTTACTACTATATTTCCAACACTTCGGTACCCCATTACGGATACACTGTGATTATGGCAGGGAATTCGACAACGCTCTGATGAGAGATTTGTGTAAGCTATTTGATATCAAACTGTCCTATTCTAGTGTGGGACATCCCCAGTCGAATGGTTCATTAGAACGATTCCACTCGACCTTACTAGACATGATTAGAATCCACAAATTAGAAAATCCCGACGAACACCCCTTCAACATCCTTCCTTATGCAATCATCGCATACAACAACTCCGCAAACAAAACTCACGGATTCACTCCTTACGAACTTGTTTATGGACATACTTCGAGTAGGACTCCCGAAACTCTATACAACCAACAATCATTGATAACTAAATACATCCGAGATCTCAACAACCGTATCACACACTATTATAAAATCGCTCGTAAAAGAACAGAAGTTCAAAAGCACAAAGCGAAAGCCCGATTCGATAAACATGTTTCCGAAAATCTCCCGAATTATCAAATAGGCGATAAAGTCTATATCAAGGAATCCCAAATCAAGGACAAACTCCAAAATAAATTCAATGGTCCTTTCGAAATCCTGGAGATTCACAAAAATTCCGCGACATTACTAAATCCAAAAACCAAACAAAAAACTAAAGTAAATTTCGACAGGATGAAACCGTTCTCAGAAAGTTAATTTCTGTTTCAGGTTATGCCTGCTGTTCGGATCAGCAGTAGCCCAATATCAAGTCGAACCTATAAATAACACATTAGGGATATACTACCACAACGAAGCTCAAATAACCGTTTCTAACAATAAATGGACACTTTTGGTCCACAAAAATATTTCGGCCCTCGAACACGTTTTCACGACAAATAATAGACTTTTACAAACACTTATCGAAACTGTTAACTATAAATCTTTCGCAATGAATTACTTCCGCTCAGATGTACAAACTCATATAAATTTTCTAAACCAAATATCCACCACAATTAAAGACAAATTTATCGAAATAAATATGGACACCAAAAGACCAAAACGCGGCATACTTGATGGCGCAGGTACTCTTTTCAAAGCAATTACCGGAAACTTAGACGTGGATGATGGTAAATATTTTATTGATAGTATCGCTAGGCTCAATCAAGGTCAATTACAAATAGAAAATTTACTCAAAAACCAAATCAGTGTAACTACCTCTGTCATTAAAAACTTCAACGAGACCGTCCAAAAACTGCAAATTGACGAAAAACTCTTTAACAGCAATATGAAAAAACTAGAAACTACAATCGGAAAAATTAACGATAAAGTCGGCTATATCGAAACGAAACTTATGTTGCTCGAATTATGCGAGAAACTAATGGAGAATTACCTTTACTTGGAAGATAGCCTAAATGATGTGCTAAACTCAATTACTTTCGCGCGTCTTAAAATCATACATACATCTATTTTAACGCCGGAACATCTCATTACGGCATTGCAAGAAATATCGTAAAACCTAATAAAAAACAATCTTCCACTACCAATAAAATACTCAAGCATTGGACAATACTTGGAAATTATCGAGTTAGAAGCTTTCCAAACAAACTCTGATCTTATTTTTGTCTTAAGAATTCCATTAGTAGAACAACAACCATACACCCTTTTCCGGTTATACCCTATCCCAATTTACGATGACAGAACTGGATTATATCACCTTTTGTCTTTTACTCAAAAGTACCTCGCGAAAAACGAAGACTCTTTAATGTTTATTTCAATCAAGGACTTGAGCGCGTGTAAACCGCTTGCTATCGGAAGAAAATTGTGTCCCGACCTATACGCCTATCCTATAGACTCTAACGCACCGTGTGAGGTGCAACTTCTGAAAAGTATTCAAAATATGCCGGACAATTGCAGGAGTGCAGTAATTTTTAGTCAGGGTTACAGTGTCCAAAAACTTGAACAGAATATGTGGCTTGTCGTGACCTCCGAACCTTTACGTGTTGTGGTGAGTTGCAATCAAAAGAACTCAACAACTTTAACTCTAGTGCGCAACTCCATTCTAAAACTTCAATCGGAGTGTAGTGCCTTTGTAGGTGTTACTAAGGTCCAGGCTGAGTCTGGAAAAGAAACAGCCCTTTCCGAAGTCTATCACACAGTTACAGTACCTTACAACTGTTGCGATACAGTTCCAGAAAAGGTACAAATTCCCGAGCTGAAACCCTTCGACATAAGCAGCATCAACGTGGAGGAACTGGACGTTGCGAACCATAAGTTAGAACAGTACTCCAGAGACCTAGATGGTCTTATAAATCAGCCTTTCCTAACCAAGAACATCTCTTGGTTTACGTATACGACAATAGCTGTCGTCATGATCATTTCAGCGATCATGATTTTCAACATCATCAAAAAGAAAATTGAAGAGCGCCCAAAAGCTCAAGAAAATTCCGACCAACCGACGACGCCTTCATCGTCTCTAAGAATGCTGCCTAAACTAAGGCCAGTATTAAAACCAAACCCGATCACAGAGACAACTGTATAAACATTTCTTTTATAACAATGTATTTTTTGTATGTTTACCCATATTTTATGTATTACCCTTTTTATTTTATTTACTAACCATTTATCGTTGTTATATTATATAAGTTTGATTGACTTATTATTGACACTAACATATTTTATACTAACAATTTTAATTTCATTTTCGAATTACCTTTGTAATGTTAATACTACCATTTGATATTCCTAGCGATATTTTGTTATTTACAGATGTTTCATTTTTATTAAAAAAGTTGATGTAAAGCATCAACTTTTCATGTATAAGGGGAGTTGTTATATGAGAAGTGCACTAACTTACAATTTACACGTTAAAGTTACCATAGGTGCTTGAACCGTAATTGACTTCACACAAGTATCATATTACAACTTCCTAGAATTCTTAGAAATCACGTAGACGCTTTGTTCACATGAAAACTGATGACATAGCGTCAGCATTTTTACGTTATAAATGTAACCGAAAACAATTCTCAGTGTTCATTATCTTCGTATAACTTCATACCTATAATATTGTCTTTGTAACTTAAACATATTAATTTTTTGTAATAAATATATTTTTTAAAAAGTGAATTTAGTGAAACCAAATCTAATATATATATATATATATATATATATATATATATATATATATATATATATATATATATATATGTCACACTTCAATTAATTAACTTTTTAAAAAAGATTTTTATTTAAATAAACACAATAATAACTTTTAAAATAGAAATGAAAAAATTAACAATATAACTGACAAAACTTCTGAGTAATAATGAATACAGTAGAAGAGAAATTTTACAATATATAAGTTTAAAGATGCTGAATAGGCATAGTTGACATGGCGATTCTCACGGATGTCGGCGGCGCCATAATATGACACCGCACGTGTCGCTGTGTCAGCTGGAATGTTGAATTGTCGTTGCGATATAAGTTCGTGCTAAGTTCATAGTATAAACTTATATAACAACTCCCATCCATTTAAAAAAGTTGATGGTGCTGTCGGTGGCGTGTGCTGTACAGCGGAGCTTAGTGTAGTGGTATTCTTGAATCTCTTCTGGATTGACTTCATTGTGAGGAGTACAATCACAATTACTACTAAGGTGGTCGTTGTGATTGTGAGCCAGGACATATGCTTTTCTAAGGGTGGTTGTTCCATCAGCTTTTCCAGTTCCTTAGAATATTGGGAGAGCTTATGGTTGGCAACATCTAGGTCTTGTACATCGAATTCTTGTAGCTGTAGGGATGTCAGGTTTGGCATATCATTGGCGGCTGGCATGCCGTTGCAGCAGTTGAAATGTCCACTGGGTGGTTTCTGTATGTGATGTTTTGGACATTTTTAGAAGTTCTTGTAGCATGGACCCTTGTGTTGTCGATAAAGGCATTGCAGTCGAGTTGGATTTGCAACACTGAATTTGATATGGTTTGAGTCACGACATCTTGCCCTTTGCATTTGATGCTGATGGCCAGTGGTCTTGAAATCGAGATCAACCAAAAGTTTACGTCAATCTCTTGGATATTATAGTCTGCTGCATATAATATCAAACTTTTGCAGGTTGCTGGAAGTGTGGCTGGCTGTCTGAGAAGCTGACGTTCGCAGATGGCCTCTTTGTCTATTGGATGTGATATGGCTTTGGAACAAATCTTATAATGTTTAGTTAAAGGCTTGCAGTCGCCCAGGTCTTTGAAGGAGGTGTATAGTAACGAATCGTCATCTCTCGAGATAAATGTTGTCTTTATTGAAAGTATATGATGGAACCCTGTTCGATCATTCAAAATAGGGATCGGATAAAGGTGGTAAAGGGTGTAAATCTCAGGATCAACTAAATGGATTTTGAGTAGGAAAATGATTTTGCTCTTGATTTGAAAAGCTTTCAATTCTATCAGATCAATGTACTGAGCAACATTTGAACTGTAAAAGGAAGTGGTAAATTATTTTCATGTAGTGACTGAGAAATCTTTTGAAGGGAATCTACCAAATCTACTGGATTTATGATCGAACTATGTAAAATTTTTAAGCGGGCGAAAGAGACTGCAGTTAGAACATCATCTAGAGTGTTTTCAATAAATATGTAACTCTCCATTAGGCTTCCACACAGATCTAAGATATTGATTTGCAATTCATGAAAATCAAGATCATTTGAAATGTATAAAATTGACTGCCTTATTTTTTCAATGTTATTCAAGAATAGTTTCTCCTCGGATTGAAATTTTTGTAAAGTGTTGTTGATGCTCGTAATGACTGAAGTTGTTACAGATATTTGTTTCTTTACTAAGTCTTGAATTTGGTGTTGGTCTTTAGTAATTTTAGTTATACAGTCATTTTTGTATTCACCATCTGTTGCGTTTAAGTTTCCTGAAATTGTTTTCCAAACTTATCCCGGTCCGTTAATAAGTCCGCGTTTTCTTCTGTTAGTAGGGTAAGTTTGAGTGTCAGTGAAGATGTCTGTATATTTAGAGTTAACGGATTTAGAAATTTGTTTCAAGAGGCTGACATGTGTTTGTATTTTTGGTTTAAATGACTTTGTATTAGTTGTGTTTTCGTTAATTGTCTCTAAAATTCGGTTTAGTATGGCGTCGTTATTTGAAATAGCACCTCTGAAAGGGCTAAGGTCTTTGAAGACATTTGTCGTTTGAAATTTTAAGTGTGCCTTCTTCATGGAAGAAAACTCCTATTGTATTGTTAACGGGAGTAAGAGAGTATTGTTGGAGGTTCACGACTGAAAATAGTCCACAGAATCTGAAAAGAAGGGATTCATTCAAAATATGGTTTAATCTGTCAAAGTTAATTTTACTGATTTGGTTAGTCTGTAAGTTTATAACGGTGGCAGAGTTTTTTCTTATCGCGGTGATTTCAAACGGTCCATTGAATTTGTTTTCGGATTTGTTTTTAATCTGAGATTCTTTCACGTAAACTTTGTCGCCTACTTTGTATTCTGTTTGGTTAGTCGAAACATGTTTGTCAAATCTAACTTTAGATTTTTGTTTTTGTTGGTCAGTTTTTGCGCGGGCAAGTCTATAATAGTAGTTCATTCTGTTGTTAAGGTCCCTAACATATTTGGAAATGAGTTTTTCCTGATCGTATAATGTTTCGGGGGGTCTACTAGAAGTGTGCCCAAAGATAAGTTCATAGGGCGTGAAGCCGGTAGTCTTGTTTTTAGTGTTGTTGTAGCAGATAACTGCGTAGGAAGGACGTTGAATGGATGTTCCTCCGGATGTTCAGCTGTATTTGCCCTTATCATTTCCGCTAAAGTCGCGTGAAACCTTTCGATAGAACCATTTGATTCGGGATGGTGGACACTTGAAAAGGATAGTTTTATGTCATATAGTTCGCACAGGTCCCTTATGAGAGTGTTATCAAATTCACGTCCATAGTCACAATGGATGCGAAGAGGTGTACCGTAATGTTGGAAGAATATTAGGAGGGTGTTTACTACAGTTTTAGCTGTTTTGTCACCAATTGGGTAGGCCTGAGTAAATTTGGTGAGTTCATCCCTAATAGTCAGTGCGTAGTTTCTAGTTGGATATTCGAAAATATCAATATTGATACGTTCGAAGGGCGTTTTTGGTGTTTCAGTTATGACAAAAGGAGCACTTAAGTTTTTTCTCTAGAGCTTTACCTTTTGGCAAGTTTCGCAGGACTTAATAAATTGCTCTACACTTTTGATTAGTCTAGTCCAATTATAGTTTTCTTTAATGCGTCGGATGGTCTTGTTAATTCCACGATGAAGGTTATTTTTGCCGGAGTGGTACTGCTGCAGTATAACGGGAATCTCGTCTTGAGAAGGGGTTGTCACGATATTTTGACAAATTTTAAGTTTTACGTCTTTGTCTGCAAGTATAAAGGATAGTGTTTCAAGAATCGGTAGTTCTACGTTGTTTTCAATACAAAAAGTTTCGGATTCGTCGAACTGATCTTGGTTGTCATAGAGGATATTAAAAACATGTGAGACAAATGTTCCAGGATCAAAGGGTAAAGAGACAATTAAATACTTTCTATGTCGCACAGATTTGCTGGCTAAAATATTTAGTGTGTTAGTAGTGAAATTTGGGTCTTCTTCGAAAATGTCTTCGATGATTTTGTCATGCAAGTCATTGAGTTTATTTTGCCAGAAGAAAGTGACTATTCGTTTGTGAGATTTGTCTAGGATTTGGGCGTTAGAAATTTCTATATTTGAGTAATCGATTATCGACTCGGTTTTATATAGTTGAACAAATCGATTAAACTCTGTTGTCATTCTTTCGTCATGTTCATCGGGTTCTTGATCATTATCGGAGTCTGGTTGTTCTGGGTCGGTTTCGTTATTTGCAAAGATGTTGATTTTCGAAATAAAGTCAGTGCATTGTTTAAAGTGGTTGATTTTAATTCGGGAAAGATCGTCAGCGTTCTGATTTACCTTGCCAGGTTTGTATTCTATCTTATAATTATACTCTGCTGGCTTAAGGCGCCATCTGGCTAGACGACTGCCAGGATCTTTGATGGAAAAGAGCCAAGTAAGCGGACGGTGGTCACACAGAAGTGTAAACTTTCTCCCAAAAAGATAAGGTCTGTAGTGCTTGACCTCCCAAACAATGGCTAGCAGTTCCCGTTCGATAGTGGAATATCGAGTTTCTGCAGCGCAGAGTGTACGGGAAGCATATGCTATAGGAAGATCTTTCCCTACGGGGCCTTGTGAGAGAACCGCTCCAATTGCGAAAGCACTAGCATCAGTAGTGAGCAGGAATGGTTCTTCGAAATATGGGTATATCAAGATAGGGTCAGATATAAGAGCTTGCTTCAGTTCGTTGAAGGAAGACTTGCAATCTGCGTCGAAGATGAATTTGATGTCTTTTTGTAGGAGTTTCGTTAGAGGCTTTGAGATCTTAGCGAAATTGGGGATAAAACGTCGGTAATAACCGGCGAGACCAAGAAAAGATTTAACATCTTTAGGAGTTTGGGGTTGAGAAAAATTCTGGATGCATTCAACCTTTGAAGGGTTTGGTTTTACTCCTTCTTGGGTGATCAGATGACCTAGGTAAGCAACTTCCTTAAGGAGAAACTCACACTTGTCAGGTTGAATTTTCAAGTTTGACTTCTGTCAAATGGGACATATGCTCATGGATGGATGGTGAATAAACGATAATGTCATCCATGTAAACAAGGCAACGTTCATTCTGGATGCCCAGAAGAATGTTGTCCATGACCCTCTGAAAGGTAGAAGGTGCATTTTTCAGACCAAATGGCATACGAACGAATTCGCAATGGCCATTGTCAACAGAGAAACCGGTCTTGGGAATGTCTTCCTCAAGGATTTCCAACTGGTGGAACCCGGAGGCGAGATCCAGTGTCGAAAAGTATTGACACTTACCAAGTTGATCGAGGAGATCAGAAATGTTGGGCAAAGGATATTTATCGTCTACAGTTAGTTCGTTTAACTTCCTATAGTCGATAACAACTCGCCACTTTTGCTTACCAGAAGCATCGAGTTTCTTAGGGACGACCCATACGGGGGAGGACCAAGGGGAAGAGGAGTGCCTGATTATGCCTTCGTCAAGCATTTTGGCAATTTGAGTTTTCACTTCCTCTTTATGGACTTGAGGATATCTGTAAGATTTCGTGAAAACGGGCTTGGCATTATTGATATCAATTGAATGTTTTACTGCGTTGGTAAAGGACAAAACATCGCCTTCGAGATAGAAAATATCTTCGAATTCTAAACAGAGGTTCGTAATAAGTTCTCGCTCTTCGTTATTAAGGTGTTCGGTACGAATTTGTTCCCTGATAGTTAAGTTTCTGTCCAAGTTTAGAGAGTCTGTGTATTCTTGTGTATTTAAATTTAGGAGAGGATGTGAATGGTCAAGGGGTTCTAAGTGAAGATCGAAAAAATTAACAGTTTTAGACATCGCGTTCGCGTTTATTATTGAGGTCAGAAATTTTCCCTTTGAATTAACGCGTACAACTGCGTTGGGAAGTCGTACTTTGTCAATTACTTGTGTCGGTAAAATTGCGACAGTATTAAAAAAGTCGCACTTGAGTTTGAAAATTTCTTCGGTTCTTGCTGGAATAGTTATTTGATTGTTATGAGTACAATTTGCTATTTTATTATTGGGAATGTCTGTCGGTTGTATTTTAGGTTGATCTTGATCGGGGACTTTATGTAGAGGAATAGTTTTGAAGTTCGTTATTAACTGTTTTGATTTTAAGTCAACAATACATTTGTAATGCTCAAGAAAATCAAGACCTAATATTCCATCAAACTCAATATCTAGATTGTAGATAAAAACCTTATGAGGGTTACCTATGGCAAATGGAATAAGAGTTGATTAAGAAATAGGGATTTTCTCGTGAGTAATACCTTGGATTGTCACTTTTTCGGGAAATCTGACGGAAATTTTTGACGGTATTTTCTTTAAAAATGGAGATACCAGCTCCGGTATCAATGAGAAGTTTGATTTTTTCGGAAGCGTCGTGAAAGTAATATAAATTTTTGGAGTTGACAGTTAGAAGAGGACTTAGAGAAATGCTTATTCCGGGAAATTCGCATTTGGGTTGAAATCTTCCAGATTCAAATTCTGGATTTGGGTTTGGACTGCAGAAATGAATCGGGAGGTTGATCTAGGCTCGGGAGAGCTAGAAAATCCTGGTATTCGTGACTATTCAAAGGTGTTACGGAGTTATCTTCTAAAGTTTGCTCTGTGTCATATTCAACAGGATTTTGACTGAAATCTTCATAAATGTATGGGCTATTGTCAGAACTATAGCTGTATGCGTTTTCTGAATATTCGTGATAATCAGTATTTAGGTGTTCGTTGAAATGATGTGTCCTTTCTGGAAATTTGTCGGTCGAAATGGTGGACCTTGATGGTTGGTATTATTTGGGGGTGGATTTGGCCTCGAAGTTTGATTTGGCCCTGTAAAACTAGGTCTAAATTTTGGTTGTAAGATTGAGGGTTGTTTTGCTGTCGCAACCGACAATCTACTGCAATGTGGACTAATCACCACAATTTAAACATTTCAGTGGTTGAATGGGTTTTCGGACCTGAAATGTGGGTTTAGGAGGAGCAGATTTGTGAATTTTTTGCTCTTCAAAATATGACAACTGAAGTTCTCGTCGGATTCGAGAGTGTGCCTCCAGAAGGTCTTTGGGAGTGCTGGCACGAATTCTTTGGCCTAGACGTGGTTCTAATCCTGTAAGAAGAGTATTCAGAACCATCGTATCTACAAGGGTTGTCTGAGCGTCTTTTTGTTTATTAGCGAGCCCAGAGCATTTTTGGATGCATGAGTGCATTTTCGCACTCAAGACTTGGAGTCGATTACAAAATGTTAATGGAGACTCGTTTGAAAGTTGTTTTAGAAGTTGGAGATCGTGGATCAAACAAGACAGATCGCGTGAATCTCCGAAATGTAGTGTCAAAAGCTGTTTGATTTCTAAATATGAAGCGGGGTTTCTCGAGTTGACCAACTGAGCCGCTTTGCCTCTAAGTTTATTTTTAATATGAATGACTAGCAGATATTTTTGATCTGCAGTCGAAATATTGTACGCACAATTACATGCTTGTATGAAGGTGGCCAAGGAGATTTGGTCGCCTTCAAATTCCGGAATAATAGAAAATATTTCTGATAACCTGTACTTTTCGGTTTCTTCAGAAACTACATTGTTTGTTGCTGGTGCCATTTCGATGTGTTAGAATTAAAAGTATACTCAACTTGAAAAATAATAAAAGAATAAAATAAACGAGGGATTGTAAAATGGGTTTCTATTAAAATATAGTGTAAAAATTATTAAGCAAATGTATGTAAATGGGGTATAAACGATATTTTGGATACTAGAACGGTAGATAAAAATGAATAATAAAATAAATATATTAAAGTAAATCAAAATATATCAAATAAATATTTCAATTCAAATAATCAAATAATATCTCAGTTCAAATCAAGATAATCAAATAAATCAAATTATCAATCATATAATCAAATTAATTCATATATCAAATAATCAAATAAATCAATCAAATAAATTCTTTAAATTTAAAACCTTAAACGTTAGACGATTCACTACTACTCACATCAACAGGAACATTGGAAGATCCGTGTTCTCCTTTTTATCGCAGTTGAGACTTCTTCCAGGTTCTTTGCTCCGTTGAGGGATAGGAATCCGCCGCTACCAGTTAGAATTAAGCTCGTGTTCTAGTAACGTTGACGGATCCTACTGACTGCGCCAATTTGTTATATCACACTTCAATTAATTAACTTTTTTAAAAAGATTTTTATTTAAATAAACACAATAATAACTTTTAAAATAGAAATGAAAAAATTAACAATATAACTGACAAAAGTTCTGAGTAATAATGAATACAGTAGAAGAGAAATTTTACAATATATAAGTTTAATGATGCTGAATAGGCATAGTTGACATGGCGATTCTCACGGATGTCGGCGGCGCCGTAATATGACACCGCACGTGTCGTTGTGTCAGCTGGAATGTTGAATTGTCGTTACGATATAAGTTATATATATATATATATATATATATATATATATATATAAATCAAAAAGAAAATCACGGCTATATAGATGTACAAAATTGTAGAATGTTATCGGGAAGCAGCCAATATATAAAAGTATACTCTTTTAACTATATCTTGAGAGCTTTCGAAAATTGTTTATTTCTTCATCAGTCAAAAACTACAATTAACACAAAAGTTGAATTATAATATTAAGTTAATATGTAATGAAAACTTACGTTATTTGAGATTGAATTTAGAATTAATATATATATATATATATATATATATATATATATATATATATATATATATAATTATAATGGTAACGGCTGTTAAAATTTAGTATTCAAACGAATTGCGGGTAGCAGCCAAAGATTAATAAGTGTACTCTTTTTTATATGAGAGCTTTCGGAATTCTTTTATTCCTTCGTCAGTCAAATACTGAAAAAGTTACAAATATTGTTGTTATTATAAGTACTATAAATGAAATAAATGGTAACTTACTAAAGTTGAGGTTCACAAAATAAAATTAGCATCTCTAGAGAATTAAAAAATGTAACATTTAGTTTTATGGTTGTAGTTTCATGAAAATAGATCCAAATTTGAATTTTTTGATGACAAATATAAATGTGAAACCATAGAAATGTCGGAGGTAATATTATAAGGGATGAGAGTTTTTTTTTTATGTTTAAGAAAATAAATAAATAAATAAATTTCTAGACAAGTTCCAAAAGTAAGTAATATATGCAAATATATATCACAAAAACAAAAACGTATGGGTTGATTATTATTTTATATATACACATATATATTAGTATCAGTCATCAATAGTATCAACTTAAGTATTGACAGAAGAGTTTGCTGTTAGTCTATCATTATCCAATTTCAACAGGTTACAATAAATCACATTAAGATCCCGTACATCAGTCCGTCGATTAATGCTGTTATCATAATTATTGATGAAAACCATTTCTAAGAAATTTCGTTTAAAAGTATTACGTTCTAGAGCTAAAATTTTTGTATTTTCAAAATCCGCACTGTGGTGATTATTAAGACAATGTATGGCTAAAGAGCAATTTTCTTTTTGTAGCCTAATATCACTTTTATGTGATGTTATTCTATGTTTTAAATTTCTAGATGTTTGCCCTATGTACGTAGCAGGACAATCATTGCAATTAATTTTATATACTACGTTGGACTTAAGGTCTTTAGGTGTTTTGTCTTTAAAAGACCTTAAGTCCAACGTAGTATATAAAATTAATTGCAATGATTGTCCTGCTACGTACATAGGGCAAACATCTAGAAATTTAAAACATAGAATAACATCACATAAAAGTGATATTAGGCTACAAAAAGAAAATTGCTCTTTAGCCATACATTGTCTTAATAATCACCACAGTGCGGATTTTGAAAATACAAAAATTTTAGCTCTAGAACGTAATACTTTTAAACGAAATTTCTTAGAAATGGTTTTCATCAATAATTATGATAACAGCATTAATCGACGGACTGATTTACGGGATCTTAATGTGATTTATTGTAACCTGTTGAAATTGGATAATGATAGACTAACAGCAAACTCTTCTGTCAATACTTAAGTTGATACTATTGATGACTGATACTAATATATATGTGTATATATAAAATAATAATCAACCCATACGTTTTTGTTTTTGTGATATATATTTGCATATATTACTTACTTTTGGAACTTGTCTAGAAATTTATTTATTTATTTATTTTCTTAAACATAAAAAAAACTCTCATCCCTTATAATATTACCTCCGACATTTCTATGGTTTCACATTTATATTTGTCATCAAAAAATTCAAATTTGGATCTATTTTCATGAAACTACAACCATAAAACTAAATGTTACATTTTTTAATTCTCTAGAGATGCTAATTTTATTTTGTGAACCTCAACTTTAGTAAGTTACCATTTATTTCATTTATAGTACTTATAATAACAACAATATTTGTAACTTTTTCAGTATTTGACTGAGGAAGGAATAAAAGAATTCCGAAAGCTCTCATATAAAAAAGAGTACACTTATTAATCTTTGGCTGCTACCCGCAATTCGTTTGAATATATATATATATATATATATATATATATATATATATATATATATATATATATATATATATATATATATATATATATACCTATATTCATCATTCGAAATCAGGCCTCCTTTTTCTAAAGCTTGTATTTAAGATTGTTTTTCCATTCATTGTTCCACAAAACCAAAATCTTTTTATTTGGGCTCAAGTTATGTGCATATCGCAGCTTATACGGTTTTTAGTTCATCAAAACTTGAACTAGGGGTCGTTCTGTATATACTGTCCATTAACTATGCGAGGCCTGATGCACTGATTTTATAGGGTTATTGCCAATTACGAGTCCCTAAGTATGGCAACAATGTTGTTGAGACCTCGATCGTTTGGTATTCATATCAGATATTGAACTAAATGCAAACTGGAAGGGCGACTGCCGTCTCATGCCATTAAAATCGCTGTGTCAGGGGCAGCAGAAAGAGAACGTATGAGCGTGATGTATTTCTTTCTCTTTTAAAAGCATTATTATTAATGGTGTTTACGTGGTATTTGGTAATTTAAAAATGAATAAATTTTTGTATTTAGTTTTTATTTTATAGCGTGGTGTTTCATTGCATTAAGTGAATATTACTAAACTAAAATATCTAAAATTATGGTTAATTCCGTAATTTCGGGTATAAAAAAATTCAATCAATGAACATAAATGTCGAATATAATACATTAATTCTTGGAATATTAAATATCTCAATGGATTTTTATGCTTGGTAATTAGAAAAATATTTTAGTTATTGATTAAGGTCGAAAAATGCTTAACTTAAAGATAATATAGTGCATAAAAATCTAATTCAGGAGTATTTTTAAAATTTAAATTGTTTGTTCGGGCATCACGTAAGAACTTAGTTTGCTGAACGTTTTTTTCTTGTAAAGCCTATATATAGTTTGATTCAAAATCTGGTATAGATTTTATCTCCCTACATTGACACAAACGGTAGATATAGCGAAAAAACTTCTACCTTGTTGGGTTACACAATTATTCTATTGGTTCCATCGCACTCACCAAATGTTAGATATTTGCATCAGCTTAGCTTTTATTCAAAATTCGGAATATGTCAATATAACAAATTAATAGCGGAGTTTTCTCCTATATCTCTAATTTTTTCAATATTTTACTTCGTATTGTTTCGGTGATAAGGGAAGGCGGTCGAGTTTTTAGATTTCCCCCCAGAAGTACCCCTAAAATAAAAAAATTCTTTATTTACGATATGTACTCCTGATCGGGTCACCAACTATATACTCATACCAAATTTCAACATTTTCCGTCCAGTATTGTAGGAAAAAATTGCTGTCATGTGAAAGAGGAAAAAATCCGGAGATATTATGATACTCGTTTATTGTATATAGGGAACCTTAAAATATTCTGATTTTTGAAAATAATGTGTCAAAAATTGGCCTCTAAGAGACATTTAAAAGAGGTGACATGATAGCTCTTTGTATTTAAACTTGTATAAGAGATTCACCCCCGCTTAATACTGCGGGGTGACCGATACGTGTAAAATGTGTCCCCAAGTAAATATAAATTAACGTGTTCTTTTGTCTTTTTCTTTTAAAGATATTTTAACAGTTTTTTTGGGTGGCTAGTTTTGAAATCAAAGCCCTGTAGAACAGATATACAATACACCTATTTGAACTCAGGAAGACTGTTGATCATATTATTATTATTAGTTTTCGTTCTCTCAGAACATGTGTGAGTTTAACTTCCCATAAAGGTCAACCAGTAATCCGCACAATTTTTGGTAATTGCCCCTCTACACTTTGTTTCCATCGCAAGTTTCAACTAATTATCAATTACAGAAAAGAAGAGGGGAGAGGCAAAACTGAATAAACAGACATAGTAGTAAAGAATATATGTGGAGTCCAGAGTGAGTGATAAGTAATGTGCAGAAGTTCAAAGCCATAATTTGCATACGGTTCAAATTACCATCATTTAGGTTAGGTTATGTTACATTCAAATTGGTCTGATGGCAGCAATTTATGTAGTAGTCCCAGGTTAAGAAAAAAAAAAGGAAATATGAATTAGCCTGAGAATACTGTTTAAAGTTCATTTTACTAATAGATTTAATAATTATTTAATAATAATAAATATCTTGTATAAATTTAAAAGTGTAGATCTAGAGGTTTCAGAAAAAACAATGCTTCACTGATTATAGCAGTTTATGATAGTTGTTTCTGTACTCATTGCAAACAAATATTTTAATTCAGACCTAGTCTATTTTTGCGAAAAGTTGTTTTTTCTTTTACTTTGAATACTTCAACTTCTTGATTTGTAAGATTTTTTTTATTAATGATGAACTCTTTTAAATGTACGTGCTGTCAGATCTATTCTGATGTGTACGAGTTAATTTCTATCCTTGTATTTTTTCTTGCAGATAATTTATGTTATACAGTCCCTTTCATAAACTTTAGAAATATTTTGCGCTTGGATGCAAGTTAACATTTCAATACTATTAGGGCTCTAGATATGCAACATTTAATCCGACTACAATAAGGTGACGTTTACCTAAAATAAAAATGTCTGTGATATTTAAAGGTTCTGATCAAAAATATGAAGAAATCCGTAACTACTATTTATAAGGGTCATTTATTCCTAATAAGTACAACATAGTTTTATTAAATAATTAATATTTAAAAAAGAACTGACTTCAGCTGACATTTTTTAGAAACTGTATACAATCAGTCACTATTTTCAGAGATATCTTCTTTTTTATCTGATTTAGGGTACATTTCAATTGAAAATTTTAGCGTATTCTCCTCTCTTTTTCTCTTTTTCTAATTTTTATTCTTTGTTTATATTTTCCAAATAAATTTTAACTTTTTTATTTATTTTATTATTTGGACGACTTTTTATAAACGTAACAAATTCACTCTATATTGCATCCACATATTGTATATTTCTGGGTACTGGTCACCCCTATATAACATATTGGTCTATCATTTTCTGAATCACCCTGTTTAACTATAATTTATTCAACTCAACACAATATTGCAACGGTCCTTATATCTTTAAAATATATAAATCTTTAAAACCAATCTGTGTAAGTATAAATCCTCTCCACACTTTTGACTCTTTCTATCTTTTATTGTTTAAATTATTCCTGTATACCAATGATTTTACTTCACGCCATATGTCTAGTATTTATGCAATTGCTCATGGTCTAACCTATATAACAAAATTCACCTTTTTGAACCACATTTTATGACTATTATTTTACTCTAGCATTTATTTCAACCACCCGGTATATGAAACTTCTTCTAAAATTTTTTTAACCCATGCCTATAATTATACCCCGTCCTACGTAATATAATTCAAATATCGTAACTGTTGATGCTTATATAACACATTTTTGATACACCCTGAATAACAATAATTTTACCCCACCCTTATTTCAAAGACCTTGTCTAATCAACTACTTATGCTACAAACTATATACCTTTTATAAACCGCCCTGTATAACTGCAATTATACAACACCTTATATTTCAACCATCCTGTATATTCAACTGCTTCTGACAAATTTTAAAGCCTTTTGTATAACTGTAATTATTCTACGTCCTATAGCGTTATAGGACGGAGAATATTATATTATAGCTCCCCTCTTATTTCACCTTGTATATGCAACTATTTATGTGCCACCCAATACAATATTTTTAGGACCACCCTGTATAACTAATTCAATTCCAACTTATATTTCAACCATCATTGTATGCAACCGCTTATGTACCACCTAATATAACGTGCACGCATGCACACACCTTCAACCGTATTCCACACAAAACAAAACAAATTTTTCTTTTAATAAGCTAATGAAATATTTTCTGCAATTTCACGCGACTGTAACTTAACTTCGTATCTAAAATAAATTGACTTAAAAGCATCAAAATGAAAATCATTACAAACATCCTGTATGACATACTTTCATGGCATATTTTGACATTTATACTAGATATTTATGATAAAAATTTGATATTTACCATGATGTTTACAGTTTTGTTCATATATTTTTCCGACATTCAGAAAAATGGTATGTTTACGCTATAGAAAATGTACGGAATCAAGCTAGAACATATCTTTGTATAATACAATTTGTAATATGTAAATTGCGTGAGCAGTTTTAGAGAAGATTCATTGAAAATCGCTGAAATCTAGTCCCTTATTTACTTTTTTTTTCTGATTTTCTAGAAAACCGTAAATCTCATGTCATAGACAATTGCATAGGACCTTTCTGTAATGTTCCTTAATATAATGTACTTCAAATCAACAAAATTGCCAAAGCCGTTTTTGAATAATTGCATAAAAAAGTTGTAGACGAATTGATAACCTCCTCCTTTTTGTAAGTCGGTTAAAAATAAATTATTTGTTAACAACATGCACTTAAATTGCAAGTCATAAACTAACAAAGATCACATTACCAAACAATATAAAAGAATTATAAATGTGAAAATTCGATATATAAAGGCTGAACGCATCGAGCAAACCCAAGGGCGTTGGAGTTGCTTGATAAAACGATGTCGGGCCACGACTGACACCCCATCTCCTGGCAACGTTGCCGGGACTCGGTTATACATTGAAAAATATTTTATATATTGTACAGTCCGTGGGTTCAAATTAAAATTAAAAAACTAATATTTACTTTCACTTTTCTAGAACTTTATTTACATCAAATTTTACAGAACAGCTGATTCACAATAACATTACGGTATACGCTAGTCGTCTCTGTATCACTAACACGCGATGGTTGGCTGTTTCCTTTATAAAACCAGCATAGAAAATTCTCGCAAAATCACTCATCACTCCTACAGCTGCGGAGTCATTTCGAGAACCATTTTTTATCTCAAAGCGATCGTTGTCGTACTGAAATGAAACAGGGTCGGCTTTGGTAATTTCGGGACGCCAAACCTGCTAAATAGTTGTTCTACAAGCACCATCGCTTCCGTGGTTGCCTCTTGGTTGGGTATCGCATATGCCTCAGTCCATTTGCTGAAGTAATTAATTGCGACCAGAATGTATTTGTTCCCCCTCTCAGACTCGGGAAACGGACCGGCGACATCGATGGCAATTCTCTCAAATGGGACGCCCACATTGTACTGCTGCATTCTGCCCTTGGTCCGAGTTTTCGGGCAAGGGCCAGTAAGGACTAGCTGCACAGGTGGCCTCCGGTAATTCCATCATGTACTTCGGTCAGGATGGCTGGTACCTTTTTCTTCGGAACTACCAGTTGGGACTTGGTTTCTCGTCCATCAGCGCTTTCCCAAACTCGCTTGAGCAGTTCATTGTCTACTCTTAGAGAGTTCCATTGAGCCCATAACGATTTCAGCAAGCCGGATTTTTGCGTTTTTCCACTCAGTTTGTCCAGGATAGCGATGATCTTGTCGAAATTACCAGAGAAATAGATTTTTCTTGGTTATCCCATCCATTAGCTGTAGCCACTGCTTCAAATTGCCGTTTATACAAGGGCCAAGATGAACTGCCATCAAATGTGGGTGGTTTACTAACGGAACCTTTGGTACTCACGGTGTTCTGGTATTTTCCTCGCTGTAAGTCCTGTTGCATTTTTTTAATTTCTGATTCTAGTTTATTTTGGATGGCACTGATTTTATCTTGTACTTCACTGTGTACTCTTTGCTTGATGGAACTGATTTGATCTTGAACTGTGTCTTGAATTGAACTGATTTCAAATTTTACCTGGCCTTGGATGGAATCGAGATCATCTACTTTTGTTTCAAGAGTATCCACGGTATTTTTTATGGTCTTAATGTCATCATTTATCTCTTTTATATCTGACTAAACTATTTGCATTCTTTCATTAACCGTTTCATTAACTTGGGATACTATTTGCATTAATTGTTCAAATTGTAGTTGCCTTTTTTCTTCAGTTTGGCCTTGTTTTTCGGCAAATTTCGAGAATAATCCTTCCATTAAATTTTGTTGTTTTTCTTCCATGGTAGTGACAAGATTTTGTTGTTCGCTTTTCATTGTAGAAACAAGATTTTGTTGTTAGCTTTTCATCCTAGTGACAAGATTTTCTAATTCTATTTTACGTTTTTCAACAAAAGATTTTACTAACCTTTGTTGAATTTCTTCTTGATGTTGTTTTTCGTTCTTGTCACGTTTTTGTAGAATCTGGGCTATTTTTTGGTCTAGTCCCTCCGTAACCTGCTTGACTATTTTTTGGTAGTTTCGTCCACTTTTTCCATGCTACGGGTTTCCATAAATCAAATTATGATTTTAACTGCACTTAATACTTTACTTCTGATCACCAAATTTGTTGTAAAGTCCGTGGGTTCAATTTAAAATTATAAAACGAATATTCACTTTCACTTTTCTAGAACTTTATTTACATCAAATTTTATAGAACAGCTGATTCACAATAACATTACAGTATACGCTAGTCGTCTCTGTATCACTAACTCGCGATCGTGGGCTGCTTCCCTTATAAAACCAGCATAGAAAATTCTCGCAAAATCAATCATCACTCCTACAGCCGCCGAGTCATTTCGAGAATCATTTTTTATCTCAAAGCGATCGTTGTCGTACTGAAATGAAACAGGGTCGGCTTTTGTAAATTTCGTAACAATATTGAAGAATGGACTCAAATGCACATGACATATATTTTATTTTTGTTAATATCTTACCCCCCAAAAGGGATTAAAATTAAACATTTTAAAAATACTACAAAACAACAAAATATATTCCAAGGGGTTGTGGGAGATTATATGAATCGTGCAAATTATTACAAAACATTTTAATTCGCTAAGCGCTTTCGACTATTAATAGTCATCATCAGATCCTGAAAGGCGTCCACGGTCATTACTATGAACAAGGTTAGGTTCCGGGTGAGAACTGCGTCTGAATTTATTATATAGTCGACGTTTTCGACTCCTGCTTTAGATACTGAATAGATTCGGCCGTTACGTGTTGGAAATTCATTATAATAATTAACTGATACTACAATTGCAATTTCCACAATTTACGTTTTTTTAAAAAACTGTCCGACGCGTTTCGACTAATGTCTTTGTCAAGGAACTAGACTAACTGGGTATTTCTTGAGGAAGTTGTATTTATATTCAAGGAGTGATATAATTACCAGGTACTTAATTTTGAACAGGAATATTTAATTTTATTATAGTTATTAGGATTAACTAAAGAGGTTTATTAAGGGGGAAATTTCTGTCTTGTCGTTTAGCAAATTACCGGTATTTTTAAGTTTATTAATCTTCAATGATTCTAAAGGTTTAATTTATTGCCATTATTTTCTAAATGTAATAATTTAAAATTTTCGTCGAAAAGATGATTTTCTGTTACTAAATGTTCAGCGTAATTGGAATCTGTTTTTTGATTAATGAAAGAATTACGGTGCTCATAGATACGTTTTTTATAAGCTCTGCCGCTTTGACCAATATAGGCTTTAGGGCATGACCCACATGATAATTTATAGACTCCAGATTTATGTTTTGAATGGATTTTTGATTTGTTATTTTTGATAAATTTTCCAAGACTATTGTTTGTTTTGAATGTAACGTTAATATTCTGTTTTTTTAAAAAGAATGCTATTTTTAAACTTGGTTTGCCAAAATAGGATATACTATTATATGAATCATTATTGGTTTTGCTGTCTGGGTAAACTTCTCTTAATGTTTTTTTGTGTTTTTGATTTGCAAGAATATTTTCTATTAATTCGGCCTCAAATCCGTTATTTACTGCTATCCGTTTGATTATGTTTAATTCTTTCTGAAAATTATCTGGTGATTGTTTTATGGAAAGTAATCTGTGAACCATACTATTGTAAGCGGAAAGTTTTTGTTAATATGGGTGTATAGAAGTGCGGTGAATCGTTAGATCGGTTTGAGATGGCTTGAGAAATATTGAAAATTCGTGTTTGCCATTTACTTTGTTAACTGTTAGATCTAGGAAATTGATTTTATCATCTTGTTCACACTCTATCGTAAATTTAATATTTGGATGGATATTGTTTATAAAATTGAAAAACGTTTCTAGTTGTCTGTTCGTCCCTACGAAACAAGCTAAAATATCGTCTACATATCTATATCAATAAATAAAATTTTTAGCCAATACGTTTTGGTGAACTTTGTTTTCAATATTAGCCATGAAGATTTCTGCGAGTATGGAACTCATAGGGTTCCCCATAATCAATCCTTCGTGACTTCTGTAAAAAACATCATTGAATTGAAAATAATTTGGTTTAAGGCATGTGGCCCTGTGGTATTTCAAACTACTTCGGAGAAGTTCTTTCGCCACCCAGAACATCTGGTTTTAAAACAAATGTGTAGAAAATGATATTATACCAAGATACATCCAGCTAAAAACACAAAACAGGAGTCTATCAGCACAGAAAGGGATGAAAGTAGGTATGAAGAAATGGATGCTCGAAGACCGCAAACTCCAATACCAAAAAAGGTAAGTCACACTGAATTATTATCTAGATTACACTATATTGAATTTTCCATTTTCCATACAGAAACACGAGACAAGATATTTCAAAATTTAAACTGATTCAGATGAACCCACAACCGCCACAACTGTATTCATTAATCAAACTCCATAAACAAAACTACCCTATCCGTCCAGTGGTATCATATATGACAGCTCCAGCTTATAAAAATTCAAAAGTTTTAATAAATGTTATTAAAGATTCCTGCAACTTTCATTCAAGATTCAGTGTTAAAAACTCCTTAGAACTTGTAGAGAAAATTAAAAATGTTAGTCTACCGTCTAATGCCAAATTAATTTCTTTTGACGTTCAGAATCTATTCCCCAGTATACCTCCATCAGACACTATCACTATAATTTCGGACATATTAGATAAAAACAACATTAACCCAATAACAAAAACAGATATATTAACAGCATTAGAAACATGTCTTAAACAAAATTATTTTCAATTCAACCCTATGAGTCCATACTCGCAGAAATCTTCATGGCTAATATCGAAAACAAAGTTCACCAAAACGTATTGGCTAAAAATTTTATTTATTGGTATAGATATGTAGACGATATTTTAGCTTGTTTCGTAGGGACCAACAGACAACTAGAAACGTTTCTCAATTTTATAAACAATATCCATCCAAATATTAAATTTACGATAGAGTGTGAACAAGATGATAAAATCAATTTCCTAGATCTAACAGTTAACAAAGTAAATGGCAAACACGAATTTTCAATATTTCTCAAGCCATCTCAAACCGATCTAACGATTCACCGCACTTCTATAGACCCATATCAACAAAAACGTTCCGCTTATAATAGTATGGTTCACAGATTACTTTCCATAAAACAATCACCAGATAATTTTCAGAAAGAATTAAACATAATCAAACAGATAGCAGTAAATAACGGATTTGAGGCCGAATTAATAAATCTATAAATTATCATGTGGGTCATGCCCTAAAGCCTATATTGGTCAAAGCGGCAGAGCGTGTAAAAAAAGTATCTATTAGTACCGTAATTCTTTCATTAATCAAAAAACAGATTCCAATTATGCTGAACAGTTAGTAACAGTGAATCATCTTTTCGACGAAAAATTTTAAATTATTACATTCAGAAAATAAAGGCAATAAATTAAACCTTTTAGAATCATTGGAGATTAATAAACTTAAAAATACCGGTAATTTGCTAAACGACCAGACAGAAATAAATAATTCCCCCTTAATAAACCTCTTTAGTTAATTCTGTTACCTATAATAAAATTAAATATTTCTGTTCAAAATTAAGTACCTGGTAATTATATCACTCCTTGAATATAAATACAACTTCCTCAAGAAATACCCAGTTAGTCTAGTTCCTTGACAAAAACATTAGTCCTGTTTTAGAGCCATTATCAAGAGACAAAAGTGAAAAAGAGTTTCAGAGTCTAGATCGGACTCGGGGCCTCAATCTGCCTACTCCCCAAGAGTCACTAGGTAACTGAACTGAATTTGAGTCTGCTCTGCTTCTTTTATTTATAGTTTGCGGTGGATTAGAAGGGGATGTCACGTGATGAAGGAGCTGTGTTGTGATTGGTTGGGTGTTAGTGGGCGCGTCTGCTTTGTTTAATCTGACAATTACGGATGACCATGCTGTGGGAAGGCGAGAGCTGTCATCGCTTCGGTTTAGACATAGGGGTCTTTTTTCTATTTCTATAGCTTCGCGAATAGTGGATGGCCTAAGGGAGTTAAGAGATATGATTGTCCTACTGTCCCCGAAGTTGATAGAGTGTCCTGTTTGGACATGATGATGCGCGAGCGCTGAAGTCGGATCTTGTTTGTGAACTGACAAAGAATGTTCATATCTTCGATGTTCAATAAAGTAAGAGGATACATAAATGCAATTGATACAGAAACCAGGGCACTAGGAGAGTTAATTATGGCTAACACCAACACCAAGGTTGAGATTAAAGAAAAAGCAAGGAGGTTAAGAAGTATCAGCAGCGCACTAATGGGAAAAGTGGAAGATTTATTTGGATCGAGGGACAGAAAGGAAGATGTATCGAAAAAAGATATGGGTACCCAAACTTCGGAGACATGAGAAAAACAACTATAAATGGAAATCGAGAGTTATATAGACAACAATATGAACAAAGAAGACCTAGAAGAAGTACTACAAATGAGATGGTCAGAAGATATGTTTAAAGTTCAAACAGTGAAGGAAGAAATACCGAAAAGTGAGGAGGACGGGGCGTTAATAGCAGATTACATGCAAAAAGATAACAAATTAATATCAAGAATGATAGGGGAATCGAGTAAAGTGAGAAACTATATAAGACAAAATAAACTAACGGAATCGGAAATAATATTCAACAAGACATTTGGGACAATAGGGATTGAGGAGCAAGAAGAAACAGAAGAGCAATATACTGTTTAAGCGAACTATGCAGACGAAGATGACAGATATATTAGAAATGGAAACAAATTTAGAACGTTAGTGAACCTCAAAAAGATGTGTATCAAAAAAGAAATTAAGGAGATACATATAGCCATTATTGGAACGGAAGAAAGAACGGGAAGAAATAGAAAGCTGGTACACTGCGCCTTCAATGACTATGAAGTGAAAGTAGTGCTCCATGAAAAAATAGAACAAAAAATAAAGAGAGGAATCCGGAGTACGAAGCTCTTATAATTGATGCAGGGGAACAGACATATACAGACCTGGTGAAGCAAGTCAAAAACACATTAAACAATAAAGGGACAGGAGATAAAATTAGAACCATTAGGCAAACTAGAAACGGTAATATACTAATAGCGACACAAAAAGGGAAAGGAAATGCGGCTCGTATAGTAGAAGTGCTAAAAGGAGCACCTGGAAAAATGCGGGTAAGGAATCTGGCCGAGGAGAAAAAAAGAAGAAGGCGGTCAACATTGTCAATCTGGACATCACAACGGATAGAGAAGACCTTGAATTGGAACTTAAGACGGAACTGGAATGCAAGGATTTAGAATTCAAGGCTCTTAGACCGCAAAATGGTGGTATGCAGATGGCAACTATCATAGCGGACGAAAATACAATTGAAAAACTGTTGGAAATGAAAGAGATTAGGATAGGGCTGACAACAGGCCTAATTAAAAGGAAAAGAGAAGTGCAGACATGCTTTAAATGCTGGGAAAGTAAGCACGTGGCCAGGGAATGCAAAGGGGAGGATAGAATGGGCTGGTGTAGGAACTGCTGCAAGACGGGCCACAAAGCAGCTGATTGCGGAAACGAAGAATACTTCTTTAAGTGCGAATCGAAAGGACATAGATTTAATGATGGAAAATGTAAAAACGGGAAAAAACAGCCACTAAACAGAAATACAGAAGAAAGAAAAGATGCAGATTCGGATACTGCAAAGTAATCTAGGAAGATCGGCGAAAGCCCATGATGAGGCTAACGAAATAGCCCTCAAAAATAGAATAGACGTAATAGTAGCTAGCGAGCCAAACATAAGAATAATTAGAAAAAACATAAAATGGATCGTAGACAAGCAGGAAAGCATAGTTGTCGAAATTAGGAATAGAGTATTGTTAAGGAAATGGAGAAGAAAAGGATTAGTGAATATCTAATCAGAATAATAGAGAGTTATTTCTCCAAAAGGAGTATTATACTCAGGAAAGAAAAAACGTTAAAAATGAGCACAGGCGTACCACAAGGATCAGTACTAGGACCGACGTTATGGAATATATTGTACGATGATCTTCTAAATCAGAAGCTGCCAACTGGTGCAAATACGATAGCATTCGCAGACGACCTGGCACTATATGTGGAAGGGCCAAACGCTGACAGGCTGGTTGAGAAAGCAAATGAGGCAATAAGAATAATAGGGGACTGGATAAAAGAGGCAAAGTTTAAATGGGCACCGGAAAAGAGCGAGGCGGTGCTACTCAAGGGTAACAAAAATGCAGAAAATAAGAGAAAAATTAAAAATATAAATAGAGGATCTAAATATAACACCACAAAAGAGCGTAAAGTATCGTAAAGTATCTGAAAAAATTATGAAAAACATAAAGGGACCATCACATGCAAAGAGACGACTGCTTTATGGAGTGGTATAATCAACACTTTTGTACGGGGCACCAAGATGGCACAGAGGTATGGAGATAAAAAGATATAAGAACATGATGTTAAAAATACAAAGACAGGCGCTGCTGCGGGTAATAAGCGGATATAGAACGATCTCGTATGAGGCAACGGCAGTTATAGCCGGTATTCCTCCGATCCATCTGACGGTAGAAGAACTTAGGGAAAGTTACGAAAATAAAAGATACAGAGAAAACAGGAATAATACGCTAAAAGAATGGCAAAAAGAATGGGATGCGCTAACGGAAAAAGCGGAATGGACAAAGAAACTAAAACCAGACCTAACAAAATGGGCGAGCAGCAAATATAGAAGTACAGATTACTTTATTACACAATTTTTGTATGGGCATGGTAGTGTCAAAGCATACCTGAAAAGGATAGGGAAACCGAGGGAGAGTAACTATGATATATATGCCAAATTGAGGAGACAATGGAGCACGTGGTTTTTGACTGCGAAAGATATGCAAGGAATAAAACAGAACAGAAATAAAGATTGGTGAAAGGATAACACAATCTAACGTGATAAAACTAATGATAGAAAGTAAAGAGAACAAGGAAATTATATACAAATGGATAAGGGAAATTATAGAGGAAAAGGAGAAAGAAGATTTAAACAGAATAGTGTGCTGAAGGCAAATAAAGGCAGGAAGATGGCGACGCAAGTTAGAAATAACAGTACCACTACCTTCGGAAACTGCAGAAACCACAAGGTGGTTTTAGTGGGTGTGAGTCCCACACTAATTTGAGTGATAGACTCTAAGCTCAAATTGTCCATAATGGATTTCCACCTTCAAAAAAGGTTGTTGAGACTGACGATTTGTTGAAGATTATTAAGTTCGTTTTGTCTATTGTCAATGTCTGTTAAGCGAATAGATCTAAGAGTCAAACATATCATTACAGAACTTAATTGGGCAGGGTGATGGGGTGATGATGTGATTGGGCATTTAACTATCGATTGGTTTGGGTTGGTTCCCTAAAGACTGTATGTGAGAATCTGCCATTGCTGGTTTTTGTTATGGGGACATCAAGAAACGGGAGCGAACAAACGGATTCAATTTCCATTGTAAATTGAATTTTAGAATGTATACCATTGAGGTGTTGTAGAAAGAAGTCTAACGAATCTCTGCCATGAGGCCAAATGACAAAAGTATCATCAACATATCTAAGCCAGCAGGAAGGTTTTAAATTAGACGAGTTTAGGGTCTAGGTTTCGATTTGTTCCATGAAAATGTTAGCAACTATATGAGAAAGAGGTGAACCCATCGGGGCCCTACGTACTTGTTTGAACAGAGTGTCTTAAAACGAAAAATATAATATTATTGTTCCTAAAATTGCTCCTTCCATTGTATTCGTTATTATTTCTTTGATGGTTAAAATTTCTATCTTGATATCCTCTATTATTTTCAAAATTTGCTATATAAATAAATTTATATCTGTTCCCATTCTACCTTGTCCTGTTTTCATGACTTCTACTTCTTATTGTCTTTAATTATTCCCTTGAGTTCTATTATTATTCAATCTTTGTAATCTGTTTAAATAATTTATGAATTGGTCTACCTTCTTAGTGTTTTGTACAACTATGGTTTCCGCAATTCCTCCTCCATAGTGTCTTGCAGTATTTAACACAATCTCCTCTTCCCGCATTGAAGGATTTATGTGTATCGCCGATGTCACGAATCTTAATGCATAATCATTCATACTTCCCCGTTTTTCATCAAATTTTCCAAAACATAATTTTTCCCAAAATTCAGCTTGTTCCATTTCTTCTCAATAATAATTTAAAAATCTTTCTTCTATATCTGCAAACGACGTTACTTCCCCTTCTATCGACCCAAACCATAACGCTGCACTTTCAACCATTCCTTGTGTCATTCTAATTTTAATGAATTTTTCCAAACCTTCCATTGAATTTTATACTGTTATCCATTATCTTTCCAGAGTTACAGGCATTCTTGCTTGTCCCATTCGATTTACTTCTTCCTGCCACTGTTGCTGAAAATCTCTCCAATTTTTTTAACATTCTCTCTTCTAAATTTTGAATTTGTTTTTCATTGTCCTGGACCTTTTCTTGAACTTGATTTAATTTTCCATTAACATTTTCTACCTAGTACTGACGAACTCTGCGCTCGATTTCTAATTCATTACTGACTTTTTTTGTCCCTGATGCATCTCTTCCCCGAATTTCTTGTCTTAAATTTCTTTCTAAATTTTGTATCTTGCATTCTAATTTTGTATTCAACTCTTGTATGGTCTGCTCTATTTTTGACAATAAATTACCGGTTGATTCTCCTAACTCTTCCCTTAGATTTCTTGTATTTCCAGCGGATTCCTCCAACTCTTCCCTCAAATTCTTTATATTCCCATTGGGCTTTTCTCTTAGGTTGTTTATTGCATTTAATATCATGCTTAAATCCGCTGTCATTTCAGGTGTTCTTCTTTTCGGTGAGTGTACTTGCGCCACCATCTCCATAACTCTTCCACCATCCTCTTCTCCATCCTCCACTTCCTGGTTCTCAACTGCATTCTCGTCTCCATGGTCCATCTCCACCATAATTTCTTCAGATACCATTTGCTGTTCTTCTTGGTCTTCATTATTCATATTTTTCTTGTTTGTCTTTCTAGTTATCGCCAATTTATTATTTTTTGTTTATGTATTTATTTTAAAATTGATTCTAATTATAATATGTTATATATAATATGTTTCTCTAATATTCGCCCAAATTCCCAGTAATATTCAAATTCAGAATGAAAAAAATCAGATTAAATCAATTCAATAATATAAAATAAAAATTTTACCAAATGTTATACCAATAAAAATTTTGTTGCAAATCTTTTTTTAATTTAATTTTCTTTTCATTAAAAGAAAATATACTTTTCATTAGATGTTTTCATTTTAATATATCAAACTTATAGATTACTTTTTATGTTCATTTCAAATCCTAATTGCTTTTTTTAAGAAATTTATTTTAAACTCTCAGATTTGTTATTTTCATAAATGTCTTTGCTTTGCGGTTTTAGTTGTATAAATCATTTCCAAATTCCCAGTTTATGGTCTAGTTTTATCATTTAATCATTTCTCTTCATGTATTAATCTTTGAATTGCATTTGATGTATCATATTTTTTCACATTACTTAAATCACTCATACAAAATTTCTATTGCCTCCAATATTGGTTTATATGTTACAATGCATTATTTACTATCTGTTAATATAATATTTCATTCTTCTAAATATAATTATTGATTTGATTTTTATTTTTGGTCCATGTTTATTTCCATTTCAATATATATATATATATATATATATATATATATATATATATATATATATATATATAGTATTGTATGCTGTTTTCTTCCACCTTATTTATATTATATAAATTAGTTGAGTGTATATTTTCTTGATTTGAGGTCGTTAAAAATGAAAGGATTGTATTCATATCATGTGTTTTAATGATAACGTTTCGGCCATGTTTTTGGCCTTTTTCAAATCTATTCTAAAATTGTTAAAATTATTTGTACATTTAAGAATTTATAAGATTATAATTTTGACTTACCTACAGCATTAGTATTTGTAGAATCACACATTTTTTTTTTATTAAAATTAATCATTTTACTACTTGACACAAACTAAAAACTAACATTGTGTGTCCTTTCGGAGACAACGATATATACTAATCCCAAACTGACCTGTTTGTTCTTTTAATAGATTTCAGGGATGATTTCCGGAGTATACTGAATGGTTATTTGTAAAAGTCAATTTACTTCAATTTTAAGTATCCGTTATACATCTGGGCTTTGTACAATGATTTTTTATTGAGTTTCTTCTGTTCGTATGTACCCCATACAGTGTGTTGTGCGTATTAATATTCATTGGTGTAGAACTATTTATATAATGTATGTGTAAATTTTACTTAATTTGTTTATGTCTTTTTTGTCACTTATAGCAGTATTGCTTTTGTGGATATTAATCATTTCTAAAAATTCTCTCTTTTTTAAATTAGTTTCTGTTGTAAGTATTTTTGTGTTTTTATATTGAAATTTATGATTTTTGGATGTTTCGTGGTTAGTTAGGGCTGTTTTATTTTTTTTATCATACTGATGACCTTTTAATCTGTTTTCTAGATACTGAGATGTTTGTCCAATATAGGTGGTTTCGCAGTCATTACATGGAATTTCATATATGATGTTACTTTTTTTGTTTTTAGAGGTTTTTGTTGTAAGATTACTGAAATGTTTGGCCAATAAATTATACCCTTTGTGACTTGTTGTGATATTGTATTTTCTTAAGTAACTTGATAATTGGTTTGATAGTCCCTCTATATATGGTAATGAAATGTATCTGTTATTTGTATTATCTTGGCTTTTTTTGTTAGTATTATTATAATATTTATGTATTCTTTTTTTAAAAATTTTATTTATCATGTTTATGGGGTAGTTATTTTTCTCGAGCGCAAGTTTTGCTTTTTTTATTGCTAAAGTTCTAAATTCAGGGTCTGACAGCTGAATTGCCCTATCTGCTAATCCTATAATAACTGATTTCTTGTGAGCAATGTGATGACTTGATTCGAAATTTAGGTATCGTGACGACCAAGTTGTTTTTGTGTACCATTCCGTTTTTAACTTATTACTATTTCTATGTATTGTAACATCAAGAAAATTTATTTTTTCGTTTTGTTCGACTTCAGTAGTGAATTGAAGCCTTTCATGGTATGAATTAAAACAATTTAATATGTAGTCTATTTTGTTCCTTGGAATTGCAGTGATACAGTCATCGACATACCGAAAATATAACGGGATATTAATATCCACATTATTGAGTGTGGTTTCCTCGAGATCTTCCATTACCATTTGTGCAATTACGCTAGAAATGGCTGACCCCATTGCACATCCATTAACTTGTTTATAAATTTTATCTTCAAAACAAAAATATGTGGAGCTCAGTGTAAGATTGACCGCCTGTATAAATTCGTTTTGGGGAATATCTGTGTATTGTTTTATTTCATCCCATTTTTTCTTTATGATATCGCTTACAATGTTGTTTGGTATACTAGTGTATAATGAGATTACATCCAGAGAAACCATTATATAGTCCTCAGGAATTTTTATTTCTTTAATTTTTTCTTTAAAATCCCAAGTGTTTTTTATGTAATACTGATTTTTGTATAGAACTTTGCTCAAAATATTTTTTAAAAAGTTTGACAACGGTGTAAATGGGGTTTGTATGTTGGATACAATAGGCCGTAGAGGATTACCATCTTTGTGTAATTTTGGCAGTCCGTAAATTTTAGGTGGTACCGCATTATGAATTATTAGATTTTTTGCTGTTGACGGAGAAATAAATGATTTTTGTTCCCATGATTTAATTAGTTTGTTACTTTGTTTTTGGTATACATTTGTAGGATCCCGTTTTATTGCTTCATATGTAGTTGTATCATTTAAAAGATTTGTCATTTTATGATTGTATTCGGATGTATTCATAATTACCGTTTTGTTAGATTTATCTGCTGTTAGAACTTTTAGGTCTTTATTATTTTTGAAAAATAATAATAATACCATGAAAGGCTTCAATTCACTACTGAAGTCGAACAAAACGAAAAAATAAATTTTCTTGATGTTACAATACATAGAAATAGTAATAAGTTAAAAACGGAATGGTACACAAAACCAACTTGGTCGTCACGATACCTAAATTTCGAATCAAGTCATCACATTGCTCACAAGAAATCAGTTATTATAGGATTAGCAGATAGGGCAATTCAGCTGTCAGACCCTGAATTTAGAACTTTAGCAAAAAAAAAAAAGCAAAACTTGCGCTCGAGAAAAATAACTACCCCATAAACATGATAAATAAAATTTTTAAAAAAAGAATACATAAATATTATAATAATACTAACAAAAAAAGCCAAGATAATACAAATAACAGATACATTTCATTACTATATATAGAGGGACTATCAAACCAATTATCAAGTTACTTAAGAAAATACAATATCACAACAAGTCACAAAGGGTATAATTTATTGGCCAAACATTTCAGTAATCTTACAACAAAAAACTCTAAAAACAAAAAAAGTAACATCATATATGAAATTCCATGTAATGACTGCGAGGCCACCTATATTGGACAAACATCTCAGTATCTAGAAAACAGATTAAAAGGTCATCAGTATGATAAAAAAAATAAAACAGCCCTAACTAACCACGAAACATCCAAAAATCATAAATTTCAATATAAAAACACAAAAATACTTACAACAGAAACTAATTTAAAAAAGAGAGAATTTTTAGAAATGATTAATATCCACAAAAGCAATACTGCTATAAATGACAAAAAAGACATAAACAAATTAAGTAAAATTTACACATCCATTATATAAATAGTTCTACACCAATGAATATTAATACGCACAATACACTGTATGGGGTACATACGAACAGAAGAAACTCAATAAAAAATCATTGTACAAAGCCCAGATGTATAACGGATACTTAAAATTGAAGTAAATTGACTTTTACAAATAACCATTCAGTATACTCCGGAAATCATCCCTCAAATCTATTAAAAGAACAAACAGGTCAGTTTGGGATTAGTATATATCGTTGTCTCCGAAAGGACACACAATGTTAGTTTTTAGTTTGTGTCAAGTAGTAAAATGATTAATTTTAATAAAAAAAAAATGTGTGATTCTACAAATACTAATGCTGTAGGTAAGTCAAAATTATAATCTTATAAATTCTTAAATGTACAAATAATTTTAACAATTTTAGAATAGATTTGAAAAAGGCCAAAAACATGGCCGAAACGTTATCATTAAAACACATGATATGAATACAATCCTTTCATTTTTAACGACCTCAAATCAAGAAAATATACACTCAACTAATTTATATATATATATATATATATATATATATATATATTAGGCGTAAATATCATGCACGTGTAAGATACAAAGTATCATATTTCGCTGACCAGTTTCCTGCTTCACTATGTAAACGTGGGAACGCATCGACTTGACCGTTCTTTTGATTAGTCAGCTTTCTTAATGTTATAAATCAGAGCGACGCGGTCCCACGGTCGTCATTTATCGTTACTATACTTGTACCATTTAGTTCATTTTTTTCAATTTAATTTTTATTCAAATTTTTAATTTTTGTATTTCAATAAATATATTTTTTAAAAACTCAAAAGTGATTTACAAGATATAAAATTGGCGCAGTCAGTAGGATTGTCCAACACAGCTAGAACACGTGTACACTCACTAGTTGTGTCGATTTCCAAATCCTTGTGGACACGAACTTCCAGACCGAGACAACAACTGTGGCAGCGAGAACCCAGAACACGCAACCTTACAGCTAACCAGTCCTCAGCTTCTCCAGAACAGTATCATGCCTAGGGTACTAATAACGTATGTAGAAACATCTCGTTTTTGATTCAATTATTTATCAATTGAAACGATTTTTATATTTATTTTTATATTATTATTATCAGTTCTCTCGTTTAAAATTTCCATAAATTTCTCATTCCTTTAAACCACATTTTAAGCTATTGAATAATTTTTGAAACCAATTTATTATTATTATTTTACCTCGCTTTATTTTATTTTATATTCGCAATTTATTATCCTTTTAACCGATTTACTCATACATAATTTTGAATTTTGATAAATTTTTGTGTGACTTTACTTACTTCCATTTTCCGCTTTATTTAATTTTTATTTTCGTAACACTTGAATATTTGAAATGGCAACTACAAGACAAGGTGCTGCGACTCCTACTGTAGAGCCATACAAAATATCAGAAATTTTCGCAATAATTCCGGAATATGACGGAAACTCTATATTCTTAAATACTTTCATTTCTTCATGACAAACTGCATATAGTATGGCAACTGACTACCAACAAGTACTTCTAATATTGCACATCAAAAACAAACTCCGCGACAGAGCAGCCGAACTAATAAATTCTCGAAACCCGACTCAATTAACAGAAATTCAGACACTCTTAGAGAACCACTTTGGAGATCCTAGAGATCTCTCAGCCTTGATTCAAGATCTTCAAAGAATGAGGCAATTAAATACTGAATCCCCCATAACATTTTCAGCCCGACTACAAACCCACCAAGCAAAAATGCTTGCTGCGGTTAACAAACAAAACTTGACTCAAAAAGAAAAACAGGCACAAATCAACTTGATCGAATCCGTTTTACGCATTAAACGTGAACTCCAACTCCATCATTTAGAAACTCAAAAATTTTCAAATTTTAGAAACCAAGGTCCACCTCCTCGAAAGCCCAACCAGTTTCCAATACAAAAACAATGTTCATTCTGTAAAAGAATGGGGCATACTGTTAATGAAGGTCTCACCAAATCAAGACAAATGCAACAAAACCAAAATGACGGACAAAACTTTTCGAACATACGTCCCAACCCATTTTCTCAACAACCGGGCCAATTCCAGAATAGGCCACAATTCCAACCAAATACTCAAAATTTCCAACAGAACAGAAACTTTCAACAACCTCGTCCTTCGACCAGTGCACAACCCCAAAGTTTAATTTTGTCTATTCATGGGTTTTCTCTCCTCCAAATTTTTTCCTGTAACAGATAAGTATTTAAAAATTGTATATGTAGAACAAAGTGTAGTAAGGCAATTTCGTAAAATTGCCCGGATTACTGGCTGTCTGTACAGAGATTCTTCCTCACAGTTTTTCTGGGAGAAAGAGATGTCTATAAAATGATCAACCAGTATTCCTGTATATAAGTAATGTATTGTATATTGTGTAATACTTATATGTGTATGGAGACGTTTCAACTCCGAGTCTGGAGTCGTTGTCAATCGTTTAGTGTTGTTTTCGAGGTTTTTTTCTAAAAAATTTTCGCTTTGATTTTGAATTTATTGTTTGTCTGGGATAAAACAAAGATCTTGTTGAAAGAAGAAAATTTAAAAAAGAGAAAACTTAAAGAAGCCAGCTGTATGATGATAAACAACACTGAAATCGGAGCACCTTCAGCCGACCTTCATTTGGACTGGAAGAATTTACTGCTAACAGAACAAAAAAACGGTAACCTCAGAGTCAAGTGATCGCCAAACAACAAATTGTCAGTGTCAAATTTTTGGACAAACAATAAATTCAAAATCAAAGCGAATTTTTTTTAGAAAAAAACCTCGAAAACAACACTAAACGATTGACAACGACTCCAGACTCGGAGTTGAAACGTCTCCATACACAGATAAGTATTACACAATACACAATACATTACTTATATACAGGAATACTGGTTGATCATTTTATAGACATCTCTTTCTCCCAGAAAAACTGTGAGGAAGAATCTCTGTACAGACAGCCAGTAATCCGGGCAATTTTACGAAATTGCCTTACTACACTTTGTTCTACATATACAATTTTTAAATACTTATCTGTTACAGGAAAAAATTTGGAGGAGAGAAAACCCATGAATAGACAAAATAATTCAAGACCTCCTCAACAATCTTTTCGAAATTACCCAAAGTTTAAGTCAATATAAACCTAATCAAAACTTCTTCCGGCAACAACGAACACATCACTTAAACAATTCTTATAATTATGGGTACGATCAACCCAATAATAACGTATATGAAACTCACTACCAATATACCGATTTTAAAAGTTATGACCAAGATTACTGCGATTCATCACAAACTGATTACGAAAAACAGGTAACGCAGAATGTGACAACTACGTTGAAAACGAACACGAATTTTCCCCTGTAAATTTTCAGAACCTCCCTTTCCAAACGGAACCCCCGGAAATCACAGAACTTCAGACCCAAATTCAAACGCTAAATCTAGACAGTTTCGACCCGAATTTGAACTTCCCCGAACAGAGCTTCTGACCGTAAATTCTAAATATCTATACATCACAGATTCCTCTAACACATATAAACTCCTAACAGACACCGGTGCTGGTCTTTCTATTTTCAAACCAGACACTTGCACACGTTTCAGAGAAAGATTTCAGGGAATTACCAACCAGAAAATTCTTATAAATGAATCGACCCTCGTCCCTTTCAATATAAAAGACCCTCACAAGGTTTACATCTGCAACCTTGATATAGAATTCGACGGTTTGTTAGGCTCTGACTTTCTAGAGCACTACAACTGCATTAATGATTTTGACAAAAAACAATTAATAACCAACTTTAAGACACTTCCGCAGTATAAAGAGACAGATGATACAATCAATGCCACCGAATCTGTACAATGTCCGCCTTCCTATACTTCCATTAATACTATTACAATTGAACCTCGTACAGAACAAATCTTTAAACTCAGCTGTGAACTAAGAAACACCGAAGCCTTACTAACAGGTGTGGAAATTGAAAAAGTTCACCTCCCTAATGCTGTTGTTACAGTAGACATCAAAAGTCAATTTCCTACATCCATTCTAAATGCGAATGCCATCCCTAAAATAGTAAATTTTTCAATTCTAAAAATCGAACCGTTACAAAACTTTTCTGTGAATTCACTCTCAAAAAATACTCCTTTGAACTATAACGAACCCGACAAACAAGAAAAAATCGTTAAACAACTCCGACTAGAACATTTAAACGACGAAGAGTCAGACTTAATCTTACAATTATGCCTTGACTTTTCAGACATATTCTACCTCGAAGGCAATCACTTATCATTCACAAACGAAATCAAACATAGTACTGATACCAACAACGCGAAACCCGTTTATACAAAATCATACCGTTATCCCCAAGTACACAAACAAGAAATTAAGTCCCAGGTAGCAAAAATGCTCGACGAAGGCATTATACGACCCTCTAATTCGCCTTGGTCCTCTCCCGTCTGGGTGGTACCAAAGAAATTAGACGCCTCTGGAAAACAGAAGTGGCGTGTTGTAGTAAACTACCGCAAACTTAACGAACTTACAGTCAATGACAAGTACCCACTACCGAACATCTCAGACTTACTAGACCAACTAGGCAAATGCCAGTACTTCACGACTCTTGACCTCGCCTCTGGCTTCCACCAGATAGAAATTGACCCAAAAGACATCGCGAAAACTGTATTCACTGTCGAGAACGGACATTTTGAGTTCGTCAGGATGCCCTTCGGATTGAAGAATGCTCTTTCTACCTTTCAAAGGATGATGGATAACATTCTTATGGGAATCCAGAATGAAAGATGTCTGGTTTACATGGATGACATAATCATTTACTCGCCTACAATACATGACAATCTGTCACGACTGACAGACGTATTTAATCGAAAAGCTGTGGAACCTTTGGTGTGTCACAAATGTAAAAACACAGTTTTGCACCCTAACACCAAACCTTTATTTTAAACACTCAACGCACGTTTCAACAACTCTAAGTTGTCATCTTCAGGAGTAAACCCAAACTAAATCTAAATTACAATTTTCTCTAATTTATGCCTACCACTAAACTATTACTTAAGTATTAGTACAAGCGGTAAATCCTAAGTACCTGAATTCTAATTGACAGACTTCAATGATAAGGCAGATTTTATATAATGCAAATATGTAAATTAGGATAATCCTAAATTACCTACCTACTTTTACGCTACATTATTAAGTAATGACATTTTTAATACTTATTTTATGGATTCTTAGAAAGTAAACCATACAATGAACTGCATGGAATAGGACCCTTAGGACGTATGTAATTTTAGGACGTATTTAAAAGGCTCAGAAAGGCTAACCTTAAAATACAGCCTGACAAATGCGAATTTCTCCGCAAGGAGGTCGCTTACTTAGGACATCTCATAACTACAGACGGTGTGAAACCCAATCCATCAAAGGTAGACTGTATTTTAAACTTTCCACAACCAAAGAACCCTAAAGACATAAAATCTTTCTTAGGGCTTGCTGGTTACTACCGTAGGTTCATTTCTAACTTTGCAAAGATCTCCAAACCACTAACAAAACTATTACAAAAAGACCAACTATTCAATTTTAACGAAGAGTTTGTAAAATCCTTCAATGAATTAAACGAACATTGACTTCCACCCCTATACTCATTTTCCCAAATTTTGACGAACCGTTTGTACTGACTACAGACGACAACGCTTTTGCTATCGGCGCAGTATTATCTCAAGGGCCAATAGGTAAGGATTTACCGATTGGATATGCTTCTAGGACCCTTTGTAAAGCCGAAACCCGGTACTCCACCATTGAGCGAGAGCTCTTAGCCATTGTCTGGGGGATTAAGCATTTTTGTCCGATAATCTATGGCCGTAAGTTCCTACTAATGATCGGTCATCGCCCGTTAACCTGGCTATTTTCTATAAAAGATCCCGGTAGTAGACTTGCCCGATGGAGACTCAAACTAGAAGAATACGACTATGAAATTATTTACAAGCCTGGTAAAGTTAATAAGAACGCTGATGCTTTATCACGGATTAAAATCAACCACCTTGACGAATGTTCATCATTTCAGTCAAAATCAAAACTAACACCCTTCAAAGTCCTACCCCTAAACGACGAATCCGAAGACGACAGTCCTGAACCCGAACAAAATGAAATATCTCTTGAAACTATGTCCGAAGAATTAAAAACCTTTATAGAACGTTATAAAACTACTTTTTTAATTGACTACAGCAAAATTGAATTCTCCAACTGTCAACTATTAGACAAAATAAATAAAAACATTTTAATTTCCCCCCAATCATCCAATCTTCAGGAATTTCATCACGACATTTTCGAAGACATTTTCGAAGAAGTCGCTGACTTCGAAACCTTTAAAATTAATGTATTCACCAGTAAAACCGTAAGCAGAAGGCAATATTTCATAATCCCACTTCCAAATGATCCTAACATTGTAAATGAAGTTCTTTTTGCATCGATATACAAACATCAAGATACTTTATCTCCATCTAAAACATACTGTGTCGAAAACAATATCGATCTCCCAATTTTAGAGATGCTCCCTTTCATTTTCGCTGAAAAGGAAATCAAATGGAAAATCTGCCAAAACGTTACAAAAACACCCGAACAAGACGAAATACCGCTGATCCTTGAACGATATCATAAGGGGAAAGATAATTTGCACCGCGGCATTAACGAAACAGTCCGCCGTATTAAGGAAATGTACACCTGGCCATGTTTCACAAAAGATATTGAAAATTTCGTTAAGAACTGCGAAATTTGTCCAAAAACTAAAGCCTGTCGCAAAAACCTAGACAATGTCCTCGTCATTACGGAAACGCCTAAAACACCATTTGAGCGAATTAATATCGACATACTAGAAATACCTAACAGGAACTATATCTTATCTGTAAGAGACGAACTGACAAAATACTCGCAAGATTATGCTTTGGCAGACAAATCACCCAAATCAGTTGTCAGTACTATGATGTTATACTTCCAACATTTTGGTACGCCATTGCGTATCCATTGTGACTATGGTAGGGAATTTGACAACGCCATATTCAAAGACTTGTGTAAACTGTACGACATCAAACTAACTTATTCAAGCGTAGAACGATTTCATTCTACTTTGTTAGAAATGATTCGAATCCATAAAGCCGAAAATCCAGACGAACATCCCCTAAATGTACTCCCGTATGTGGTTATTGGTTACAATAACTCGACAAACAAAACCCATGGCTTTCGCCTTACGAACTAGTGTTTGGACATAACCCGCGAAAAAACTGACTTACAAAAGCAAAAGGCTAAAGAACGTTTTGATAAACACGTTTCGGACAAACTTCCCGAATTTAAAATTGGTGACAAAGTTTACGTCAAGGAATCCCAAATTAAAGACAAACTTCATAATAAATTCAACGGTCCATTCCAAATTTTAGATATTCACAATAATTCAGCCACACTCTTAAATCTCAAAACAAACCAACGAATGAAAGTTAACTTCGACAGAATGAAACTTTATTCTGAAAACTAACTTTCTTTTCAGGTTACTACTGCTGTTCGGATCAGCAGTCTCACAGTTCAACATCAAACCAATTAACAACACTCTTGGTATTTACTATCACGACGAAACTAGAATAGTCATCTCCAACTATAAATGGACATTACTAGTTCATCGTAACTTGACGATACTTAAAGAAATCTTTGAAAACAACAACAGAATCCTCAAAACGTCAGAAAACACTGTCAATCCCATCCCAGGTTTCAAATTTCAAGTGCATTCCGAATTGATGTACAAACTCCCATCAGTCTCCTATCCTAAATTTCAGATTCAATTAAAACTAAATTTTCAGAAATATTCATGGAAACTAAAAGATCCAAACGAGGAATAATTAACGGTGTAGGAACTATCTTTAAAGCCATCACTAGAAACCTTGACGCAACCGATGGCGCATTCTTCCCAGATAGTATCAATAAACTTAACCAGGGACAATTACAAGTAGAGAATCTTCTAAAAAATCAAATAAGCGTAACTACTTCTATTATCAAAACTTTCAATGAAACCATTGAGAAACTCCAAATTGACGAAGCAAACTTTAACGAAAACATCGACGCAATCAATTTGGCAATACATACTCTAAACGACAAAATAGCCCTTATCCAAGCAAAACAGTCATTTTTGGGAATATGCGAAAAATTAATGGCAAGTTATTTATTTCTTGAGGACAACCTCAATAATATTTTAAATTCCATAACATTTGCTCGCTTAAAAATAACTCATTCCTCAATAATCACACCTGATCATTTGATAAAGTCATTACAGGAAATTTCGCAAAATCTTGTCAAAAACAATCTACCGTTACCTATCAGATATTCAATTGTCGCCCAATATTTGGAAGTAATCGAATTAGAAGCGTTTCAAACTAATTCAAATTTAGTCTTCATTTTGAAAATTCCTCTTGTAGAGCAACAACTCTACACCGCCTACCACTTATATCCTATCCCAATTTTAGATGATAAAACTGGTTTTCATCATATTCTTTCACTCACACAAAAATATATTGCGCGAAATGATGATTCTCTTATGTACATACCGATCAAGGACTTGAGTGCGTGCAAACAGCTGACTCCACTCCAAAAACTGTGTTCCGATTTATACGCGTATCCCATAGACTCAAATGCACCCTGTGAGGCGCAGCTCCTGAAAAACATTCTTAGTGTCCCCGAAACTTGTAAAAGGGACATCATTTTCAGTGAAGGGTACAATGTTCAAAAACTTGAAACAAATGCGTGGATTGTGATCATGTGACGGTTAATTGTCCAGGAATTGACGCCAAAACTTTAGTGCTAACGAACAATTCTATCATTCGGTTACAAACGGAATGTAGTGCTTTTGTTGGGATTACAAAAATCCAATTCGAACCGAAAAAATTCATGAACATTTCAGACAATTCTCATCCAGTTTTAATTCCATTCAATTGCTGCAATTCTCATCCTGAGAAACTTACAATCCCGAATCTTAAACCGCTTAAACTGGACGATCTAAACATGGAAGAACTATCTATAGCCAACCACAAGCTGGACCAGTATTCAAGGGATCTTGACGATCTCATCAATCAACCCTTTGTTAATAAAAACATTTCCTGGTTCACGTATGCTACAATAATTATCATTTTAACAATTGTTATTGTATACAGCTCATTGAAAATCATAAGGCACGTTAAGAGACCTCTGTAAAATGACAACTCCAATACAGACAGTCTGAGAACTGTGACAAAACCGTTCTCCAGGCTCATACTAAAACTGAGGCCCCACATCGGAGAGGAACCAGAACATACCAGACCTTTTATTGATATGTTTCTATGGACTAATTTCACTTTCTGTGTTTAATATATTTTTTGTATTTTTATGTAACCTATTTAATCTTAATGTTTATGTTCATTTTACTTTTATTTTATTTCCATAATTGTATTTTTTGTTTATCTAGCTAGTGTCCAGTAAATTCCAAAAGTTGATGTTACAGCATCAACTATTCTTGGTAAAGGGGAGCTGTTACGCGTAAATATCATGCACGTGTAAGATACAAAGTATCATATTTCGCTGACCAGTTTCCTGCTTCGCTATGTAAACGTGGGAACGCATCGACTTGACCGTTCTTTTGATTAGTCACCTTTCTTAATGTTATAAATCAGAGCGACGCGGTCCCACGGTCGTCATTTATCGTTAGTATACTTGTACCATTTAGTTTGTTAATTTTTTTCAATTTAATGTTTTATTTAAATTTTTAATTTTTATATAAATAATAATAATATAAATAATTTTTTTTAAAAACTCAAAATGATTTACAAGATATAATATATATGTTATATCATAATTCATACACACACGTGTTGCTTACTCAGCAAGTAACCGTGAGAAGCGTATCATTTACTATTTCGCAATATCATATTACATTAACGATATGACAATTCTAAATTGCAGATTTTATCACGTCTTGAATTGTATAAATACTAAATAATTAACGGTCTCGTCGGAGATCATTATAGTAACTAATGTAAGGCGTAACTCTGTCTGTTTAAAATTTGAAATTTGTATTTAAGTGAAAATAAATTTTTTTAAAAAGTTAAATTTAAAAGAGTTAATCTAAAATATATATATATATATATATATATATATATATATATATATATTCATTTCATTTCATAGTTGTGATTGGTTGGGTGTTAGTGGGCGTGTCTGCTTTGTTTAATCTGGTAATTACTGAGGACGATGCTGTGGGAAGGCGAGAGCTGTCATCTCGTCGGTTTTATACAAAGGGGTCTTTTTTCTATTTCTATAGCTTCGTGAATAGTGGATGCACTAAGGGAGTTAAGAGATACGATTGTCCTACTGTCCTCGAAGTTGATAGAGTGTCCTGTTTGGATATGATGATAAGCGAGAGCTAAAGTCGGATCTTTTTTGTGAACTGACAAAGAATGTTCATATATTCGATGGTTGACGCGCCTGTTGGTACGACCGATGTGGCTTTGTCGGCAATCGCGACATGGAATTTCGTAAACTCCTTGATCCTCGTTAGGTACTTTATCTTTAGGGTTCCCGGTTAAGTTGGCTATAGTTTGAGTAGTGTTGAAGACTGTTTTTATTTGATGTCGGTGTAAAATACGTGATATTTTGTCAGTGACTTCGCGAATGTACGGAAGGAAGGCTTTCCGAAGTTATTGATCTGTTTCTGACGGGGTTGGTGTATTCGAAGTTTATTTTGTCTATTGTCAGTGTCTGTTAAGCGAATAGATCTAAGAATCAAACATTTCATTACAGAACTCAATTGAGCAGGGTGATGATGTGATTGGGCATTTAAGTATCGATTGGTATGGGTTGGTTTCCTATAGACAGTATGTGATAATCTGCTATTGCTGGTTTTTGTTATGAGGACATCAAGAAACGGGAGCGAAGAAACGGATTCGATTTTCATTGTAAATTGAATTTTAAAGTGTTATCCATTGAGGTGTTGTAGAAAGAAGTCTAATGAATCTCTGCCATGAGGCCAAATGACAAAAGTATCGTCAACATATCTACGGCAGCAGGAAGGTTTTAAATTAGACGAGTTTAGGGCCGGGGGTTCGATTTATTCCTTGAAAATGTTAGCAACCACTGAAGAAAGGGTGAACCCATCGGGGCCCCAAGTACTTCTTGAACAGAGTGTCTTGAAATGAAAAATATGTGTTAGAAGAACGGTACTGGACAAGTTTGATGATGTCAGAAGAGATATTGTGTTTTGAGTTTAGAATATCTAACGTTTCTGAAATGGGGACATTGTCAAAAGAGATAAATCGAAGCTAACTAGGATATCATTTTCTGAAATTCTGTAAGCGCCTAACATATCTAGGAAGGAAGAAGAGTTCTTTACGTACGAGGATGCTTGTTCGGCTAGAGGTTGAAGGGGTTTGGCAGGTACCGGGCTAATTCTTGGGTCCGGGATTGTACCGAACTGACAATGGGCTTATGAATCTTAGATAGTCCGTAAATTTTGGGAATTTTTAGAAGATTTTTCAGGAGGAATGGTGGTAATTTTGACGTCAAGAGGAAGATGTGTTGTGTTGATGATTTCCTTGGTCTTTTCTCTAAGTAAGTAGTCGGATTATTGAAAATTATTTCGTAGTCTGGAGTGAGCAGTAGAGATTTCATCTTGTGAATATAATCCTTAGTGTTGTCGGCAGGAAGAATAGTTATGTCATCGTTGTCACGTAGTCGTTTATATATATATAACTGTACAAAATTTAAAACTCAACATTCATCACGTTTTACTTAAAATTAAAAATCTATTATATATCAACATTATTGAGTGTGGTTCCTTCGAGGTCTTCCATTACCATTTGCGTAATTACGCGAGAAATCGCTCATCCAATTACTCATTTATTGCATTTATTAATTTGTTTGTAAATTGTATTTTCAAAATTAAATTATGTGGAGCCTAGAGTAAGATTGAACGTCTGTATAAACTCATCTTGTGGGATATCTGTGTGTTCTTTTATTTCACCCCATTTGTTCTTTATGGTATCGCTTATAATGGTTTTTGGAATACTAGTATATAAGGAGATTACATCAAGAGATCCCGTTCTATTTTCGGTGCGTTGACGATTGCATCACAATTCCAAGGAATGAAGTTGACTACATATTAAATTATTTTAATGGATACCATGAAAGTCCTCAGTTTACTATCGAAGTTGAACACAATGGAAAAAATAATTTTCTCGACGTTACAATACAAAGAAGTAGTAATAAGATAAAACCGGTACACAAAATCAACTTGCTCACAAAAAATCAGTAATTATAGGAATAGCAGATAGGGCAATTCAACTGAATTTAGAAATACAGTAGTAAGAAAGCAAAACTTGTGCTGGAGAAAAATAATTACCCTATAGACATGATAAATAAAGTTTTTTAAAAAAGAATACATAAATATTATAATAATACTAACAAAAAAATTCAAATTAATATAAATAACGGATACATTTCATTACCTTATAGAGGAACTCTCAAACCAGTTATCAAATTACTGTAGAAAATATAATATCACAACAAGTCATAAAGGCTATACGTTATTGTCCAAATATTTCATTAATCTTAAAACAAAAACCACTAATAACAAAAAAAGTAACGTCATATACGAAATTCCATGCAATGAATGCAACGCAACATATGTTGGGCAAACATCTCAGTATCTAGAAAACAGATTAAAATGTCATCAGTGGTGCGTTCCCGCAATTTGTTTAGTGTATTGTTCTCAATTTGATTGAATTACTTCATTGATATTTAAACTTCTGCACCTTTTCTAAAACTTTCCGTCGCGCTAATGCTAATTGTAAGTGTTTTTTTGCGTGTAAAATATAGACAGTATTGACATTCGTGATTCGGATCCCTAGCTATTAAGATGCTTGGGAGTTTCGTGTAATGTGCTCCGAATTATTCGGACACATTTTTTGATTCCGTCTGAAGAGACGCCGCTTTTTGTTGTTATAGTGTTACGAGTCCGCGAGTTCTTAGCTCCATTCGTAACGACCGCTAAACCGCTTTTATTTTGTTTCTTTTGTGTTTACAAAAGCGCATCATTTGTTGTTAAACCCGCATTTTTTGTTTGCTCAATCAATGAACATTACGTCGCTATTTTTTGTGTAACGTGTTGTCCAGACGAAGCTCTAAGAAACTGTTCCTGCTGAGGCTAGCCTCTGAAGAAAGAAGAACCAAGAAAACACCAGAGCTTCGACTTAAAGGTTAGTGATAACTTATATTTGGTGATTCGTTTATGTGACGGCACGTGTTTATTGATTGTTCCGCTAAAGGTCCTTCGTCAATTATATACTTGCATTGAACCAGCATTGAACTAAAACCGCAACATCTAATTCATACATTTTTTTGAATATTCTATGGAATGTGCCATCGAAGACATTCCAATCAGTATTGATATAAAAATTTATCTACGCCGTACCTGACTAAAGCAAGGTAAACTTTAGTTCATTCCGATAGGACATCAATCGCTGGGATATAAAATAAAAAGAACTGGAATTTTCGAATGGGGCAAAAAACTGCTGATCTCGACGCTGTGTCAACAAAATAATACCCATCCAGAACGACCAGAAAATTTGATGTAGGATATATAAAGCAATACAGAATTCCTAACTTGGTTAGTACAGCTTAGCTAGTTGACTTTATATTCCGTGTGAATTGTTTATCGAAATCAACTGTTGTAAATATTGAATTTTTTATGTTTAAATAAAGTGTCTAGAAAGTGACAGTGAAGATCTTTTTTTAAATTAATTAAATTTGAACCCAAGGAGTTTATTGTAATTTGGTGTCAGAAGTGAAGGATTAAGTAAATTTAACATCGAAATTTGATTTATGGTTACAACCCGAAATATGGAAATAGAAAAAATGGATGAGACTACCAAAAAAATATTCAAAACAGTTACGGATGGACTAGATGAAAAAATAACTCGGATCCTGGGAAAACGTGACAAAAAGTAGAAACAACATCAAGAAGAAAACAAAGGTTAGTGAAATCTTTTGATGGAAAACGTAATATAGAATTAGAAAATCTTGTTTCTACGATGAAAAGCGAACAACAAAATATTGTCACTGACATGGAAGAAAAACAACAAAATTTAATGGAAGCATTATTTTCCTAATTTGAAGACAAACAAGAACAAATTGAATTAAAACGACAAAATGATTTTAGAATATTTGAAGAAAAACAAGGCCAAACTGAAGAAAAACGAGAACTGCAGTTTCAACAATTAATGCAAATAGTTTCGCAAGTTAATGAAACAGTTAATGAAATAGTGCAAATAGTGAAATCAGACATAACAGAGATAAACGACGACATAAATATCCTAAAAAGAAATGTGGAGACTCTTGAAATCAAAGTAGATGACAACGATTCCATCCAGAGCCAGGTGAAATTTGAAATCAGTTCCATTAAAAACACCGTACAAAGTGAAGTACAAGATAAAATCAGTGTAATCCAAAACAAAGTGGAAACCGAAATTAAACAAATACAAGATTTGCTGAGAGTGAAATACCAGCACACCATGAGTACGAAAGGTTCCCTTAGTAAACCATCCACATTTGATGGTAGTTCATCTTGGCCCATGTATAAACGGCAATTTGAAGTCGTGGCTACAACTAATGGATGGGATAACCAAGAAAAATCTACCTCTCTGGTAATTTCTTTAAGAGGTCCAGCATTAGAGCTCCTCCAAAGCATTCCAGTAGATGAACAAGGCAATTTCAACAAGATCATTGCCATCTTAAACAAAAGACACGACAATCAATCTTTGAGCCAACTATATCAGGTGCAACTCAATGTAAAAGCGCAAAAATCCGGAGTGAGCTTTCACGAATTCGAAGCAGAGATTAGACAGTTAGTACACTTGTCCTAGCCAGACCTGTCAGAGAAAACGAAGACCAATTGGCTATACAGAGTTTCATAGACGGTATCAGAGATGTGGAAGTACACAGAAATGTAAGACTTAGTGGCGTCAAGAAAAGTAATGAAGCTTTACTTCGGGCCTTAGAAGTAGAGGCAGTCATGAACATGTCCAGACCGAAGGTGCGAGCAGTTTCCTTCAACCAGGAAGAGCCATAGTCACCATTTCAAGCACTGTTGGCTAGTATGAACAAACTATTAGAACAGTCACAGAGAACTGATACCAGAAGACCATGTTACCGTTGTGGACAGACAGGGCACTTCCAACGCGACTGCAGAGTCATGCTACCTGAACGATCACCGACCAGGGGTAACCAAAAGAACAGTCACATGTCCAGGGACCGTCAGCCGGTCAGCATAAGGGGGCGAATGCTGACTAACCCTCCACCAGCCCCCAAAACATTATCCATCCGGGGGTTTAGCCGAGATAGCAGCAGCCTAGTCATCAGGGGCACCACTAATGGCCGAGCAATTACCATCACTTTTGACACCGGCGCCGCTGTGTCCATTGCCAAGTCCAGGGTTTTGAGGTCATCGGAAATCCGGCAAGTTAACAACAACATCCAGCTCAGAACAGTCACCGGAGAGTCCATGTCAATTAGGGTGAGGCAGATGTAGTACTACAGATATGAGACAACATAATCCGGCATAGGGTCCTAGTAGCGGAGATTGAGGATTGAGAATTTTATACTGGGTATGAACCTAACCAGGCAACATGGAATCATGTTCGACCCGAGATATGATGTTCTTCCGTTCCTAAATGAGGATATTGTATTGACATCAACAAAAAACTCCATAAAAATAGTAGCAGAATCCTCAGCCAGAAATCCTGGTCGAACGGAACAAATTATTCCTGGGCAGCTAGAAAACAATCCTGTCAGCTGCGTTGGAATGGTGGAGCCCGAACATTCAGCTCATGACTACTTAGTTGGAGAGGTTATAGTTAAAACCGGACGAGATTTACCAATTAGAGTCCTAAATTTCTCCAACAACATCAGAATTGCCAATGGTCAAGAGATAGCTTGTCTCGAGCCAGTAGAGACCATCATCAATTGCGAAGTATACCAGGCATCGGTGAAGGAAACCGGGCCCAGTAAAGAGTTCCTACAACAGTTTGCTGACCATTTAACACACCTTACACCAGAGGAGCAGAAGAAAGCCAAGCAATTTATCACAAACCACTGGCAAATTTTTAACACTCAACTTGGTCGTACCAATATCATCCAGCACCGAATAGAACCGTGAAGGCTCAAGTCATCAGAATACCACCTAGGCCACTGCCATGGGGGCAACAACAGGCACCCGAGTCCATGTTACAGAATTGAGTTATTGAGACATCCATCAGCCCATGGTCTGCTCCCGTTGTGTTAGTTAATAAAAAATGGTGGAACCAGCCGATGGTGCTTCGATTACAGAAAGCTGAATGACTTCACAAAGAAAGACAGCTATCTACTACCGCGAATGGATGACACTCTGACCACACTAGCAAGCTTCCGTTGGTTTTCCACACTAGACCTAAAGAATAGATATTGGCAGGTTGGACTACACGAAAACGACAGAGAGAAGACAGCGTTCTCCACCAGTAAATGGATGTTTCAGTTCACACTCATGCCCTTTGGGTTATGTAATGCTTCGGCTACATTTGAGAGGCTAATGGAATATGTATTGAGCGGGTTGATATGGAGAACATGTTTAGTAAACCTCGACTACATTCTGATCATGGGTCAGACATTCGACGACCATCTGAAGAACCTGGGAAGTATTCTCCAGAAATAAGAATGCCAATCTCAGACTCAATCTCAAGAAGTGTTCCATGTTCCAAAAAGAAGTAAAGTTTTTGGGCCACGTAGTTTCCGAGTCAGGAATCCGAACCAACGGAGACAAGCCATGCGTGATTGGCCGGTCCCGAGAGACAAGCATGAACTACGTTGCTTTTGGGGCTCTGTTCCTACTACAGACGATTCGTAGAATAATTTTCCACCATTGTCGTCCCTCTACATCTGCAGACCACTGAGAAAGAGACCTTCCGTTGGAATCAGGATTGCGAGAAATCATTCAGACGACGGAAGGCGGCACTATGTTCCAGCCCAATCCTAGCATTTCCTACACAGACCGGCAAGTTTATCTTGGACACTGACGACAGCAACACATGTTTGGAGGCTGTCCTATCCCACGTGCAAGATAGTGAAGAGAGGGTGATCAAGTACTACAGGCGTGAATTCTCGAAACCGGAAAGAAATTATTGTGTCACCAGAAAAGAACTCCTTCCAATAATAAGGGCTGTAGACCATTTCCACAAATACCGCTATGATCATCATTTCCTAATTTGAACAGATCATGCCGCCCCAAAATGGCTGCTGGACATGAAGACAACTGAAGAACAACTGGCCAGGTGGATGGAGAAATTACTGCAATAAAATTTCAAGGTTGCATATGGTGTCGATTGTTTGCATAATAATGCCGATGCCCTTCAAAGAGACACTGTACAGTGCATCCCATTTTGATTGAGATTGCCAGGTTACTCGGTTGTTATTGAATATAGAGTCTTGCGGTTTTCACATACCTGTTCTACTTTTTTGTGAAACTCAGGATGGCCATATCAGATTTTGCATAAGTGTTTCCATTTATAAGATACAGGGCGATTTTGATAATTTATACTTTTTGGACCCCTACTATATCTACGAAGTTATTAGAAAATCTCTTGCGCTAAGAACTACGTCTAATAGAAAATTTTGCATAGAATCCAGTAGAGTACTCAATTTTTTTTTCCGAGTATGGTTTTGAAGATACTACACAACATTATATATTCGTTATTTTTTTCCCTTTAAAATAATGTATAATACAATACACATGGTATTATTAGAAAAGCTAAAAAACAATAAAAAGCTGAGTTTTTTGCTAGTAGGCCATATATTTTCCATTTAAAAGGAGAATCAAACAAATAATTCCATTTGAGATTTTTTATAGGAGTTTATCAGCAAAGAAAAAGAAAAAATAATGTTAACAATAATTCAATGACATGAAACACGAAATTTAGGTACCTAAAAGCAACTAATAAATAGTTATACATCGTTCATTATGTATAAAAAACAGAACAAGTATTAAAAATTCAAATATCTATCTTAAAATTATTTTTGGACATTATTTATTACCTTATTGATTTAACTGTTCAAATTGTTGTCCATTTTCCTTAACACATAATTGGCAAACCTTTCCATCTCGCATGAATCCATTTAAAATTATTATAGAATTCCACCTTTCGGAACAATATTTTATCTAGTGAGCGCTGGAGAGAAAAACGCAAATCTGATCAAGCTGTCATTGTTAGTAACTATTGTGTTTTATCGTGTTTGAGTTTAGAAGATCATTATATAAATAATTATTAGTGAGATTGCAGGTTGATTATTGATAATGGCTGGAAGAGAATTCATTTTTCAAAATAACGAAAAATACGATATGATACAGTGTTTAAATCACAATCTGCTCACAATTCTAGATTAATTGGGCGCTTTTAAGAAAATAATTTTCAAGGATGTTGGATAGGAACACATGGACCAATTAGGTGGCCTCCAAGATCATCCGATTTATCTATATTGGACTTTTTTTGTGGGGTTATTTGAAAAATAAAATATATACCAACAGACACAACAGTCGCGAAGAACTTCGTGCCGCAACGGAGGCAGCTTTTCGGGATTTACAAAGGCGACCTGTTATAATTTTAAATGCACTCAGGCGTATTGAAAAGGTTTGCCAATTATGTGTTAGGGAACATGGACAACAATTTGAACAGTTTAATCAATAAGGTAATAAATTATGTCCAAAATTAATTTTAAGATAGATATTTGTTTTGTAATACTTGTTCTGTTTGTTATATATAATGAACTATTTATTAGTTGCTTTTAGGTACCTAAATTTCGTGTTTCATGTTATTGAATTATTGTTAACATTATTTTTTTGCTCATAAACTCTTATAAAAAATCTCAAATGAAATTATTTGTTTGATTCTCCTTTAAAAACTCAGCTTTTTAGTGTTTTTTAGCATTTCTAATAATACCATGTGTATTGTATTATACATTATTTTAAAGGGAAAAAAATAACGATTTCAATGAAATAATAAAATACAGGGTGTTCCATTTAAAAATATATAGTGTTGTGTAGTATCTTCAAAACCATACTCGGAAAAAAAATTGAGTACTCCACTGGATTCTATGCAAAATTTTCTATTAGACGTAGTTCTTAGCGCAAGAGTATTTCTAATAACTTCGTAGATATAGAAGGGGTCCAAAAAGTATAAATTATCAAAATCGCCCTGTATCTTATAAATGGAAACACTTATGCAAAATCTGATATGGCCATCCTGAGTTTCACAAAAAAGTAGAACAGGTATGTGAAAACCGCAAGACTCTATCTTCAATAACAACCGAGTAACCTGGCAATCTCAACCAAAATGGGATGCACTGTACAATAGAATGCCGACATTGTCTGACGACGGAACAGCTAGAGGGTATCTCCATCAGACAGATTCGAGGTCATGCTAATGAAGACTGGACAACGGAACAGTACATCCGGGACCAAATGGCTGATCCAGACATCGAACCAATCCTTTCACCTAAAAAGAGAAGGACGATGGTAGCTAGATACTCGGGCATTCTGAAATCGTTATGGGCCCAATTGGACCCTTTATGAGTAGAGAATGGAATGCTCAAACGAATTTTGGAAAGCACTGATGACCGAGAAATCGAGTTTCAACTGGTAGTCCCAAGGAAAAAGGTACCAGCCATCCTGACCGAAGTAAATGATGGGATTACCGGAGGTCATCTGGGCATGAATAAAACCTTAGATAAAGTTCGCCAGCGGTACTACTAGGTAAATTACTTCGAAGATGTCAGAGCTTCGTGCCGAAAATGTGACACCTGTGCCGCCTGTAAGGTCTCGAAGACCCGGACCAAGGGAAAAATGCAGCAGTACAATGTGAGCGTCCAATTTGAGAGAATTGCCAACTATGTCGCCGGTCCATTTCCCGAGTCTGAGGGGGGAAACAAATACATTTTGGTCACAATGAATTACTTCAGCAAGTGGCCTGAGCCATATACGATATCCAATCAGTAGGCAACCACGGTAGCGACGGCGTTGGTGGAACAGCTTGACGCCCGTGGGAACTACGTTCAGACAAGGGGCGGAATTTCAACAGACTCTACTTTAAAAAAGAGAGAGTTTTTAGAAATGATTAATATTCACAAAAACAAAACTGCTATCAACGACAAAAAGGATAAAAATAAATTAAGTAAACTTTTCATTTCCATTATTTAAATAGACCTACACAATACATACTATTACATACGCACCTGAAAGAACATTGCACTCTATGGGGTACACACGAACAGAAAAAGCTCAATAAAATATCATTGTACAAGTCCCACATGTACAACCCACATATAAAACTGACATAAATTTAACTTTTGCAAGTAAACAATTAGTAAATTTCCCAAATCAGCTCTCAGATGTATTAAGAACAATAAATAGGTCATTTTGAATAAGTTTTTATCGTTTGTTGAACATACCCACTTCTTTTGTAGTTAGTTTGTGGTGTCTAGTATTCCAAAATGTCAGAGTATTAGCAGAACAAACTTAACTTAACTAGATAAGTTTATTATAATTTCATAAGTTCTTAAATTATAAGTAGTTTAAACGGTTTTAGAATAGATTTGAAAATGGCCAGAAACATGACCGAAACATCATCAATAAAACATGTAAAATGAGCATAATTTTATCATTTTTACGACCCAAAATCAAGAAAATACATTCAACAAATTTATATATAAGTAAGGTCGAAGAAAATATACAAAACTTTATATATATATATATATATATATATATATATATATATATATACATATATATATATATATATATATATATATATATATAGATATATATATGTTGATGAGTACAAAGAAATAAATTCCTCATGGGAAGTAGGTATTGGAAAAAATATATTGCTTTCTTGTGCGATGTTCATATATTTTTTTAATAACTGCATTAATACTGTTATAGAAGTTAACAGTCCATAATTAATTTTTTTGGTCCATTCCATTTTTCCTAAAGGATCATTGAGTAACTCATCAGAATGCGTACCCACAAACCACCCTAAAAATCGATAAAATCTAATTAACGATATACTGTTAAAATAGTGAAAAATTAAACCGAATTTCCGAGCTTACATCAAAACCAAAAATTTCAACAATCAAGCAGCCACGGTGAAGTAAGTGGAGAAGTGAACGAGGCTAGGGTCGGCAGAAGCGACTGCCATCCATTTAGAAGTGATAGTGGAGTGAGATAGGTAGAGGGGATGTTATAATTAGCACCAGATTAAAGTAATGTCTGGGGACGCATTAAACGATTTAGCTCTGTTAATTAAAAGTGTTGCGCTGACTGGGGCAGTTAGATAAATGGCCGTCAGAAAGCATCCCACTAAGTGTGCACTTATGGAGCGAAGGGAAATATATTTGTAATTTCAACGAGACAATCGCATAGGAGCATTGTTTCAGTGTTCTATTTATTTTGATTGGAATGCTTATTACAAATTATTACTTTCTTTTAAATAATAAACAAATACCAATCCTAAATTTTAAAATATCTGGTTTAGTATTTTTTGCATTATATGGCAAGATGGCAACTCAAGAAGAGGTTGAGGTGGAATTGAATAAACTCCGAAAAGTTGATTTAATTCGTATAATAATTAATAAAAAAGTTCCACGCGAGTGCATTATAAGTGAAAAAGTACTAAAAACACTTTCCCTGTGTGAAAATGTCAGCGAGAACTGTGAATTCTACGATAGCCTTAGTCATCACTCTGAAAAAGGCGCGAACGTATACGGTACAGTGTCAGATATGCAAGTGTTGGCGCTGAAATGTGACCTAAAAGTAGCCAAAAATGAAATAGAATCATCGAAACGGTTGATCAAGGAACTTGAAAGAACGTTGGATAATCAAGAAACTATTATAAGCCTACTTAAAAACCAAGCAAACATTGATGTTAGTCAGATACACCGCATACAAAGTAAACAAAGCCACAGCGTTGACAGTAATACAAAGTTCCCGACACAAGAAGGTAATAAACATATTGTGAAAAATATTCAAACATTACAAACACATAGTGAAAGAATTGAGCAAACAGCAACCACTAAACAAGAGGTGGTTACAGTTTGGGGTGAAAATGAAGAATATTTGTCCGATACACCTAACGAGACATTTGCAGCAGCTGTAGAAAAAGCATGACTCCATGTGGGTAAAGTCAAGCCTGGGACGAGTGAAAAACAAATCAAGCCGTACTTGGAAAGAAAATTCAGTGGTCAAACTTTTAATGCTCAACCATTGAATGCACACAAAGACGCACACAGTGTATCATTTAAGGTAGGTGAACTTCACAAGACGGAACCGAAGACGTGTGTGGCAGCCTTATATATGTGAAAAATTATAGTTTTGATAAATTAATAAGTGTTGATTGTGCAGAGTATGCGAAAGAATTAGTGTTTGAGTGTTGTGCTGTCACAGTTGAGAAGAACAATAGTAAATACTGTATTATCTGTATCTATAGGCCAACAAATGGGGATATAAACATATTTTTAGACAGAGCATCAGATCTCATTCTGTTCGATACAAACTTAACAAACAAAATATAAATTTGTGGCGACTTCAAAATAAATTTATTTAATAATTATATAGACAAGCAATTATTACTAGATTTATATCTAGTTTTAATATTAAAGAACTCTCTATTGAACCAACAAGAGTATTTATAGGCAAAAATAATAAAATAAGCCGTACAAAAATAGACTATCTAGGTAAAAAACATCAATCCAAGTGAAACAGTCGTGGTTGAACCAAATCTGAGTGATCATTTAGCTATAATACACACATTCAGTGCTATTTCTGGGAATAGTAGTGATGAAAATATTAATAGTATAAAACATTACAGAAGTTACTCTGAATTCAATTTAAACATGTTAAACAAACACTTTCAAAATTTTCTGTTAATAACCTTTACGGTTTGAAAGATGTAGATAATATATACAAAGATATAGTTGACACAATACTTTGGGCTATAGAAGCAAACTGTCCTTTAAAAAAATCGAACTATTCGAGAACTAACAAAAACAAAATATTAGATTTTCATCTCAAGTCATCAACAAAAAAAAAACGAGCTAAAAAATCTGCACTGGCTAAAGTATCATATTTCAGAAATTGATAATAATATAGATTACAACATCGCAGACCTATACAAAAAGGCGAAAAATGAATATACCCTATTAGTAGATTGGGCGAAAAAAAGACACAACAACAACATAATAGTAAAAAGCGATAATAAACAAAAAGTGGTTTGGAATCTAGTAAACACAAATTTAGGCAAGATAAAAGAAAATAATAAAATCGAGCTTCTTAAAAATGAAACAAGGGTTACTGAACCTAAAGAAATAGCAAATATATTTGTTAATTATTATTCCACTGTCACAAGATAGAAAACTCGGGAGTCAAAGGTCAACAAACCGTACGTTGACAAGTAAATATATTTCGAGTAGTTTTTTTTGCACGTTTGTTGAAAAAGATGAAATACTTTGTATTATAAATAATTTAAAAAATAAAGGGGTTGGATAATAATCTAGTTAAAGTCATAAAAAACATAAAAGAGTTTATTGCAGAACCGATTCAGCATCTAGCAAATGTCATGTTCGAAACCGGAGTATTTCCGTCTGATTTAAAAATAGCATTAGTTGTTCCGATTTTTAAGAAGCTTGATCCTACAAGTGTAGACAACTACCGACCGATAACCATACTAAAAATCATATCTAAAATTTTAGAACGTATAATTTTTGAGCGCATGATTGTGTTCATAAACAAACACTACATATTAACCGAATGTCAACATGGATTCTGCAGGGGTAAATCGACAGAGAGCGCAGCAGCGAGTCTCATAGAATTTGTTTACAAGAAGATGAACGAAGGAAAACACGTCGCTGGGCTCTTTTTTGATCTATCGCGTGCATTTGACAGTTTGAATCATACATTCCTCCTAGACAAATGATATCTGTATGGATTTCGTGGTACATTTCTGGAGCTAATGCAATCGTACTTAGAAAACCGAAGTTTCTGTGTTAAGATCGAAAATTCATATTCAGACGTCGCCAATATTGACCTAGGGATCCCTCAAGGATCGGTCTTAGGTCCCCTATTATTTTTGATCCTCGTAAATGAAATACCTGCTTATATTAAACACGGGACTGTTGTTATGTTTCTCGACGATACAACAATTATAGTGCCGTCAAAGAACTCAGATTATGTAATAAATTCAGTTCTTGTTATTTTGCAATTGCAAGGATAAAAAGCACGTTCTCAGAATCAATTATAATATCCCGATATTATTCACTGGCATACTGTCGCTTGAACTTTAATTTTATTTTCTGGGGCAACCGTGTCGATACCCTGCATCTATATATTGAAAACATTGCTGTTTATTAAGCAAAATATTGAGAATTACCCTGCTAATTCAAATTTTCATTCCTATTCTACACGAACTGCCAACAATCTTTGTCTAGAGAGTCACAATACAAGGAAATATGAAAGATCACCCATGTACATAGGAAAAAACATTTTCAACAAGTTACCACAAAATGTAAAAAACCTATCATATAATAAATTCAAATTATATATTAAATACCTACTATTAAAAAAATGTTATTATTCAATAAATGAATTTATGGAAGACATATTAGATTCTGTATCATCATAGATACAATATAGAGATAACTATAGCATGTAATAATCATTACAATATTTTAATCTGTAAAATTATATTGTTTAATGTATTGACGTGTACATCCATTCTGTGGCTACGTATTGAATAAATTTATTTATTTATTACATCATAACCAATTTACTTTACATTTACGTTAACTATATAATCGTGATTGTAATTGAGTATTTGACTGTATTAAAAATATGGTTCACTCAGGTGAAATCCTAAAAGATAATTATTTTTATGATGATTTTATGTAAAATTCTTAAGTAATGCACATAAATTTTTCGATAATGGCAAATAATAATCAATAAAAGTCACGTGATCAAAAACGCGCTGAAGTCGTATCGCCAACAACGTAATTTGCATAATCTGTGCATAGAAAAATGATCTTAAGTAAATTCTGTGTGGGATTCTGTGGTCATGTATATGTTCAAAGTATGGGTTCTGTTGTCTTCGAGTGATTAACACTTTGTTTTGTTGTGAAACAATTTATAGAGATTTAATAAAGCAGATATTCAAAACTGAAACATTTTAGTGTAAAAAGAAATAAAGTGTGGAATTGATCCTAACATCATCGGGATTTATAGAGGAGAGTTGCTACCACTTTTTTCGATTTTTATCATTTCTTGGAATATGTGCAAACAATTTTTCTGAAGTTTTGCAGAATTATTTGTGCACAGTAATAATAATCATTTTACCAAAAAATAAATCTGACATAGGTATATAAGATTTAATCACAATACAGATATAGTCGTCACACTTGTCAGGTGTTATTAAAAGTAAAGAGTCAAATATCTTCAAATGAATACCTACCTTGAATAGCCCACATTTGCGAAACGACCTTCGATAGTAGGGTCGTGGGTTTTGTATGATATGATAAATATTGACAGTATTGAAATTGAAGATAGTTATTTGTATATTTGTAGTCTGTTTAGAGAATCTATTAGTTAATTAAATTTAGCTAGTTTACAGAATGTAAACACATAAAAAGAAACGAAAAAACTTCCCAACAATGAAATGTTTACATTACGGAGCATTTCTAGAACATTCTCAAACATTAATTTTGTATAGTTAAAGTCAAACATAAAAAAATCTTTAATTAAAAACATATTTGACAGGTGGAACTTTATCCATAATTTCTCAATTAGATGTAACAGACAATAACTTCAAAATAATTTTAGATTTGTTAAATTCTAAATACTGATATGATTAGGAAATGTAAATTGAGCCAAGTACAAAAATTTGCAACAAAAACACCTTCAATAATTAATCCTTTGGTTACATTAAAGGTAGATATGATCTTTCATACGATGCATAGGTATTAAATTTATTGAATGGTAAACTAGATTACAACATCTCTTGAAGAAGTGTTTCTCAATGAAAAAACTGTTTCAATAGAGCAATTATTTGAATTTATTCAAAACATACGTCATATTCTTGAAAATTTGGCAGCTCAGGATGACACTTGTTAGAGATCTTCGTCTTCCTGAACTCAAAACATTTCTTCATCCTATCAATCAAACAAGAAGGCGTCATGTTGGCTAGTAGCATTACAAGATGTGGTAATAATGATCATAGAACTTAGTCCCATTAACCTCAGGTAAAAATGTTGAATTTGAATTCGGGGCATATTTTACTTGCAACACCCAAATAGATTTGTACCCACGTAGTGGGCTCCCCGCAGTTGTTCGAGCTCTGCTAGATCCAGGCTTCAGAACTCATTCATTAGCTTTTCATTAAGTAATCCATTAAGTTGTAGTATCCAAAGTTGAATGGGGTGACCAATGTCACATTGAATTCTCGTATAGAGAAATCACTTAATCGTGAAATAACCTGTGCTGTGTTGGAATTAATAACACAAAATCTTTCACAATTTGTTATAAATAGATCTGCATTGCCCGCACCACCTCTTCATATCAGAAATTTTTTGGCTGATCCTAGTTTTGATACCCCATAGTCAATTGGTTTACTTTTAGGAGCGGATGTTTACTATGATTTGTTTGAAACTAGCTATATATAATTTAGGTAAAAACCTTCCAAATTTAAAAGATACATTCTGAGGTTGGGTTATATCTGGAAATATACCCAAACAATGTATACAGAGTGTCTCACATATAAAACAAATATCCAAATCCTTCTTTGGAATGTCTGCAGAAGCAACAAATGAAAATCATATTGTCCATGTTAGTAAATTTTTGAAAAGAGGAAATTTCTACACCAACTCATGTTCCCCAAGAATACTTGCAAGCTGAAGGAAGCATGTAGTTACAGCAGATATAGAAAAAAATGTATAGGCAAGGACAGTTATCTCCTCAGTTCCACTTCTTGCAGAATGCACTATGGAGAGATTATTGTAATGATGACTTCTTGTGTTTACCAAAAAACACGGCGTCTTTAAGTGCTAAGAATCCCAGATCAGAATGAATTATTAAGAGTAGCCGGTCGTCTAGCTCATTCACAACTGGATTATCAGCAGGAATATCCCATTTACCTTCCTTCCCGAAGTCATTTTACTTCATTAGACTAAAAACATGAAAATCGTTGTCTGGGTGACAGTGGTCCTCAAAAGGTTTTAGCTAATTTTAAGGTGTAGCTCCCCTTTGGTCACTGCAAAAATCTAAAATTGAAAAATCAATAACCGTGAAACATTAAGTTGCTATTTCAGGATTCGACCGAGTTTCATTTTTGGTCTCCCTTCCTTACGACGAGCGTGCCGAACCCAGTAGTTCTTTTTACTCATGTAAATCTTGATTCTAGTATCCGCAGTATGTGTGGAGATACCATAGTACTATCAGTTCTCAGGCCATTTGTTTTCTTGATAGTAGCCGCCTGATAAATGTTGTTGATGATTAATTAGCCGGATATACATTTTAGTGAACATGAGTACTTAATTACAGTAATATGTTAATTGAACCATTCCGACTCTAGGTCTTCGAATGTGTAAAGGGTTTTAACGTCAGCTGTAGACATTGGTCATTAGCTGACTCACATGGTGATTTCCGAGGAAAATCACATAGACACTTTTTGTCAAGTATCAATATTTGCTGTTGCGTCAAATTTATTGTTGTCATATGGATGAAAACTGGCGCAGTTTTAGGTCTGAATGCGTTTAAAATCCAACGGACAATGTAATAGGCTCATTGTCAATTGTCAGCGTCAATTAGACCTCTTTTTGGGTAAAAGTGATACATGACGTAAAGGAAGTCAGCTTAGACTTTAGATATGTAAATGCATGTAAGATGGTTGCCTATCTTTAGCGAAGAGATACACGTTTGGTGTGTACACACATTGAGGTTTAAGTATAACAGACTAACATGGAATTAAAAGAGGTTACACAAAGGTGAGATATGGTCTTAAACTTTGCAGGGGTGTAGTTGAATAATTCTTCTGACAAGATATTATGAGTTGGAGATTCTTGGCGTGCACTTTTACAGAAGGAAAGTTCGGCAGTATTTTGGTTTGTTCTTTGACAATTTTCTTGTTATTGAATTAAATTTTAGATACGTTTCCATCTACTCTCGGAGAAGCCAATATGTTCGAAAACAAATGTTTTCTTCTTGAAAGGGTTAAATAACCTCGAGTAAACCTAAAGATTGCTGCATGGAGACGCACTCTGGAGGTAGGGTTACTTACCAGCTTAGAGTGGCACCAACGTCAAAACTTTGGTCCCGACCATGACTCAAGAAGGGATCCAATTGCTGAAGCGCTAGTGGATGCGCACTGTTTAAATTCGTTATCTGGCCAAGAGTTTGCAAGTGATATTTATCCGCTTTATGATCTAAAGGGATGATATTGATGACAATCATTTTTACTATGTGGTTTTCCACATTTGCTAGTTGAAAGGGAGGAATATTGTTGAGCCTCTTTATAAGTATGAGAGGAATTTTTAAACTGAATGAACAAAATTCTATACACCCCCTCACCTTGGGGCAGATATATAAGCGTTACTATTAGGGCCTAGAAGAAGTAATATTTTTTTAACCGCACGCCTGCTTAACCGATCTGCTTCTTTAAGCAGGGCTTTGGTCACGAGGATGTTCTGAAGTGAGCTAGTCCAGCGGGAAATGATGTATGAGTTGAGTAATAGGAATTTTTGGGTAATGTTTTAATGGGGCTTCAGGACGTGGGAAATTTAGTATGGAGGAATTCCACATTATGTACTTCAAATCTATACTATATTTTAAAACCAAATATTAGTAGTGATTCAGACCTAGTAGAGAATTGGGGTGTTGTTTATAAAGAAGATACTCTTCGTAATACTGTAAAGAATTTTTCCGGCTGGGCACCACCATAAGAGTCGATTGTTGTTTTATGAAGTCGGTGCTAAGCTAAAGTGAAACTATTTTGGAAAGTACATTGATAGTTGTACTTCGCTACTTTGCTGTACAAAGTGGCACCGACGGAAAAGTATATAATTGTTGTAGCATGAAGATCTATTATACAATTTTTAGTGTTGTGGCATAAATCGATGCATTTTATAATTCTTGTTACCCCTGTTTGATAAGACTTTTATATATTATGAAAAATAAAGGCATTTTACTTTTAAGCAAAATTCATATTTGCTGACAAACTTCGTATACAATTGAAAAAGTGACATGTAATGATTATAGTATCTGATTCCGACCGTGCAAATATTTTTATGAAGAATATTTTTTTCAAATAATATTTATAAGAACGTTTTCCGTTTGAATTCAGTTTATGAAGACACATTGTATATAGAAACCAACTAAGAACATCCACCTTGGAGTTGATTAAGTGACATTTATTTAGATTTATTTCCAACTTTCAATTTATTACAAGTTTTAATATTCAGCACAATCGGATGCAGTTTTCAATTCTAATTAACTTTGCTTGAGTACAATTTACGATATTATATAAAAAATAGTTACCTCACTTTTGAACAAAATTGATATATATTTTGAAACCTAGTATATAGTTGGAAAAGTTACAGCATACTTATTATACAATTTTTAGTGCAATGGCATAAGAAGATGCAGTTTTTAATTCTAATTACTTCTGTTTGATAACAATTTTAGATCTTAACAAAAATGAAGATACTTTAATTTGTATTCAAAAGTCCTCATTGATGACAAACTTTAGTTAAAAAAGTGACAGGGAATACTGTTTCCGTTTTAGACCATGTAAATCTGTTTGTGAAGAATAACTTTTTCTCTTAAAATTATTAATAAAAAGAAATAGTTTTCATTTATGGATACACACTGTATATAAATATTATCTGACATTTATTTTGATTAATTCATCTTATTTACAATTTACCCCATGTTCCAAACAGTTAATAGCAGCAACTTACAGCGACTTACTGTATCAAAATTTTCTAAAAGTTCTCCCCGATTTTCTAAAAAACGGTAGAAGCTATGTTATTGAAAAACAATATGGGACCACTTCCGTATCCCCCGCAACTCTCCAATTCTTTTTAAATTCGTTATACGTCATGTTCCGAACAGAATTTTTTAAAATATTTTTAATCCAGCGACTCCACCAAAGTTTACTGTAAGTTGGTAAAAATGTTTTTCCCGACCGAGAAACGGTACAAGCTATGCTACTGAAAAAAAATGTGAGATAACTTCGGGATATCCCGGACCTAATCCAATTTGTTTTCAATTTGTCCCGTGTTCCGAATATTTTTTTCCATATTTTTAATACCGGCGACTGCACCAAGCCATAGAGTATAAGATAAAAATAGATGAAACGTTTTCCCCCATTTTCTAAGAAACGATACAAGCTATGTTATAGAAAAAATATGGGACCACTTCGAAATATCCCGAAACTAAAACAATTTCTTTTCAATTTGTCCCATGTTCCGAATAATTTTTTTTTCCAAATTTGTAATACCGGCGAGAGAATAGATACGAGTATAAAATAATTTTTTCAAATCTTCTAGGAAACGGTACAAGCTATGTTAATGAAAAAAATATGAGACCACTTCGCTATCGCCTGGAACAGGATCCAGTAAAACGGTTAAAATTCCTTGAACCGTTTGCGAGTAATCGGTGAACAAACATAAAAAACATAGATACAGACGAATTGAGAACCTCCTTCAGTAGTTAAACAAAGTGGTTTCTGGAGCGGAAGTGGGCATAAAGGTAACCAGTCATCGAGTTCTCGCCGGGAGCTGCTGCCGAGCTGTTGGTAGTTGTTGTTTGGATAAGAAGAAGAAGACATTGGGGGTGGTCGTAGGGGTGCGCGAAAGACATTTGGGTGTGTCGCAGAGGTGCGCGCCATCTGTTGTTAATAAATGAAAGCCATTGTTATGTGGGTTGTCTGTGTTGTATTGTGGGTTGCAGGGTGCACGCCATCTGTTGTTGGTTGTGGTGGTTAGAGAGAAAAAAAGCTTGGCCGGGTATCGAACGCGGCTTGCCTGATTACAAAGTCAGGTACCCAGCGAGCTGTGCTAATGCGGTTAATCGAGAAATGTTTATTTGAAAAAGTATAGTACATGCCCGTTGCGCGTCGCGTGTTTTTGGGCGTTGTTCGGTTGGATATTTGGGGGCTGGATGGGGGGATATGGTATTTAGTTAGCTGTAAAAAAATTTAAAATCTTGGTATTTTGTTGTCTGTAAAAAAATTTAAAATCTTTTGCTTAAGCCTGCATGCGCGAGAACGTCCATTCCTTCGAGTCTATAGTTTTCGTAAGCGAGCTCCTACCTGCGCAAGAACGGCAACTCCTTCGAGTCTCTGATTTTGTCGAATGATTCAAGGCATTGAACGCCTGCATGCGCGAGAACGTCCACACCTTCGAGTCTATAGTTTTCGTAAGCGATCGCCTACCTGCTGCCTGCTGTCTTCACCACTTGTCCCTGGATTGAGATGCAGGAATCAGTGATGGAAAACCAACAATCTGTTTGATTGACGGTGATTTCAACGATATCATTGTTGCCGAATGACTTGACGTATGGATAGTAGGTTCGCAACTCCTCGCGCCTTACACTATCATCAAAATTTGGTTTGCGGAAGATATCGAACATTTGAGGAGTTGACATGGTAGCCGAGCGTTTGTAGAAACAATCTGTTTGAGAGCGTGACTGATCTCTTGAGAGGTTTCATAGAAACTGATGGTGGTTGAGGAGCGGTTGACTTCTTATATGGTTCTTCATCAAATACAAGTCCACCCATTATTATTGTAGTTGTTTCAGCTCAAGTCGAATGATGATTTCTTCACCACAAAAATTCACAAGTCAAAATTTGCAATGTGAGGTTATGTATTTCGCTTCTGTTAATCGGCAAATAGATTAAATGCTGAGGTGTTTCGTCGATGGCAAAACCAGGATCAACTGCAACGGCAAACTCGTAAATGGTGTGTGAAGTAGTGTTGTTGTAGAAGGCTCCCGATGTGATGTTGCTATCGAGATCAATCGTTCTAACTTTTATAATGCTGCGTGGTAGCAGCTGTTTAGACAAGTCCAGAATATCACCGATGCTGTCTTGCGGTTGAAAGTCCACAGCGTACTTGCTGCTGAAAAGCTCACACTTGAGAGTATTGTTGTTGGGTTTCAATGAGAAAATATTCTCAACGTCCTTTGCCAAATGAATGCCAAGTGCCTTTCTAATATAAGCTTCGATGTCACCAATTTCGTATGAACCTTCAGGCAAGTCGATGAATGTTTGCGTGTTGTGATCGTCAAACAGGTAGATCTTGTCACCTCTCTCAATGTTTGGAATGCTGTTGTACGAGTGAAAACTCAATAAAGCTAGTCCGTAGTTGTAGTTGGGATCCAACTGAATAGGTGGTTGAAAATCAATCGACAGTATTGGGCTGCGAACTTTCAATGTGATGATCACAGACATGACTGAAAATTGGATGCTTGTTAGCTGCTAATATAGGTAAAGGTAAAACAACAATAATGCAAAATATTTATTTTTTATTATAGAGAAATTTCAAGCATAAATGGCCACAATTTGTTTGATTGTACGTCTGATAAGAGTCATTGTTGTAGAGGATTTTCACTCCATTGCCAAAGTAGTTGGCTAATTCTCGGGGTGGTTTCAAACATCCAAAGCTATCAAAGTACTGAACGGTGTTTCCATTTCGCACATAAGCTACCCAATGCGTACCGTGATGACTGCTGATATCCAAATTAACGACGGCAGACTCCTTTGTTTGTGAATGTTTAGGTAAGGCGTCTCGCATAAATACTCCCCTAAAGTGGGGGATCTTCAAATGTTTGGCATATTGCTCAAGCTCGTGATTGTAAAGTGCAAGATTGGGTAGCTTTATTGCTTCTTTAAGTAAAGCCCGAAGCCGTTGCGGGACTTTTTAAGAAAAATACCGCTTCCTTTCTTCGCAAGCTCTTCCATGGCTTGATTTTGGCGCTGGTCCTCCTCCAACTTCTTGCGGGCGTTCTTCGCATCTATCACGGCTTTGGCTACTCCACTGGCACCCTCGGATTTTCTTGCTGCTCTCAACGCCAATAACGATGTCTTACGGACATCACTTCCAGATCCGACAATAGCTCTCTTGATTGGTAGAACCACATGCTGTCGAAAAGATTTTTTTCCACATTGTTTTTTGATTCCAAGCCCCATCTTGCATTTAGCCTTCATGCCTGTAGTTATAAGCCCAGAAGCTGCTTTTTCTCCAAGTGAAGCGTCCTTTGACTTGAATCTCTCCCAGGCTCGATTTTCCAACTCGTAATCAGCCTTATGACGATCCGCCAAAGACTTTTTTATTTACTGTAGGCGATATCGTGCGCTCGACAAGCAGCATCTGTCTTATTGATTTCCAGCTGACCCTTGGAGAGACGGTCTTGAAGTTTTGTATCGGGCCCACAAAACTGATAACCAGGTAGATGTAGTTCAAATGGTAATTTATTGATTGCACTATTCAGTAGACTACCTCCTTTGGGAGTTAGCATGATACTGATTCAAACTGAGATAAACTGCTGTATTTAATTAGTATCCGCAATAAGGATGATGTCAGTATATCGTAAGATGTATATGAAGCAACAAGGTGTCCAACTGCCTATCGAAAATTTGGACTTTGTCGAAGAATCACCATCATCAGCAAGTCGACACGGACAATTGTTACCAAATTCCCTACGAGCAGCATTCTGCGGACCTAGTGGTTGCGGAAAGACCAACGCATCGTTATCACCGCTATTCAAAGAAAACGGCCTACGATTCGAGAACGTCTACATCTATTCCAAGTCACTCTACCAACCAAAGTACCAGCTCTTACAAGACCTTCTCAAGCTGGTTAAAGGTGTATCGTATTTTCCCTTTAAAGACAACGAAGAAGTAATTGATCCGAGTGAGGCACGCGAATGTTCAGTATTCATTTTTGATGATGTGAATGGTGATAAACAAAACAAGGTTCAGAATTTTTTTTCGATGGGAAGGCACAGGAATATCGATTCAATATATTTATGCCAAACGTATAGCAAAATACCTAAGCAACTGATTCGAGACAATTGCAACGTAATTGTCATATTCAGACAAGATGAGGTAAATTTGAAGCACGTCTTTGATGAGCACGTGTCTCCCGACATGGACTATGATAAATTTAAGACAATGTGTTCGGAATGCTGGCAAAATCGTTTTGGCTTTATTACTATAGCTAAGGACTTCAACTTGAATGGTGGCCGCTACCGTAAAGGGTTCGATAAATATATAAAGGTTCAATAAAGATGATTGCTGTTAGTTGATAAAAATGTCTTCATTGAGTAGCAACATTGCTGCCACTGCTCGAAAGAAAAAGATCAAGCAATTGGCACGTTCTATTCGCAAGAAATATCTTAGTCTGAAGCTGGGAAAGTCGGAAAATGATGAAACATTGAATAAACTTTTTAGACCGGTAATGACACCGCTAAGCAATATCTTGATTGCCTCAACTACGGCAAAAGTTCTCACTAAGATACCCACACAGACCATTAAACGTGAAGTAATTAAACAAGAAGTGCAGGAGCTGCCACCAGTCAAAAAACATCAGTTGGAAGAGACACAATACCTCGATGAAGAACCAATCGCTGAAACTAGTATACATACCAATGATGATGATGATGAGGTGGAGAACGAAACCTTTTACGAGGTTCCCGGTAATCTCTCTAAAGAAGCAATAGAGGACTACACGGATCAGTATCCTCCAGTTGCTCACAAGTATCTTGAAGATTATATCACTAAAAGCGATGATATTGACAACATATATGGACCTATATATGACGCTGCAAGTTCCAAATGGTTTCTTGGGCAAAAGTCGTAGCACAGGTCACATTATCGTTGATGGGTTACAGTTTCGAGGTACTCTAGGGTTATATCAACTAATATTTTACAAGTCACCTGATTATGCTCCCGATGATTTAGAAGCATACCGAAAACTGTTGGTAATGACATCAGCACACAAGAATGCAGCAGGTCGTTTGAAAGCTTCAAGTCTATATAAATATACTGAAATTATAAAGCCAATGTTTCCTCCTTTGACAAAGAAGCAACGTTTTGCTGGAACTGGAATGAAGTTAACTTACAATAACAAGCCAATGGAATACGTCTACTGGGATGATCCCAACGAATTGGTTGGACGGCTGAAACTACTGATTGCATCCAAGGAAGCAGGCAACACCTCTCACGACAACGAAATAATTGCCATTTTAAATGAACTTAAGGAAGTTAATAATATACGAGATAAATAAATTTTGAAATTGAAAGTGTATATTATTCCTTATCCTATGGCAAACATGTCAGTTTCGCGATGACTTTAAACAAGTTGGGCGTAGTGCCCATCAGCAACTAATGTCATCAGCATCACATAACTTAGCTTTTATGAAAGTACCTTTTTCTTTTACCGCGGAGGGAAATATCGATGCTGAGAAGCTAAAAATTACCAATGTCGAAGTACCGACGAAGGCCATGGATGCCACCAATAAGCAGTACGTTGATAAGAAAATAGCAAACGGACTTCAGTAACTACATAGTAATTTTCAAATAGATTTCAGCAACTACACTGGTGAAGTTCAGCAAACCTTATCTGTGTTTAAGCAAAACGAAAAGGTTAGCGAGGAACGTGGAGCTCAAAACTTTGCTGCAATGAATACTCGCATGTTGAAAACCGAACAAGCTATGGAAACCCAACTACAAAATATATCGCTTCTCATTTCAAAATTCAATATATTAGAAGCTCAGTTGGAATCTGCCCGGAAAGAATATAAGGAAACCATCACAAAATTTGAAGCCTCGTTTAATGACAACCGTATATTACAGGAAAAACGTATAAATGATTTGGAACTTTCTATGAAACAAGCTCCTAAAGGTGTTGATGCAGCATAAGTATTAAATATTTTTCGAAAGGATAAGGCTAAAGATCTTTCTGATCTAACTGAACTTAGAGACAAGATGACAAAAGTAGTGCCTGACCTATACCGAGACATGCAAAAACTACATGATGATATTGCAAATCAAATGTTGGACCAAAATCAAAAACTTGAAGCAATCGCAGACAGTATTGCTGCAATTAAAAAGCATCATTAGGGTCAATAAAAACATGCCTTTGTCTATTTTTAAGCAGTATACAAGATGGCTCCTATAGCAAAACATTCCAAAGAAAAAGTTCAAGTCGTTAAGGAACTGCATAGACCTGTGAGACGAAAGTTTCCTCGCCGACGTGTAATAATCAAAGATTTCGATGACTCCTCGCAGTCTGACCTCGCACAAATGGATCTCTATGCAAAATCCAATCGTAATTTCAAGTTCTTCCTCGTGGTGATTGATTGCTTTTCAAAGTACGTGTGGAAGAGACCGCTGAAAACGAAATCCGATGAAGAGGTAACTCGTGCCTTTGAGAGTATTCTCAAGAAAGGACGGCACCCGAAAAATCTCCAAACCGACCAGGGTAAGGAATACTACAATAGTTGCTTTCAGAAACTAATGAAGTCAAACGGAATCAATCATTATAGTACTTTTAGTGGACTGAAAGCCGTAATAGCTGAACCATCAAAAACATTCCAAGACAAAGATGAGACCTGCGGACATTAATAGCAAAAACGCTCGAGATATTATTAAAGTATACAATAACCTGAAAATTGCTGGACCAAGAAAACTGAAAGTCGGAGATGTTGTGCGAATAAGTAAAACCAAGCACGTTTTTGATAAAGGTTTCCTTCCCAGCTGGAGTACGGAATGGTTTAAAATTACGCAGGTTAAAATAACTAATCCAGTTACGTATATTTTGGAAGATATGTCTGGGACACCGATTCAAGGGAGCTTTTACGAAGAAGAATTGCAAAAGGCTGCCTATCCTGTTGTGTATCTCGTTGAGAACATTTTGCAACGAAAAGGCACCAAGGTTAAAGTTCGGTGGCTTGGGTTTGATTCGAGCCACGACAGTTGGATTGACACTGAAAACAGACTATAACACCAAGGTCAATCATAAATTGATAATAAATTATCATAAATATAGACATATGCTTGCATTGCAAAATGAAGACTCAGGGTGAAAACATCACTGTAAAGTATTCGAAAAGTTTAAGCCAACATATCACCAAACTTAAACGATTACAGAAAGATATCAAATTTTATTGTGAAAAACAACAAGTGATGCAACATTTAAAAGCCTTACATATATGATGATGGTGATGGGGGAACAGAGGAGCTCTTAGCAACAAGAGATCTACTTTTCCATCTTGGCGTAGGAACACATAACTGAAATCAACCGCAATCAGGTAGTGGAAGGGGTACAACTATAAAATTGTGAAAATTCCCTACATATATTCCCAGTCCCAGTTTACCTCTCGAGTGTTTTGGGAAAATGAGTAGTATCAGCAGTTTTGAAACCATGGATAGTGGTTATAGTAGTGATTCTACTATCAATTACAGTGCGGACTTGTTACAGATGTATGATGAAGCTGCCAAAAAGGAAGACTATTACTTGCTGCATTCGAGATTTCCATTACTGAATTCAGAGTATGATGTTCAATGTGCACTCAGTCCTGCAAGATCCTATTCTCCAGTGGTTATCTTGCAAAAAACACCTGTAGCCGCTGGAACACTAACAAAAATTGTAATGACTATGTACGAGTGGGAGGATGTCATCATTGAGCTCAAGCTCCTGAAAACAAACTTTTTTGAAAATGCTACACCTCCAGAGTTTGCTGCCCCAGTGACCTGCGGAGATTGTCTCCATCTATCCCAGATCCAGTATGAAGACGTCAAACAAGTGTTGGTGACGAAAAACATTTGCGCACTATATTTGGATTATAGTGATGTGGTTGAACTCTTAGCTATTAACCCTATTATCTCAAGTAAAATAATTTGTTTGGAGCGCTTAAATTTCTGTACTTTTTATTATAAAATAATAGATGAAATTTGTTTATGGTCAAATTTACTAAATCGTTTACCGATTGAAAAATTGTTAAAACCATTTTGTTTAGATGACAGGTTTCCATTATGTATTGCATTAAAAGAACATATTGAATTGAATTGAATTTTTGAGAAAATTGAATAAATAATTATAAATTTAAAAAAATGTTGTTTATTTCATCAGTTCTACACCATGGAGTGTCGAGGATACTTCCAAATATACGAAAATCGATTACGTACCTATGAAAACTGGCCTTCCGACTTCCCTGTTGAAAAGTTAGCAAGAGCAGGGTTTATCTACCGACAAGATGCAATAGAATCCGATGGTAGCTTAAATGATGCTGTTGAATGTCCATTTTGTGATACACGTGGTTTCAACTGGGAAGATGGTGATGACCCTGTTGCCGATCATCTGGACTGGAATCCATATTGTCGCTTTTTTGATTTTGATGACATTTACCACATCACCAGACCTATCAGACATAAAAGCAAAGTGACTTTGAGAGCAGACTTGAGACGTTCAAAGACTGGCCTATTTCCTTGAAGCAGACACCCACCGAGCTTGTCAACGCCGGCTTCTTTTACACGGGCTACGGCGACAGGATCACTTGTCATTGCTGTGGCTTAGAGCTCAAGAATCTCTTACCTTATGATGATATTACAGAGCTTCACAAAAAGGGATCAGCTAAATGTTTATTGCTTAGAGACTACCCACCAAATCCCCACACTGACTCTAATCATAATACTTGTAAAATTTGCTTAACTAATGAAATGACAATTGTTTTTATGCCATGCAGACACTTTGCTAGTTGCTTTGATTGTTCTCTGAAAATAGATCATTGTTGCATATGTAGACGGAAAATTGTAGGTTATTTAAAAATATATATATGCTAAAAATTAAAATGCTAATTTGAACATATTTTGTTTTATTTAAACATATAATATTTACAATATAATTTGGGAAACAAATAACACTATTATACAAATACTTTATTCTGGGTTGGTAATTTGTTGAGCATCGCTGGAAATCTCCATGGCAACGTTTTCATTCATGATAGATTCTATATTATCAACCAGGTCAGAATCATACAATGGCTCAAGAGATTTCGCATTGTGTTGCCCCTAGCAAACACTTTTAAGTTCCCAAGTCGGAACGTGAGAGCGTTACCTATATCTATGGGATGTGGGACATCAAACCATTCTTTAACAAGTTGAGCATTTGGATGTTTCTTCAACACTGCCTTTATAGCTGCTTGGAAAGACCGCCGCTGTCTACGTTTGACGTACCATTCACTCTTACTAAGAGCTAACAGAGCCATAAATCTCTGTTTTTCGTGGTTGATTGACTAGGGAGCTACACGATGGACTACTTCGTTCCTTAAACGTTTCACTACCTGAGACTGTATTTTGTTAGAAACCACATTCAGAACCTCACAATGACGTTCCGATGCCTTGACAGATTCCTCTTCTAGTCTAACTCGATGCAGTTCGGCTTTAGCCCTAGCTTCCTCAGCTTGAATACGTTCTTTTTCAGCCTTAAGTCGTTCCTCTTCAGCTCGCATACGATCTCGATCTGCTTTGCTTCTCTCTTCTTCCGCATGTAATCGTTCTTTTTGCATTTCAATCATCTCAGCCTCAGCGGTATTCTTTACTTGTATCATAATTTGCTTAAGTTCATCCAACTCAGTCATCAAATGCTGGTTTTGTACAGAAATTAGATCGTTGTGTGCAGAAAGTTGTTTGAGGCGCATTTCCTCGTGATACTTCTTGTATTTGATATATTTCATAGAGATGCGTTTAATTAAAGTATAGAGGATGCGAATTTCTGTAGCTTTCTTGCCACGCATCTGTATAAGCAGCATTTCAAAGTCGAGGGCGCTCATGCAAATGTATTTCTTTTGAGTTATGTTTGCATCTTGAATTTCTTCGTATTCCATAGTTGGTTACTGAGTCTTGAGCAAATCCATAAAATGATATTTTTTATGTCTGTACTCACCAACGTAACCACACCACTCCAAGACATTATCATCGATTAGTACTTTGTCTGTGTGTGTACCCACAGTCTAACATCTTGATCACTTTCAAGTTTATTTTGGTTAGGTTGAATAGATACCATCTTGGAATTGTACTGAATATGTTAATCAATTGTTGCAAACTAATTGAAACTTATGTCTTCGTTAACATAACTAAAGGATGTATCGTGTGTCGTCATAAAAAAGGGAGGGAGGCCCGCTAAGAGGGGGCATGATTGCCAGATTTCCTTAGATCCCGGAAAATGCGTCATTTTAGTCATATGATTAAAGTGATAGAGCAACATTGCCAGATTTCTCTAAATCTCTGAAAACACAAACAAGTTTTATGGAGAGATAACAATGTTCGCACTAGCGTTCTAATCGGAAGTAAATTTCAAGTACTTATCTATGGTCTGTTCAAGTACTTATCTATGGTCTGTTAAGACAGTAAAACAATGTCTTGTATTTAAAATTTTATTTCAAAGCTACATAATATATTATGATATACCATTACCAAATTCAAAGGCATTTATGTTTATTTCCAAAGAAATAATACGTTTTAAGACCCAGCCACTACCTTCTGTTGAAAATTTTTCGAGGGAATTCATAATTGGATCCTTTACGTGATTGTCAAACCATTCATCCAAGTCTGTTCATTTTTAGTATTAAAATATTTGTGATTCGTAATTTCATCCATAACCGACTGGCAAGCGTATATGAGCCAAAAAGAGCTAAGAAATACCTGTTTTACGGCTTAAAAGCTTGTAAAAAATTTAAAAAAAACATTTTAAGGGTTCAAACTTTCAGGAAGGTCTATTTTTGCAGAGTACATCAACATATTTTTTTTGCAACCAGGACCCACTGCGGACGGTTTGGGAAAAAAGATTTTTTTGAGTCATATATATATATATATATATATATATATATATATATATATATATATATATATATGTTATATGCAAAATATATCAGCACTTAGTTCACACAGTCGAGAAGTCAACGGAATTTAAAGCGTATGTGACTTCTCAGGGATATCAAATTTCATCTTGAATTATATGCAAACAACTTCCCGGAAACCTACACGAGTCCGTTTACCCAGTAAAAACGCTGACTTGCATCAGCACTTTTGTTAATGTTATAAAAGCAACTGGAAACGTTCTCGTGTTGTCATTCAAATAATATCATTTATAGTATTAAGTTATTCAAGTACTTTAATTGTTTAATTTTAATTTTGTATGTTTCTAAATAAATATATTTTTTAAAAAGTGAATTGAATCAAAGTGAATATAAAATTGGCGCAGTCAGTAGGATTGTCCAACACAGTTAGAACACGTGAATACTAACTAACTGTGGAGATTTCTAAATCATTGTGGACAAAACCTACTTGAAAAGGACAACAACTACCAAGTACTAGCAAGGGAACACGCAACGAGGCTAACCAGTGCTAAGTGACGCGGAGAACAGTCTATGCGAGGAATAATAACGTAAGAATCACATAAAGTAACTATTTTTTTATTTTTTTGAATGACCACCAGTTCTTTCATTTATATAATATTTTATTCCTCATAACCTTACATTCCTAAATAATTTTGAAACTATATATTTTACATAATCATATTATTTTATTTCCATTACTTTGACTTACATATTTCGAAGTATTTAAAACATTATTTCAAGTTTATTATTAATCTACCATTTATACATTCCTATTTCAAATTTGTTATTACTCTATTAAACATTGCTCGATATTGGATTTTGATAAACTAGATATTTACCATTTACATTTAAAACCTCAACATTTAATTTTTATTTATTGTGCGAATTTATACATTTATAAAAATGGCCACCACTAGACAAGCAGCTACACCAACCGTAGAACCCTATAAGCTTTCGGAAATATTTGCCATAATTCCTGAGTATAATGGTAATCCGATATTTTTGAATACTTTCATATGCTCCTGTAATACTGCTTACAGCATGGCAACGGATAATCAGCAAGTATTGCTAATTCTCCACATCAAAAATAAGTTACGCGGTAGAGCGGCTGAATTAATTAATTCGCGAAACCCTAGTCAATTAGCTGAAATTCAAACCCTCCTAGAAAATCATTTTGGAGATCCTAGAGATCTCTCGGCTCTCATACAGGACTTGCAACGAATGCGGCAAACTCCTAATGAATCCCCCCTCACTTTCTCTGCAAGACTCCAGACGCACCAAGCGAAACTGCTAGCAGCTATAAACAACAAAATTTAACCATCAAAGAAAAGCAAAAACGTAGTCATCCAAGGAATCACCGATCAGAAAATCTTAATCAACGAATCCACCCTTGTACCTTTCAATGTCGCTGACCCACACAAGGTATATATTTGCAACATCGACATTGAATTTGACGGATTACTGGGTTCAGATTTCCTTGAACACTATAACTGCGTTATAGACTTTAACAGCAAACAACTTGTCACTAATTTTAAAACTTTACCTCTCTACAAAGTTACGGATGATACTGTCATGCGTTCTCAGAACCCTTCAACTTTCAATAACTGCATCCCGGTTAATACAATCTGTTTAGAACCCCGAACAGAACAAATATGCAAATTAAAATGTAACCTTACTAATACTGATGCTTTCCTATCATCTGCCGAAATAGTAAAAGTTTATCTTCCCCGTGGCCTTGTTAAAATTAATGAAAAAGGCGAATTCCTTACTTTAGTTTTAAATGCAAATGCGATCCCCAGACTGTTAATTTCGACAATTTGGAACTCGAACCGATAAACAATTTTTCCGTAAACATTCTTTCTGAAAATTACTCTCAAAACTTGACCCAGCCTGATAGACAAACTACAATTATGGAACAACTTCGGTTAGAACATCTGAACCAGGAGGAAGCCGAACTTATTTCTCAACTTTGCCTCGAATATTCCGACATATTCTATTTAGAAGGTGACCAACTGACCTTTACAAACGAAATCAAACATTCGATAGACACTAATAACGCAAAACCCTCTTTCACAAAGTCATATCGGTACCCCCAAATACACAAACATGAGGTAAAAAGTCAGATATCAAAGATGCTTGACCAAGGCATTATACGTCCGTCTAATTCGCCATGGTCATCCCCGGTTTGGGTAGTTCCCAAAAAACTAGACGCATCTGGTACCCAAAAATGGCGTGTCGTCGTCAATTATCGTAAATTAAATGAACTTACCATTGACGACAAATATCCCCTACCGAACATTTCGGATTTACTTGACCAACTTGGCAAATGCCAATACTTCACCACCCTCGACTTAGCTTCCGGGTTTCACCAAATCGAAATCGATACTAAAGACATCCAAAAAACAGTATTCACAGTTGATAATGGCCATTTCGAATTCGTTAGAATGCCCTTCGGTCTTAAAAACGCTCCATCCACCTTCCAAAGGGTAATGGATAATATTCTTTTAGGTGTTCAAAACGAGAGATGTTTAGTCTATATGGACGACATTATCGTTTATTCTCCGACTATACATGAACACATAGCCCGACTTTCTGAAGTTTTCAAACGATTGCGAAAAGCCAATCTAAAAATCCAACCCGACAAATGCGGGTTGGATTTTTAGATTAGAGGTCGCGTATCTTGGCCACCTTATAACTCCCGAAGGCGTGAAGCCTAACCCCTCAAAGGTAGATTGTATCTTAAATTTTCCACAACCAAAAAACCCAAAAGATATCAAGTCCTTCTTAGGGTTAGCTGGTTATTACAGGCGATTCATCCCCAATTTCGCCAAGATTTCAAAACCTTTGACAAGATTACTTCAAAAAGACACACCTTTCCAGTTTGATTCAGAATGTGTCAAATCTTTTGACGAATTAAAAAGAGCCCTTACTTCTACTCCCATACTCGTATACCCTAATTTTGAAGAGCCATTTATTCTTCCAACCGACGCCAGTTCATTTGCTATCGGCGCAGTGCTCTCTCAAGGCCCTGTAGGTAAAGATTTACCCGTAGCCTATGCCTCCAGAACTCTCTGCAATGCTGAAACTAAGTATTCAACCATATAACGAGAACTCCTTGCAATAGTGTGGGCGGTTAAACACTTTCGTCCGATAATTTTTGGCCGTTTTTGGAAGTTTTTACTTCTGACCGATCACCGCCCGTTAACTTGGCTGTTTTCTATAAAGGACCCTGGAAGTAGACTTGCAAGATGGCGCCTTAAGTTCGAGGAGTACGACTATCAAATAATTTACAAACCCGGCAAAGTAAATAAAAACGCCGACGCGCTCTCTCGCATTAAAGTTAACAACTTTAATGAATACATATCATTTCAAGCAAACAATCATCTAACACCATTTACAGTACTCCCAACAAACGAAACTGACGATGACTCACAAGAACCCCAGACGAGAAGTCCCATTAATCTCCAACAAATCTCCGAAGAATTTAAAACTTTTGTCGAGCGATATCAAACCGTCTCTCTCATAGATTACGACAAAATTCAATTTTCTAATTGCCAACTCCTAGACCGAGGAAACAAAAACATCCTAGTATTTCCCCAAGGCTCTCTCATGAAAAATTTTCACCATGACATCATCGATGACATTTTCGAGGAAAATGCTGATTTCCGTACCCGTAAATGTCTTTGCAAGCAAAAGTGTCAGAAAAAGACGCTATTACATCGTCCCTCTCCCTTCTGACCCAGAAATAGTCAACGAGATTCTTTTCGCATCTCTGTATAATAGTAGAGATGTGTTCACTGAAAACCAAGTATTCTGTGTTGAGAATAACATTGAACTGCCCATTTTGGAAATGCTTTCGTTTATCTTTTCCGAAATCGATATCAAATGGAAAATTTGCCAAAATATCGTCCAAACGGTTGAGAAAGACCAAATACCCATCATCCTCGACCAATTCCATAACAGCAAAAATAATATACACCGAGGTATCAATGAAACTATCCGCAGAATAAAAGAAAAATACAATTGGCAAGGACTGACTAAGGACGTTGACAATTTTATCAAAAACTGTCAATCTTGCCAGAGAGCAAAAGTTTACCGGAAAAATCTCGACAGCCCACTTGTCATTACTGAAACCCCACGGACACCCTTTGAACGCGTCAACATCGATATTCTAGAAGTCCCGACAAAAAACTATGCATTAACTATCCGGGACGAACTAACAAAATTCTCTCAGGCCTACCCCATAACCGACAAATCCGCAAAAACCCTTGTTAGTACCTTACTACTCTATTTCCAACACTTCGGTACTCCACTACGGATAGATTGTGATTATGGCAGGGAATTCGACAACACACTAATGAGAGATTTGTGTAAACTATTTGACATCAAACTATCTTATTCTAGTGTGGGACATCCCCAGTCAAATGGTTCATTAGAACGATTCCACTCGACCTTATTAGAGATTATTAGAATCCATAAACTAGAAAATCCTGACGAACACCCTTTTAACATCCTCCCTTATGCAATCATTGCATATAACAATTCTGTAAACAAAACTCATGGATTCACCCCTTACGAACTTGTTTATGGACATACTTCGAGTAGGACTCCAGAAACTCTCTACAACCAACAAGCCCTGATAACTAAGTACATCAGAGATCTCAATAATCGTATCTCTCACTATTATAAAATTGCTCGCGAAAGAACGGAAATCCAAAAACATAAAGCGAAAGTCAGATTTGATGAACACGTTTCTGAAAATCTCCCTAACTATCAAATAGGCGATAAAGTCTATATTAAAGAATCCCAGATCAAGGACAAACTCCAAAATAAATTCAATGGTCCTTTCGAAATCCTGGAGATTCACAGAAACTCCGCAACAGTACTAAACCCTAAAACTAACCAAAAATCAAAAGTAAATTTCGACCGAATGAAACCGTTCTCAGAAAGTTAATTTCTGTTTCAGGTTTTGCCTGCTGTTCGGGTCAGCAGTACCCCAATTTCAAATACAACCAATAAACAATACTTTAGGTATCTACTTCCATAACGAAGCAGAAATAACTGTATCCAATGATAAATGGACACTTTTAGTACACAGAAACATTTCTACACTAGAACAAGTATTTACAACAAATAACAGAATATTACAAACTCTTGTAAAAACTGTTAACTTCAATTCTTTTGCTATGAACTACTTTCGCGCAGACGTACAAACCCACATTAACCTTCTCAATCAAATTTCTAACTCAATCAAACAAAAATTTACTGACATTCACATGGACACTAAAAGACACAAACGAGTTATACTTGATGGGGCAGGTACCCTTTTTAAGGCAATCACCGGCAATTTAGACGCAGCCGACGGAAAATACTTTACCGAAAGCATAAATCGCTTAAATCAAGGCCAACTTCAAATTGAGAACTTACAAAAAAACCAAATAAGTGTCACCACATCCGTAATTAAAAACTTCAACGAAACTATCCAAAATCTTAGAATTGACGAGAAACTTTTTAACGATAACATGATAAAGCTGGAAAACACTATCGGAAAAATTAATGATAAGGTCGCTTACGTCGAATCAAAACTCGCACTACTTGAAATGTGTGAAAAACTTATGGAGAATTATCTCTACTTAGAAGATAATTTAAATGATGTTTTAAATTCTATCACATTCGCGCGTCTCAAAAAAAATTCACTCTTCAATTTTAACACCAGAACATCTTATTACCTCATTACAGGAAGTATCGCAAAATTTAGTCAAAAGTAACCTTCCATTGGCTGTAAAGTACTCGAGCATCGCACAATATCTAGAAATCATTGAACTAGAGGCATTTCAAACATATACCGATCTTATATTTGTGTTAAGAATCCCTTTAGTCGAACAACATCCTTACACAGTCTTTCATTTATATCCTATCCCTATATACGATGAAAGAACAGGTTTACATCATATGCTATCCTTCACTCAAAAATATCTTGCAAAGAATGATGATTCTTTAATGTTTATTCCGATCAAAGACTTAAGTGCGTGTAAACCGTTATCCACTCGTAAGAAACTGTGTTCTGAACTTTACGCATATCCTATTGACACAAACGCGTTATGTGAAGCTCAACTTCTAAAGAATGTCCAGAAGGTACCCGACAACTGTAAAAGTTCACTAATATTCACTCAAGGATACAACGTTCAAAAACTAGAACCCAATACATGGCTCATAATTACTTCTGAACCCATAAGTGTTACAGTGAATTGCGCTCAAACAAACCCAAAAACTCTTACAATCTCCCTCAACTCCATATTGACTCTTCAATCAGAGTGTAGTGCGTTTACAGGAATTACAAAAGTTCAAGCTGAATCTGGTAAACAAACAGTTGTTCTAGAAACCTTCCAACCAGTAACAGTGCCGTTCAACTGTTGCGACGCAGTGCCAGAAAAAATTAAAATTCCTGAACTTCAGCCCCTGAAGCTGAACATGCTTAACGTAGAAGAATTAGACGTAGCAAATCACAAATTGGAACAATATTCCGGAGACCTCGATGGTCTCATAAACCAGCCGTTTGTAACCAAAAATATCTCTTGGTTTACCTATACAACCATAGCTGCTCTCATGATCATAGCAGCACTCATCACCGTCCAAGCTGTCAAAAACAGGATGGTAAAACCTCCAAAGGACTGCAATCCTGACCAGACTTCAGTGCCTCAGCCAAGACTCAAATTCTTCCCCAAGCTTAGGCCTGTTTTGAAAACAGAACAAAGCTTAGAGACGCAAGTTTAGGTATACCCTTTATGTTCTCTAAAAACACCATTTTTAATATTGATTTATATCATTAACCTTTTTATTTTTCTACACATTATTTTTATTCACATTTGCTTTTACTTTATATTTTATTTTGATATGTTAGGTTAAGAATTTAATTATTACTCGTATTATTTTATTGCTCATATTTTGATTATATTTTACAAATATCAATTTGATTTTTACCTATTATTTTATTCATATTTTATACACTTATTACTTATTATTCTTCATACCATTCAAACATCATTTTATATTATTTTATGTTTCTGTTCCTAAAAGTTGATGTTATAGCATCAACTTTTGATATGTAAGGGGAGTTGTTATATGCAAAATATATCAGCACTTAGTTCACACAGTCGAGAAGTCAACGGAATTTAAAGCGTACGTGACTTCTCAGGGATATCAAATTTCATCTTGAATTATATGCAAACAACTTCCCGGAAACCTACATGAGTCCGTTTACCCAGTAAAAACGCTGACTTGCATCAGCACTTTTGTTAATGTTATAAAAGCAACTGGAAACGTTCTTGTGTTGTCATTCAAATAATATCATTTATAGTATTAAGTTATTCAAGTACTTTAATTGTTTAATTTTAATTTTGTATGTTTCTAAATAAATATTTTTTTTAAAAAGTGAATTGAATCAAAGTGAATATAATATATATATATATATATATATATATATATATATATATATATATATGTTTTACTGATAATAACTGATCCCTGCCGGGATCGATGGTAAAATGACGACGTTTCGGCAGAGTCACATTTGCCCTCTTCAGGTCGGCTCGAATAATTCTCGTAGCCTTCTGATTTCGCTTCTAGTTACTCGAAAACTAAGATTTTCAGAAGCGCTCGCGCTGTTATATAGTCGCGGCTCGGCGCCTATTGATTGGCACCGTGAACGGCTGCGTGTGATTGGCCCTGGTCGCTCAGTGGGCACGCCTCCCGCCTGCTGTATCGTTATTTCCGGTTGAGTTGGTATTGGACGGGTCCGGAGTGTCTTCTTGTAAGTTTTGACGAAGTGTCCCTTTTCACCAACATCCCTATCGACGAAGCCTTGAATATTATAATAGAAAAATACAAACCACCTCAACACCTTGTAGACTTAACAAGGCACTGTCTAATGAACACCTATTTTGTTTACGAGAACCAACGATACAAACAAGTGGAAGGAGCTCCAATGGGATCGCCACTCTCACAAGTTATAGCGAACCTTTTTATGGAGAACTTTGAGGAGTTGGTACTAAAAACAACAACTCTTAAACCCAGTTTATGGTTGCGATATGTGGATGATACATTTGTGATTTGGCCTCATGGGAGAGAACACCTCAATACTTTTTTAGACCATCTTAATGGCATCCATGACTAAATAAGAGAGAGAGAGAACATTTAAAACATTGTGCGTTTTATTTAAACAAAAATCTGCCGCTAAAAACTCCATTTATATGCATCTATACTACATACAAATAGCTACATTATTGAACCTAATGCTTCAAATGCATATTTTTTCTAAAGTTTAGTTTTAGCGATTGATGATGAGTCCTCCCAGAAATAATAAATTTATTATTGATTCTGATATTTTCTATATCAGTAACATGTTTTTGTTACAATTCGGATAATCAGCTAATATTATGAATAAAATAATCTGAAAAATATAAACATATATTATAGTAATAAAATACAAATAAAATATATGAAAATGTATATATATGTATATGTATAAAAAAATCAAATATTGTTACCAATAATAAAAATTAACCTGTTTTCTTTACTTTCACTTTGGAAGAAGGGGCATTAGGGTTAGTTCCTTTGTAAAATTGTTTTAACAACTCCATGGCTTCCCGCGTCTTATAACCACCTTTTGTTGAAGTTAATGGTTTTAAAATACTTGCTACATCATATCCAGTCTGACCCCCAAACCTGTCATTTTTACACCCAAATATAATTTGTTTTACTTTTAAAGCATATAGTGCAGCAGAGCACATTAAGCATGGTTCTACTGTAACATAAACATTTAACTTCGAAAATACAAAATCTACATCAATTTTATGCGTTTTACAATAATCGTATATTTGATCGATGCAGTTGAGTTCAGCATGTCGAGTAGCATTTTTAGTTTCATTTACAGTGTTCCGTCCTACTGCTATAATATCCCCTTCATACACAAAAATACAACCAACCGGCACTTCCTGAACTGCAAGAGCTCCATAAGCGAACTGAAATGATTTTTCCATAAAAATTCCTTCCTCTGTAGATAATTCCATGCTAACTCTGAATATTTTGAAAATAAGGATTCAAATTATGAGTGTTCAAAAAATCTTCGGCTTTTTTAAACCAATCTCCTTTTGCCCTTGGACTAGGATGCGGCATGTAAATTACAGAGATATTTTCGATGTTCCTAGCTTTGAAAAGGTTGATAGTTTTCTTCTCTGTGTATTTTCCAATAGCTATAATAATTTCTGGTTGTAGAATACTTATTACTTCAAGGTACCAATTAGAGCATATGTTTTCTAGCTGATTTTGTATCTGTAAAAAAATACATGTTCAAGTATGATGAAACAAATACTGCTTTAGTGTGCTGAATGTATGAATGTCAGTTATTAATTTTTTAATATTGATTGTTGGTTCAGTTTAAGTTATTCTTTCCGTTGTTTGTTGTTCTTCCAGATATATTGTTAATTTTTTAATGGAACTATCGATAACATGAATATTGATATTTTTAAATCTTTATTAATCTAACAATAAAATTTAAATAAATTGCTAGTTTTTTGTGTTCAGTGTTTTGGCAACCAGAATAACCAAAATGCAGGGACGAAAAAAATAGCATATATGTAAAAATATTAACATATCAATATGGAACAAATGATATTCTATCGGAACAGAGAAATAAAATTAATAAACAATTACAGTAGAAATGTTTGATAAATTACGAACGTCACGTTTCCTTAGACGTATTTTATTAATTTATCTGTATTTTTCATAAACCATTGTGAAGGGTGAAAACCAAAAAATTAACAATAAAAATAGCCTAAACTACACACTTTGACAGATCCTGAATGTTTAACGCCGGCGAGATCCATCCTCTCACCAAATATGGAACCAAGATGCAAGGGTTTAGCTATAATGCCAATGTACAGGGTGTTAGGACGAATCAAAAGCGCACTGCTTTTGTACTAACCAGCACTGTCTTTGGCAAATTAATTTTCTGATCTAAAAATAAAAAGTTTTATAGCTATAACTAGCTTTTGTAGACAGGATAAAACTTGCCAAAGAGGTGCAGTATCAGGTGGTTTGGATTTATATTTACACTTTACACAATGTAATATATAGATCTCTCTCTAAAAGAGGATCTGGATACGTATCTAGAGTAAACTCCAAAACCAACAGCGATGCATTACTGGATAATATACAGGGTGTTTTGTAAAAGGTTAGCCAAACTTGAAGAGCAGATAGGTCGGCTCATGTGCTATATTATGTAGGCCATACAACATCTAGATACCTTACGTTTTTTTTTTAATTTTTTTTTCTTAATTTTGAGATTTTTACGTTTGAACTGTTGTAACTTTTTTATTTTTCTCTGCATCTTCACCAAATAAACTTAAATCTAATCTATGATGTTTGTTTGTTCATCTGCATTTGATATTTGACTCAAATAATTGGTTGAAGTCCACAAATGGCGAAGTTCCATAAAAAAGTGATTAAGTTAAACACTTTTATCACATTACAAAAAAAAAATTGAAGCACATCGAGAACTTCGAATGTTTACAAAAACTTCTCAACTTCAACCTCTTTCCTACTATATATCACACGTTTTGGAAAGTAATCAGTATCATAATTAAATTTGAGATTGTAACCTACAAGGTTAGAACTACAAAAAATAAATCACACATCATGTTGCAATAATTTCTTATAAATTTTGTTCAAACCGGCTTCTACCGCTACGAATGCACTCGCTTTGGTTTCTATTCCTCTCTCATAAACGAGTTGCTTGGCCCGTCCACATACAAAGAAATCAAAGGGAGTCAGGCCTGGCAACATTAGGGGCCATAGTATAGGGCCAGTTCTCTCAATTTACGCGTTTGGGAATGTAATCTCCAGGAGCTCTCTGACAGTTCGCCTATAATGTGCTGGACAGACAAATTTTTTGAATATTATTAGTCTGTCTTCCAATGAGATTTCATCTAATAAGATCAATAAATCGTTCATTAAAAATTCGGCATTTACGAGATAGAAATAGACACCAAGGAGCAGCTAAAGGATATAATCAATGTTGCGTTCCAAACAATGCGGGATGATCGATCTCATTAGATAAAATCCCATTGGAAGACAGACTAATAAAATTGGTCAAAAAAGTCAAAAAATGGCTGTCCAGCACCTTATGGATGAACCGTCAGAGAGCTCCTGGACATTTCATCCCCAAAGGCTTGAATTGAGAGAACTGCTCCTATACTATGGCCTCCAAGGTCGCCTGACCTGACTCTATTTGATTTTTTAATATGTGGACGGACCAAAAATTCTAAAAAGCTCCACTTGATAATTTCATTGGTAATACATCAAATAAGGTGTTAACAAGGTGTACTATCATAAAATCTCATTGGAACTCTGTTCCAGCCCCAAAGCAGATCAACTCATTCCTCAAGTGTTCAACGATTTCTTTGTGTCGAATTCTTATTGAAAGAAATAGTTGACTACTTTAAAGTAAATAACATCTTTATATGAAACCAATTTTCTCTGACAAAGGAGCAGGACTCCGCTATTAATCGATTAACTGAGTTCGCTGTAGGGGGCTTTGAAAATACACATATATACATATATATGTTACATTCCTGGACTTAACAAAGGAGTTCGATTGTACATCTAGCGAAATTATCCTATAAAAGCTTTGACACAAGCAGTGTAGCCATTGTTAAGTCCTATCTTTTGGAAAATCAACAGTCAACGAATCGGAAGATTCAGCATGCTGTCCCTCCGTGCTCTGTGCTGAGTCCACCGTTATTTCTCATGTTTCTCCAGTTTGTCTATAATACCACAACATTGCTGCGCTACCACCCTTCATATCCAACATTGAATGGACTGGACTGAAACCTCTCAGGGACGAATTGGCAATTGAATTTTAGCCAATAGGCTTTTAGTCTCAACGATAGTAAAACCCACATTATATTTAGTATTTAGTATATTGCAAACTTCTCCATCAACCCTATAAACTGATGCACCAGTGAAGTTCCTGGGGGATTACCTGCGACGACCTGTGAAGCCCATGCCAATTTAGCTTCACACTGAGTAGAATAACATTCTTGATGAGGGGACTGTCAAGAACCGTATCTAGGCATACATTACTGACGGCATATCATGGCTACTTTAGCTCTAATATGTCCTAAGCAAATTTTAAACTAGAATCATTCTCCGAACTCTGCACAAATTTTAAGTTAGAACGTATACTGCGAGTGTTGTCGAGATGGCTTTGTGGGGTTAAAATGCTTACCATCTCTTGCACTTGATTATATAATGATTGAACAAGTGTATTACATCTATGCTTGGTTTTTGTTGATTGGGGTAATATATTGTTTCAGATTAGTCTCCAGACATAGTAAATGGGCTTGGCAAGAACTGAAGTCTCTTAAAGCAATGAGCTCGTGTTATACTATTTTTCTAATTTTGTTAGCTTTGTAATTTTCTGTTTTTGCGCGACTTGGCAAGTTAAGAATTTTCATGTAATGTCATCTAACATCATCAAACACTGCATCCGTAATTGTTACTATGGTCCATATTCTAAGAACACTGAAACTGTTGAGATTTTATTATGTTGCTTAGTTACATGTTAATAAAAATATTGTCAAGTAGAAATTATTAAACTGACATTAATGTTAAAATAGTTAGTGATTATTTCATTATAAAGTAATGATCTTAACAGGTTATGGGCCCAGACACTATGACTTTAAGGTTAACCTCTGCTAGCTGCTGATAATTTCAATAATTGGAAGTTTCGAGTAAAATGTTTATTAGATGAAAAATCTGTAGCTGATGCTACTACGGCTAAGAAAATGAGAGAATAATTGGGAGAAGTATTTGAACGGAAAAATGTATTTACAAAATTATATTTAAAACGAAAATTACTGTCACTAAAGTGTTCAAACAATGAGAACTTAGAAGATAATTTTCTGAAATTTGATTCTATGATCAGAGAATTGGAAAGTGTGAAATCTATATTGGATGAGTCTGATAAAGTATGCCATCTATTAATCACTATTCCTGAAAAATGTAATACAGTAATTACAGCCATAGAAACGTTAAATCAGAATGATATTACTTTAGAATTTGGTAAATCAAGATTATTAGATGAATTGAAATTTGAAAATAAAGTTTGGATATTAATGAAGATCAAATATCATTTAAAGCATTTTCATATACTTGTGGTAAAAAAGGTCATAAAAAACAGAATGTCCAATGAACAATAGCAATAATAATAAAGGAGAAGGACGATCATTCCACATACAAAACTCAAGATGGGAACACACAGAAAATGATCATCAAGTAATCGACATTGGAATATCAAATTTTATACCCGAGAATAATACCATCCAAATCTCAAATTAATTTACTTTGCATATATACATGGGAAAATAAAATGTAATGTTAACAATGTAGTGGAATTTATTTATCTTTTCGCGAAAAAGTTCAGACGGGGTAAATTGAATTAGTAATTGAATCGGAATTATTAGCAGTGTTCAATTTTAAATATATAAGTAAAAGAATATAATCAAAGAAATAATTAAGTACAATCATAAAATTAATTTAGTTACATCCTGCAAAAACACATGTCTTCGAAATAATTATTATAGTATATTTTATAGGTAAATGTTAAAAATATCTATACAGGAAAACCTCCATTTTCGCTTAGATGTAATTAGATTTGACGTGATTTTAGAAATCAAACCTGTAGAAGCGATAATTGTTTGGCTTTATAATACAGTGATCAGATGGTTTTTGGACTTAATATTTAGTTTATATATAATTGGTAATAAGATAGTAGAATCAGAGAAATAATCAAGTACAAGCGTAAAATTAATTTAGATACACCCTACAAAAACATAGTTTACTACATATTTTTATAGAAAGATTAAAAATATTTATTCAGGAATTAATTTTTGTTTGCATAAAATGACTTTAAAAAAATTGTTGTTTAGATTTGACGTGTTTTTATAAATCAAACCTATAGAGATGGTAATTGTTTTAATTAAAAAATGTTGCTAATAAATAGGAGGCGACAGCTATCTTTAGATTTTGTTATGTGGTTGAAATGGGAGAGAAATAATGAACATACATCCCAGTTTTTACGGAAAAAGATGTCTTTAACGGCGGTTTAATTCTGTCAAAGCAACTACCAGAGAAGAATTACTCTCTGATAGCACACTACAAGTTTTCCAATTTTTTGGAAATATGATACAGTAATGGTGAAGTCAAACAATTACGAAGGTGTTCTTCAACATGGATAACAAATCCCATTACCAAAAGATAAAGTGACATCTATTAATTTTACAGTAGCTTTAAAGAATTTCTGAATTTCTTAATTTGCTGCATATAGAGGCTATAATAATAGTTATTTATGGAGAAGTATGAATATTGTATAACAGCAACTATCTGGAAGGAGAAGAGTGATCATTCAACAAAGTGTGAAATATAGATACCCCTTCTGGTTTTACGAAGAATAGTGTAATATAATTTCAGCGATAATTTTAATTACACATAAACATTTCACTTGTTTATTTGAATTCCTTGCAAAGAGTAATATCAATATTTTAAAAATTGGTAAGCATAACTTGAAATACCTGATTAACTAAATTTTGAATAGCCCAATCCAAATTTATGTAGGGATGTGGATGTTGTGGTTTTTACAAAAGTTATGATTTATCAGCATTTCTATTTTGGTGGAAAACCAAATAATTCAACAGTGATTATTGGTGACGTCATATGTCGGATGCAGCAACAAATTGCATATGATGATCTGCATATACTATAGTCAATAAATGATCCTATACGTATAAGCAAAATATTTAAAAAAATTAAACGTTAATTTATGTTTAGAATTGTTAGCAAACAGAAGCAATAAAATCAACAAATAACTACAGTGGCAGAGATTTTTCAAAAATGTTGACTAAACAAATTGGTACAGATCTATGTTGAAAAATGTAAACAGTCGAGTTGGATAACTCTGTTTCTTCTGCTGAGATACCAGTGTGGCTTAGCGACATCTGAGACATTGTAATTGAGCTACTCGTCATGGAAATGTATGTGTGGGAACTTTGAAAAAATTACAAACCAATGTTGGTTGTTTTCGGACTTTGTTGAAGCAATCAAAAATAGGGTTTGACTTAATTCATCGACAAATGGGTGAATAAAAATTAGCTTACATATAGAACTTTCTATTATTTATTTATTCTCTTTACAAACACCAAATAGGTACTTACATGTGAAGGGTTAAACAGTACACAAGTATTTGACAATGTCACAGACATGCCAATATCATGAAGGGATTGCATCCTGATGCAGCAATAATATGCGCCTAAGCTCACCAAATTTGATGTTAAATAGGTCAGGAACTATGTTATTGGACAGCATATCATTGCAGACACTGAGTAAATAAGTGAAGGGCGAAGGGCTTCCGTTGTTAATGTAGAAGAGATTAGATGAGAGTAGTCTTAAGCTAATTTTGGGGACCCTAAACTTAACGCTATTGATCAAGCCACAATCGAAATATTTTCTGTTATTTAGAATGTTAAATATAAAGATAACAGCATGGGTCTTTCTCCTCGTACTCAAAGAAAAGAGATGGAAGGTTGCCAACATTGATCTATAAGATACCATCAAGGGATATATGCCATTCTCTTTGATATAGAGATAGCGCAGAAAACGTTTTTGAACTTTTTCAATTTCGTTACTTTGGGTGTAACAATTTGGTGACCAAATGTTAGAGGCATACTCAAGGTGTGGCCTCACCATAGATGTATAAAGTCTTATGGTTGTTTTTACACTCAAATTTTGGCTATTACGTATGACAAATCCAAGAACTTTGTATGCTTTGTTTATCAGATAGCTGAAATGGGTATTGAATTTGAAGTTATCTTGAAAGACTACCCCCAGATCTTTAACCTCTTTACACCTCTTAACCTTACAATTTCCAATGTAATAGTCTTCCATAGATATATTGACTTTTCGGGAGAAGGAAACCACACAACATTTTTGGGTATTAACAAACATTTTGTTTTCTCTAAACCAAATAAGCGCCAAATTTAAGTCGTTTTGAAGTGCAACAACATCATTTATGCCATTAATGGGTTTAAATAGTTTGAAATCATCAGCAAACAATAACCCAACGCAGGTCTTCAGGCTATCGGGTAAGTCATTGATAAAAATCAAAAACAAGAGAGGACCCAAGATGCTACCCTGGGGTACTCCTGAGGTGGCAATATAATGACGGGAGAAGACAGCACCTATCTTTACCCTTTGGGTTCGTGCGAGTAAGTATGAAGTTATGAATGACAATACTTCACTTGAAAAACCAAGAACCGACAGTTTTTTTATCAAGACACTGAAATCCACCTTATCATATGCATTCGCACAATCTGTGTATATGACATCCAGCTGTTGTTTGTTTAGAATTGCCTCCGATACATATTCAGAGAAGATACAGAGATTTGTAACTGTTGACTTGTTAGGAAGAAAACCATGTTGGTATTTTGAAATTTTGTCAGCTATGTGGGTAAGTATGAAGTTATATATAATTTTTTTAAATATTTTAGCTAAGCTGTTTAATAAGCTGATAGGTCGATAGTCATGAATATTTTCCCTCCGCCCCTTTTTGAAGATTGGGGTTACAATTGCTTCTTTAAACTTATCAGGAAACCATCGCTGCTTTAGAGCTAGATTAAAGATATATTTTAGAGGAGTAACCAACAGATCGGCACACCCCTTATAGATATATGATGGTATATCATCAGGGCCAGTTGTTTTTTTTGGGCTTCAAACTTTTTATGCTGGAAAGAATGTCATTATCAGTTATTTCAGGAAAACTAAAACCCCCTCTATAATAAAGATCTTGCTGATCGATCGTACTTGGTTCAAACACAGAATGAAAATATTGTGCAAAGGCATCTGCAATGCTTTGTTCATCGGTCAAGTTAACGTTATTCGAAGTCATCCTCCGTGGCACACCACCATCATGTGATTTGCCTCGAAAGAATGACCAGAAGGTACTGGGATCTCTATTGATATTATTGTCAATTGTCTTTTTATAATTTTCAAAATCTGTTCTGGTCTGTTTTTTAATATCACACCTCAATAACCTGTACTCATTGACATTTGATAAGCTTGCCTTACCTCTCGTTTTAAGAGCATGTAGGTGGTTTTTCTTTCTGATCATTTGCACTAAATTGAATGTGAACCAGGGAGGATACTTTCTAAACTTCGACGCGTTTTTCACTATGTACTTAGGAATAGATGCGTCCAAACATCTGTACAAGTTTGAGTAAAAGCTATTTACACTTTTATTAACATCATCACATGCTAGTACGTCTGACCAGTCACAATCGCTTAAAAGATTGAATAATAAGAGAAAATTGCCTTTAGCGAAATTGTATTTGTACTTTTTCGGGAAGGGACTCACTTTTTGCTCTCTCTGCAATGATAACGAGATATTTAGTGCTGGATGATAAGCATCCTCCTTGAGAAGAGGACTGTCTGACCGTTTTACTCCAACTTCGAGGTTAGAGATAACCAAATCCAAGTTCCTGTTCATAAAATTTTTAACTGAGTTCAGTTGTTGCAATTCATATAGGCTCAAGAATTGCTGCATCAGAAGACTTTTATCATCTGAACCTAACTGAAAGTTAGGTATATTAAAATCACCTAATATTAAGGTCTTATGATCTAGAGTGGATAGAATATTCTCAAAAATATCTAAAAAAATTTCAAGGTAATCAGTACTACTATTAGGTCTAATATAAACAATACATACATATATAAAAGATTTTTTTAGTTTGATTTTAATTAATATAGCTTCATTATCACAGTTAATGTTTATTACCTCATAAGAGATGTCTTTTTTAATTGCAAAAAGGACACCACCCCCTCTGGTAAGTTCTTGACTTTTCCTGTCTCTCCTTATGACTGCATACCTTTCATCAAATAGCTCGGGATTATAGATACCATCACATAGCCAGGTCTCTGTAAGAGCTATTGCATCATACTCTTCAGATAGGACACTACTATACAGACTCTCAGTTTTGGTTCTTAGACCTCGAACATTCTGATAGTACACAGTAAGTTTACGCGCACCAGCAGGACTGGCAGTATTTACAGTTGGGGTGTATATAGCACATTTGTTTGTAGTCATTATTGAGGACCCAATTCCTGATTTGGCGTCCTCTTCTTGGCAAAAAAATGTGAAATGACTGCACCACTAGGCCATATCTCTTTTTTCCAGGCAGTAGCTAGATTTTCTTTCCATATATTTACCTTTACTGATGCATATATATCCGGATGCTTAGACTGATGTGGCTCACAGGTAACTTCTGGGAAGTTTCGGGCTAAGAACTTTTGCAAATCCTCTGGCTTGGTATTTGGTTTTAATCGAGACACATGTAAAGACAATGATTGAGGCACCCCCTCTACACTTTTGTTAGTTTCGTGTTTCCCCACCAAGAATTTTCGTGATCTTCTGCTTCGATTTCTGGGCTTAACAAAACCATCACTACCGGTTAAGTCCTGCATAGGACTTTCAAGATTTTGAATTTCTTTCATGACCTGCAGCTGGGTGGCTTGTAAGACGGCCGTATTTACGCTACTGTTTGTCACGAGAGCCTTGGGGTTCCCATTTTTTGTTTTTTTATGATTGGTGGTGTCGGAATTTCTGTTGACGTATGGCGTTTTTGTGGTTGATGGCCCAGGATTGGCGGCAACTGTTGTTGCATACGTCTTTGCAGTACTGTTTCCCTGTTGTATGGGCACCATCTGCTTACAGCTGTTGCGCGTTTCACTTTTTTGCCCTTGACCATCATTGATATTGTTACACGTGCAAGTAGCAATTTTTTCCTCAAAGTTGCTAATAAGCCCTTTTTGCAAATCGCTAGAGTAATTTTTCTCAGCTAAGAGTTGGTCTTTCAGTAAGATTTCTTTTTTTAAATATTCAATTTCTTTCGCCAACAAGGTTTCAGCGTTAGGTTTTGGTTTGATGTCTTCTTCTACAAACTCCGTGCACTTCAGTTTACATTCGTCACAAAACCAGAAGATGTTGGTATTTTCCACTATGTGCTTTTGCCATGATTCCTTAATGGCTACACATCCAAAGTGAAACTTAAGTTTGCAAAGCTTACATGCTACAAACTTCGTTTTCACTATAAAATTGTCAAGGCATTAGTCATTAGTAGTCACTTAAAAAACACTGTATTTCAGAGTTGTAACACAAGTTCACGCTTGAGGAACGATGTACTCAATCGAGTACATCCCAAGTCCATCAACCATAAAAAACAGAGATGTATGGCTCTTAGTAAGAGTGAATGGTACCTCATACATAGGCAGCGGGAGTCTTTCCATGCAACTATAAGGGCTGTAGCAGAAACCTAATGCCCAACTTGTTAAAGAAATGTCTCATATCCCATAGGTAACGCTCTGACTTGGGAACTTAAAATGGCTCGCTAGAGGTTGAGAAATCAGTTTTGAGTCAGCAATAGGTGTTTCTGTTGTTATTGTACAGTAAGTATTATATGTTTAAGTAAAACAAAATATGTTCAAGCATTTTTATTTTTAGCATATATATATATATATATATATATATATATATATATATATATATATTATAACCAGCTATAGCTGTTTTACTTTAGCAACAGTGATCTAATTTCATAGAATAATCTAAGCAACTAGCCAAGTGTCTATAAGGCAATAGCCATTACTTAAGCAAATTTTATGTGTTGGAGTCAGTGAGGGGTACAGGTTTTAAGGAGCAAACACTGCTCAAACGCCTTTGCATGAAGCTCTTCGATATTATCGTAAGGTAAGAGATTCCTAAGTTCTGTACCCCAGCAATAGCAGGCTATGTGGTCGCCATAACCAGTGTAAAAGAATCCAGCATTCGCAATCTGTTCAGGCTTTTGTGTCAGTCTCAGATGGGTCAGTCTTTAAAAGTCGCAAGCCTGCTGTCAACCGTTGCCATGTTTTCGTAAATGATTGGTCTGTTTATATGGTAAGTGTCATGTATATCAAAGAAGCGACAATACGAATTCCAGTCTAAATGATCAGTCAAAGGATCGTCATCATCTTCCCAGCTGGGTCCTTCAATTTCACAAAACGGACATATGACAACGTCCTCTTTGTGACTCACAGCTTCTTGTTGGTAAATGAAGCACGCTCTGGTTAACTTTTCAGCAGAGAAATCCGACCGCCAGTTTTCAAAAGTACGTAATCGATTTTCATATATCTGATAATAATCGTGACACTCCATGGTATTGAACTGATGAAATAAAATCTAATCATTTAATTTATATACATTTATTCAATTCAGACTCTTCATCAAACCCCATGATTATTACACAACGTTGAGCAAACTTTCTTCTCACACAGTTCATTAACAACCAAGATCTTTTCCTTAGAGTGTTTTTCACCATAGGAGACATTACATTTACTGACTAAAAGGAAACAAAACATGTTTTTAATGGCCAATGTTTCCAAGATAATTTTTCTATTAAATATGACACTACCATGTTGCTAACAAATAACGACTTAAGGCAGTAGACAACTTATTAGTGACGTAATTTAATTTCGGCAATACTATCTACAATTGCTTCAAGTTTTTGATTTTGTTCCAACATTTCATTTGCAATATAATCATGTAGTTTTTGCATATCTCCGTATAGGTCAGGTACTATTTTTGTCATTTTGTCTCTAAGTTCAGTTAGATCAGAAAGATCTTAAGCCTTATCTTTTCGAACAATATTTAATACTTCTGCTGAATCAACACCGCTAAGAGCTTGTTTCATAGAAAGTTCCAGATCATTTATACGTTTTTCCTGTGATATACGGTTGTCATTGAACGAGGCTTCAAATTTTGTGATGGTTTCCTTATATTCTTTCCGGGCAGATTCCAACTGAGCTTCTATTGTATTGAATTTTGAAATGAGAAGCGACATATTTTGTAGTTGGGTTTCTATAGCTTGTTCAGTTTTCAACATGCGAGTATTCATTGCAGCAAAGTTTTGAGCTCCACGTTCCTCGCTAACCTTTTCGTTTTGCTTAAACACAGATAAGGATTGCTGAACTTCACCAGTGTAGTTGCTGAAAGCTATTTGAAAATCACTATGTAGTTGTTGAAGTCCGTTTGCTATTTTCTTATCAACGTACTGCTTGTTGGCGGCATCCATAGCCTTCGTCGGTACTTCGACATTGGTAATTTTCAGCTTCTCAGCATCGATATTTCCCTCTGTGGTAAAGGAAAATGGCACTTTCATAAAAGTTAGGTAATGTGAAAATGCCTGCTGATGGGAGGTACTGCGTTCAAATTTGTTAAGCGTCATTGCGTAATTGATACCTTTGGTAATAAGGGTTAATATTTAAACAAACATTTTTCTATAGAAATCTCGTATAATATTAGCTTCTTTAAGTTCTTCCTTGGATTCAATCAGTAGTTTCGACCGCTCAACTAATTCGTTGGGATCATCCAAGTACACCATTGACTTCATATCGATTCCCGTAAAACATTGCTTCTTTGTTAAAGGTGGAAAAATTGCATAGCATATAGACTTGAAGCTTTCAAATGACCTGCTGCATTCTTGTGTGCTGATGTCATTACCAACCATTTTCGGTATGCTTCTAAATCATCTGTAGCGACTTGTAAAATATTAGCAGATAAAGACCCTGAGGCCCTTGAAACTGCAATCCGTCAACGATAATGTGTACGATTAAAGTTGATATGGTAGAGATACCAGCGTAAATATTATTGATATCATAGCTATTATTGAAAAAGCCATCGATTACCAAATGTAGTCGAAATAGACGTAGGACAACCCCAAATGAAACGTGCAGGTATGGGCGGCCGTACTGATTTCATAGAGGCTTAGTTTGCCCGTGGAGGAGCTAGAACTCAAAGATTCGATTAGTTTACTCGTGGTGGAACCAATAATCTTTAACGTCTTGAGGGATGAATAAAAATCTGTATTTATTTAAAAATTCATCCCAATAAAATCATAAATAATCATGTATTTAAAAATTCCTTATAATAACTTCTCAAATCTGTATTTATTTAAAAATAATGTTAATAAAATGGAAAAATAATATAAATCATGAATCCATAATTATATAAAAATTCCTGATAATAAATTCACATTATATCTGGTATGTTAGATATCGAAACCGCAACGGAAATGATGACCGCAGTGAAAGGAAACTGTGATATCTTGTTTACGCTAAATGAAACCGAGCTATATGAACTTACTGGAAGCTGTGGTTTGATAAAGTTATCATGTTGTTTGCAGCAATAAACTTTTGCAGGAAGTTCCCATATGATAAGCATTAATTAGTTGTTTTTCTGGAACTAACGGAAATTTCGTTATACGCAAATGACTTAGTTCGATGCTTATAAATAAAATAATGGCGAATTTTTATTTCATTGTTAATTCGACTCTTAAAGAGATCACATATCAACTACAGTGATGGTGTTTGTGCTGTGATAAATTAACTGTTAATTCAAGTTTCAAAGAGATCGCTACTTAAGTGTATCTAGTGATAGTGTGTGTTGTTCTAAAAACATTATGTGAGTATTTACTTAATTTCATTTTTGTTAATTTGCTTCTAGTATTTTGTGGCTGCTTTTCAAAAAATGTTAGCGTAAATTTTGTAGTTTGTTATCGAATCGAGTATTTTATCGCAGCTTTTCAATTCAATGTTCTAGTTCAAACTTTTGTTAATTTGCTTCTAGTATTTTGTGGCTGCTTTTCAAAAAATGTTAGCGTAAATTTTGTAGTTTGTTATCGGATCGAGTATTTTCTCGCAGCTTTTCAATTCAATGTTCTAGTTCAAACTTTTGTTAATTTGCTTCTAATATTTTGTGCCTGCCTTCAAAATTAGAGTGTTTAGATTCATTATAAATTTACACTATGCTTTTTGTCGAAACAAGTATTTTCTGACTGCTTTTCAATTCAATGTTCTATTTCTAAATTTTTGGTAATTTGCTCCCAATATTGTGTGTCTGCCTTTCAAAAATTATTGGAATTTTTACAGTTTATTTCATACATTTGTAGTTTGTTTTATGAATCGACCACTTTGTCTGGCTTTCAACTCAATGTTCTATTTCCAAATTTTTGTTAATTTGCTTCCAATATTTTGTGTCTGCCTTTCAAAACTATTAGAGTGTTTAGATTCATTATAAATTTGCAGAATGCTCTTTGTCGAATCAAGTATTTTCTGTCTGATTTTTTCAAAAATTTCAATGTTCTATTTTAAAATTATTGTCAATTTGCTTCTAATATTTTGCCTTTCAAAAATTTTAGATATTATTAGAGTTTGTTTATAAGTTTGTAGTATCTTATTAGATTCGAGTATTTTCTGTGTGCTTAAAGTTTCTGGTTTTATGTTGTCTCAATTATTACCGTTTACTCACTTCAGTTAGCTACATGATTTAAATCCATTGACCTTTATTTTCATTTGATGGGAGTTGGATCGTGTTCAGGAAGTATATTTCAAGGATTATATAGTATTTACTTTTTCGACATCGCACATACTCTACCATTATTTCATTTCCAGGCCTAATATATTAAATTATGATAGTAGTTTCTGAACGCACTTCTAATTCGGAACATACCCTCAGGTGAATGGTGATGAATATATGACTATAAAAGTAGTTTTTCATACTAGAGAATACATTAGTCTTTGAGTTTCACTCAGTGAGTCAAGACGTGCATATAGTGCATATTAACTAAATCAGTGATTTCAAAGTTTATTAGTTTATTTAAATCTCTTATAGAAACCATGGTTCTCTCTGCACTGGTGAAGAGTATTCTCTTTACAGTAACTGCTCTATTGGTGAATCTGCGTGAGAAATTTAATGGATCCACCGCAGAGGATGGACTTAGGCAATGAACCAAGGCGATCCGACATCTTCATCATCAAATAAAGAGAGCGACAACAGTGGGCGAAAAACAGAACCTCCAGGCAACATTAGCCAATATTAAGACGTTCCGAACCCAAATAAAATATTTGCAAAAGAAAGGATCTGGAGTTGGATCATCACGTAAAGAAAAGCCTAGTGATAGAGTGCGATGGTTTGACTGTATATCTGCATTTAAGAGGCGTTTTAGGACTGGGGTAATAGCAAATCTCAAATATAAGGATATTCAAGCTTTTTTCTCAGACAGCAAATCACTTTTCATGAGGCGTATCCAGAATGTTTTGAAGACTGAAGAGGCCGTGAAAGTGAATACAGTGTTTGCTGCTGAATTTGAGATGTCTAAGGCAGAACAAGTGGTCTCGGAAATCAAGTATTTCAACACATCGAATGCTTTTATACTGAGAGATACCGATTTGAATGAGTGGTGGGAGGAATGTGTAGTACAACCATTTATGGAAGATATTGACCAATTTTCAGAGGGTTCAAGTGGTTGGGCTTTAGTAAGAATCCATAATTTGGGTGTAAACATTAACAAGTACACTCCCCAACTTGGGTCATCTTATATTGATCTACCTGGTGAAATAAAGAGAAAGCAAGCATGTATCAATGTTAAGAACGAAGATAATGCCTGTTTTGCATGGAGCATTGTGTCCGCCCTTTATCCTGTTGAAAAAGATCCACAACGAACTTCTAAGTACCCTCACTACACACAGCTGCTGAATCTCAAAGGCATCCAGTTTCCGATAACAACCCGCAAATCCCACGATTTGAAAAACAAAACAACATCTCAGTCAATGTATACATACTGAAGAAGTCTAAACAATTTATAGTACTACCAACATATCTCACTAGAGATATGTTTTCAACAGAAAATATCGTCATGTTAACCTTCTGCTGATTCAGGACCGATACGATAAGGATGATTCAACTCCTGTAAATTATCATTTTGTATGGATCAAAGATTTGTCCAGACTGGTATCTTCTCAACTCAGTAAAGACACGCATAAAAAATACTTTTGTGAACGCTGCCTGCATTATTTTTGTTCCGAAAACAAACTTAATATTCATATAGAGGACTGCAGTATGCTGAACAAATGCTAGATGAGATTGCCAGACGATACCAACAAGATTTTAAAGTTTAGAAACTTTAAAAACAAAGAGAGATCCCCATTCAACATTTATGCTGATTTGGAAAATGTCCTGAAGCCTCTCAGTGATAAAACCAGATATCAAGAGCACATCCCTTCATCTATAGGATATTACCTGAAGTGTTCTTATGACGATTCATTATCTTTCTACCGTTCCTATAGAGGATCATCCTGCATATACTGGTTTGCTAAAGAAATGCTAAAACTATCAGAAGATCTAACGACATCGATCCACTTTCACATGAAGAGCAGTACCAGTATGATACAGCCACTCTTTGTCATATCTGCGAGAAACCGTTCACTCCTGAAGACATGAAAGTGCGTGACCATTTCCATCTTGCCTCTGGATTTAATAATAGTGATAGCAGAAAATCAAACTATCGTGGTCCAGCCCATCAATCTTGTAATATTAATTATCAGGACAAGCATATAGTACCCGTTGTTTTTCACAACTTGTCAGGATACGATAGCCACTTCATTATCAATCAAATTGCGCCGTGTGCTGAAGGAAAGATAGATATACTTCCTATTACTAAGGAAAAGTACATCTCATTCACCAAGCATTTCAACGACTCATTAATTAAATTCCGATTCATCGATTCATTTAGATTTCTTGCTGCATCACTTGACACTCTTGCCTCCTCATTACCACAGTTTCCTGAACTACGTCCACAATTTTCCGGTTTATATGACAATCAATTCAATTTATTAACTAAAAGGGGGTATTCTGCTATGATTATCTTGATTGTTTTGAAAAATTTTCGGATGAATCTTTACCAAGTCAGGATAAATTTTATAACAAACTGGAAGACACTGGCATCACCGATGAACAATACGCCCATGCAAGACGGGTGTGGTCTGAGTTTGATCAAAAACTTGGGCGAGTACACTGATTTATATATGAAGACTGATATTATGTTGCTGGCTGATGTTTTTGAAACAGTAGCCTTGAAAGTTATGGTCTAGATCCAGGTCATTATTTCACATTACCTGGTTATCCATGCGATTGTATGCTTTTCAAGACCAGACAGGAATTGGAGCTTCTTACAGACATTGAGCAATTATTATTTGTTGAAAAAGGAATCCGAGGGGGATTATCACAATGTTCAGAAAGACGATGTGTTGCTAATAATAGATATATGAAAGCTTATGACCCTACAAAGCCTACAGTGACCTTAAAATATTAAGACTGCAATAACCAATATGGATTCGCAATGTCTCAGTATTTACCGTATGGAGGGTTTGAATGGGTTGACCCTAACATCGATATAACTGATATTTCCGATGATTCATCTCCACGATGAGCACAATGACTTGCCTTTCTGCCCGCAACATATAACTCCCCCCGGTTCCAAAAACAGAAAACTACTGGCTACGTTATATGATAAACATAAATACGTCATTCATTATAGAAATTTAAAACAGGCATTGCAATATGGTCTTAAGCTCACGAAAATTCATCGTGTTCGCAAATTTAACCAATCGGCTTGGCTTAAGTCATACATAGACTTAAACACCAGGTTAAGGAGTCAAGCAAAGACAGAATTTGAAAAGAATCTATTCAAATTAATGAATAATGCCGTATTTGGAAAATGTTTAGAAAATTTACGAAAAAGGGCCAATGTTCGACTGATTTCCAAATGGCAGGGTAGATACGGGTTAGAGGCAATGATATCCAAACCAGAATTCAAGTCTTGTACCATCTTCAGTTGAGCTCGCAAAGTTTGAAATCCTCTTTAATAAACCCATGTACGTAGGCATGGCTGTTTTGGACTTGGCTAAAACAACAGTATATGATTTCTATTATGGTTATTTAAAGAAAGAATTCGGTGATGATGTCTCTGTAGCATATACGGATACAGACAGCTTATTCACAGAGATAAGGAATAGGATGTTTATGAAATAGTGAAAAGGGACTGTCATGAGAGATTTGATACCTCAGATTATCCTCCAGACAACAGATTCGGAATCCCTATAGTAAACAAGAAAGTACTCGGTATGTGGAAAGATGAGTATAATGGTAAGATATTGATAGATCTTATAAGGCTTAAATCTAAAATGTATACCAGCAAGTTGGATGAAAATATCAAGCCCACACAGAAAGCTAAAGGAGTAAAGAAATCCTCCCTCAAGACCAAAATTACCTTTGACGATTATATTGAGTGCCTGGAGAAACTTAAAACCAAATCAGTCGAACAAAATCTTATCAAAGCCAATAAACATACAGTGTACTCAATTACTCAACAGAAAATTGCCCTAAGTCCAGAGGATGATAAACGATATCAGATTTCGGACTCCTATGAAACATTGGCTTGGGGTCATTATTCTATTATGGAAACTTAAACTCCCTTATACTTGAATACATTATATCTATATCCATCATAACTTGCTCACATTCAGTCTATCTGTGAACATGCTGGGTGAATGAATGAGCTATCTTTATTAAGTTAGAGATCGCTGCTCGTGCGACCCTATAGTATGATGACTTAAAGAATTAATCTTGTTAATCTAATAATCATTGATTATGCTTCCATGTATTACATGCTGGGTGAATTAATGAGCTATCTTTATTAAGTTAGAGATCACTGCTCGTGCAACCCTATAGCATGATGACTTAAAGAACTATCTTTATTAGTTTAAGGATCACTGTTGGTGCAGCCTTATAGAATGATTACTTACAGAATTACGCTTATTGATCTAATATTCATTGATTATGCATCCATGTATTACATGCTGGGTGAATTAATGAGCTATCTTTATTAAGTTAAAGATTACTGATCGGGCAACCCTATAGCATGATGACTTAAAGAACTATCTTTATTAATTTAAGGATCACTATTCATGCAGCCTTATAGTACGATTACTTAAAGAACTACTTTTATTGATTTTGATTAGATTTCACTGCTCATATTGTCATAAAGTGGTTATATAGGCCTATAGGGGATGTTCCACTATAAAAAAAACAAGCGCGCCTTGAGTTCAGCCTCCTGGGCGGTGTGGAATAGAACTCTATAAGGTTAGTATTTTAAAATCTTACTCACACAATAGTTTTCTCTTAGGTTAGATGATTTTCTAGCGCAACCACTTCACATCCATAGTAGCTTTCTAAAGAACATCAAAGGCTTATCATTTGTAAGATATTATTTTTACTTTATTCTTTACAAGTTTATAAGTTACATATACTGATGGTTAGCAGGTGTGCTGATAATCCAATGAGACTGCAGCTTATGACATCATGTAAAAGGGGGGAGCAGGTCCTGTTCTATTTCCGAAAATTTCTATATGGGTGAGTTGTTCTTTTTATCTGCTTTGATTCATAGCTATTACAAATACACTTGTTAAATATGAAATCGGGCGAGGAACTTTATTCAAGACTATTCTTTATAAACATATACGTTACATATACTCATAGTTAGCAGGCGATAAATCAATGAGAGCAGGACTTATGACGTCACAGACAAGGTACGGTTTACTGAACCTACTTATAAGATTTCTGATCTCTTTCTTGAATATATGAAGCTGGAGAAATAACAAGGTTCTAATCAGAAGTACTTTTGATTATTGTAGTAAAACAGTGTCTTGTATTTAAAATTTTATATTACAGCGACATATAATATGAAACATCAGCGAAAAGGTATTTATGTTCATTTCCTTGCGTTTCCAGAATATTACAACCTATCTACAATAATTCTACCATTTTCTAATGATCCTACCAATCAAGGTCCTCCTATCCCCATCATCACTACGAACCAATTTTTTCTCTGACATTTCAAAACCACTGATTTGGTTGGTCCATGACAGTTGTGCCTGTGCATAGTAACCTTCTCCAGTGACAAATTCTCAGTGCTAAAACTGACAATTGAATACCTTTTTGACTAGTGACTGTCTCCATGCAAACTTTCATAAGTTTTCTCCTAATGAGAGCCCCATTCCCATCATTTCTAGCATTTATAACTGTTCCAAACGTTCAAACATTTCTATTTGCAACGAACCTGTTGCAACAATTTCTAGTGTTTGTAACGATCCTTCTTCAACGATTCAGCAATTTCTAGCATTTGCAGTGGCCCCAACCCATTCCAGCATTTCTAACGGTTCTTTTTCCTGTTTCTACCATTTGCAAAGGATCCAGCCATTTCTACGGTTCGTTCCCTAGCTTAATGAGTCAGGTCTTAAAACTGTTCATGAAAATAATTCACAGAAGAATATACAACAGATGCGAAAAAGAAATCAGTCCAACACAATTTGGGTTTAGACAGGGTTTTGGCACAAGAGAAGCACTCTTCAGTTTGAACGTATTGCTTCAAAAATGTCGAGACCAACAAAAAGACGTTTGCGTATGCTTCATAGATTATCAGAAGGCTTTCGACAGGGTCAAACATACAGAACTAATAGGGCTCCTAAGAGAGAGAATGGTGGATGACAACGATCTTGCCTTCATAGAAAACCTTTATATGAACCAAACGGCAAGAGTGAAAGTAGGAAACGATACTACACAAAGTTTCCCAATAGAAAAGGGGGTAAGGCAGGGATGCGTCTTGTCACCCCTCTTCTTCAATTTGTACTCAGAATCCATCTTTGACCGTGCCCTAATCGACACCGACGACGGTATAAAAATTAATGGTCACCCTGTCAATAACCTTCGTTACGCCGATGACACGGTCATTATTGCTGAATCTCAGGAATCACTACAAAGCCTTATCGACAGGATATCGACCGAAGGGGAGCACCTTGGCCTAAAAATTAACGTAGACAAAACAAAAACCATGATGATAAGCAGAACATCCGCTAGGCGTCTGAACGTCGCAGTGAACGGAGAACAAATCCAGCAAGTTCCCAAGTTCAGGTATCTCGGTAGCTGGATAACGGAAGACTTGGACCCAGACACGGAGATACGGTGTAGGATTGAGCAGGCTAGAGCCGCATTTATTAACATGAGAACACTACTGAGCAGCCAAAGTCTTAACTTACAGCTACGCTATCGTTTCATAAAATGCTACGTTTACACCGTGTTGCTTTACGGCGTGGAGACCTGGACCCTGAAGGCCAACACTATGAATAGACTGGAAGCGTTTGAGATGTGGCTGTTTAGGAGACTACTGAAGATTCCATGGATCGACCACACGTCCAACGTAGAAGTTTTAAATCGCATGGGAGTAGAGAGAGAACTGCTGCAAATAGTTAAAAGGAGAAAAACAGCTTATTTGGGGCATATATTCAGAAACACCAAATACCAATTCCTTAAACTTATCATGGAAGGAAAAATTGAGGGAAAACGCGGAATCGGAAGGAAAAAATATTCATGGCTCAAAAACATACGGGACTGGACAGGCCTCGATGCCCATACACTCTGTAAAGCCGCACAAGACCGTGAAGAATATGCCAAAATTGTCGCCAACATTCAGTAGATGGATATGGCACCTTAAGAAGAAGTTCCCTAGCATTTTCTTCAACGATTTAACAATTTATACCATTTGCAGTGTCTCCAACCATTTCCTACAGCGATTTCTACGGTTCCAGTCGTTTCTACGGGCCATTTCTAGCTTTTGTAGCGGCTCTAACCATTTCTAGCAGCGATTTCTACTGTCCCCGTCGTTTCTACGTGCCGTTTCTAGCTTTTGTAGTGGCTCTAACCATTTCTAGCAGCAATTTCTAAGGTTCTAGTCGTTTCTACGGGCCGTTTCTAGCTTTTGTAGTGGATCCAACCATTTCCACCAGCGATGTCTACGGTTCCGGTCGTTTCTAGCGTTTGTAGTGGCTCCAACCACCTCCAACAGCGATTTCTAGTCGTTTCTACGAGCCATTTCTAGCTTTTGTAGTGGCTCCAACCATTTCCACCAGCGATGTCTACGGTTCCTGTCGTTTCTAGCGTTTGTAGTGGCTCCAACCACCTCCAACAGCGATTTCTAGTCGTTTCTACGGGCCATTTCCAGCTTCTGTAGCGGCTTCAACCATTTCTAAGGTTCTGGTCATTTCTACGGACCATTTCTAGCTTTTGTAGTGGCTCCAACCATTTCCACCAGCGATTTCTACGGTTCCAGTCGTTTCTAGCGTTTGTAGTGGCTCTAACCGTTTCTAGCAGCGATTTCTACTGTACCAGTCGTTTCTACGGGACATTTCTAGCTTTTGTAGTGCCTCCAACCATTTCTACCAGCGATTTCTAAGTTTCTAGTCGTTTCTACGGGCCGTTTATAACATTCTTGTTCCTGTTTCTACCTTTTGCAATTGATCCATCTATTTCTACGGTTCGTTCCTAGCATTTTCTTCAACGATTTAACAATTTCTACCATTTGCAGTGGCTCTAACAATTTCCTGCCGCGAATTCTACAGTTCTAGTGGTTTCTAGCGTTTGTAGTGGCTCCAATCATTTCCAACAGCGATTTCTACGGTTCCAGTCGTTTCTACGGGCCGTTTCTAGCATTTGTAGTGGTTCCAACCATTTCCACCAGCGACTTCTACTGTCCCAGTCGTTTCTACGGGCCGTTTCTAACATTCTTGTTCATGTTTCTACCATTTGCAATGGATCCAGCCATTCCTACGGTTCGTTCCTAGCATTTTCTTCAACGATTTATCAATATCTACCATTTGCAGTCTCTCCAACAATTTCTAGCATTTCCATTTCAGATATTTCTGTTCCCATCAACCTACCATTTTAAGACCCTAATCCCATGCAATAAGTTTTTAGCTAATACGAGTCCCATTCCCAATAATTTTCCCAACCACCCAACTTTTTATCATTCCGGCAATGCTGCTGACTACCCTCCAGTCTTCAGCCATTGCCATTCTCGTTTCTAGCATTCCTGTTTCTAGTATTCCTTTTCCATCGTTTTCATTTCCAACTTACTCGTTTCCAGCATTCCTGTTCCAACCATCCTGTCATTTCTATCATTTGTAGCGTCCCCGTTCCAACGAATATCCACAGTATTCCCAACGGTATTAATTTTTTATATATTTCCCAGTTAGCAAAGTGAAGTTCTATCACACCCTCTTTTTTCGAAACGTAGTTTGGTATTACAAATCCCACGAACAGTCAAAGGTTCAAAATCAGGCACATTTTTTTCTAATTTATTTTTTACAATCACCAACACAGCGATATTTTATAACATAATTTCCTTGTTTTTGCGTTTAACACCATAATTGCATTGTTTCTTACAAATTATTTAATTTTTATATCACACTGTCTATAAGAAAGCATCCGGTCGCTGTGGTTTTGTCCGAATTCTATTATCTTTGTTATTGCCTTTGCAGAAATATATTTTAATATCATGACAAAATATTTGATGGGTCATTTAATATGGTATTTTCAAACATTTTTTTGGTAAAAATTGCCGAATTCACTATATTAAGAGATTTAACGCCCAGACTGGGGGGCGCTCTCCGACGAAACCAGAGACTCGAACGAGTTGCCATTCTTGCGCAGGTACCGATCAGTCTTCGAAAACGTCACAGAATCCGAGAATCACCCTCGATTTGTTTCGCTATCCCGATGCAACCGTCTGTTAAATCAACGACGCGCCCCGGTTTCAAGCCTCTCTCCCTGCCAGTGCGCCCGACCGATCGTTCCCCGTTCCCCGACCTCAGGCTAACCGACCCAACGCCATCCCTGCGCCCCGACGCACGACAACGCGCCATCGACCCGAAGGACCCGCGAGCAGACCACCCCAGCCGAAGTGGGAGTGGAGGGGGTTAATTTGGTTCAATTTCGGCGTTTTGGGACCTTAAATTCTCTTATGGGAATCCCTTAGCCAACACGCCAATCGAGGAAGTGTTCAATTGGACCGAAGATAAGTTATAAACGGTTTTATTCGTTTCCAATTGCACTGAGGTTAGACTGTGACCGTTATTTTCCGAGCGTTTAGACTGTGAGGTCTCTTCGCTATTTCAATTGCCTCTCTTACGAGTCTTGATTTCGGGTGTTCTATATTTGCCAGTACTCTGGTATTCTCAAAGTCTATTCGGTGTGACCTCGTGGTGGCGTGTTCTGCAATGGATGTTGTTTTTTCCTGCTTTCTTACAGCGTTCTGGTGTTCATCACGTCTAGCTTGAATTCTTCTATTAGTTTGCCCCACATAGGTTTTATGACAGTCTTCACATGGAATCTCGTACACTCCCTGTTGTTCTAATGGGATCCTCGTCTTCGGAGTTCTCAACACCGTGCTTATTTTTCTGTCTCTTTTGAAAATAGTATCGATATTGTGTCTCCCTAGAATTCTTCCAATTCTGTCCGTGGTCCCCTTGAGATACGGTAAATAAGCCTTGGTTGGTGTCTCATGCTCCTATTAAACACCGTACCGGCCCGTACCCGTCCAATAACAACTCAACCGGAAATAACAAATCAGCAGGATGGAGCCGTGCCCACTGAGAGCCAAGGGCCGATCACACGCAGCCGTTCACGGTGTCAACCGATAGGCGCCGAGCCGCGACTATATAACAGCGCGCTCGCTTCAGAAAATCTTAGTATTCGAGTAACTAGAAGCGAAAGCAGAAGGCTAAGAGAATCATGCGAACCGACCTGAAGAGGGCAGATGTGACTCTGCCGAAACGTCGTCATTTTACCATCGATCCCGGCAGGGATCAGTTATCAACTACGTGGATGAATTCCCGGAACCACCTAATATATATATATATATATATATATATATATATATATATATATATATATATATATATATGGGAGAAATTAAAACCCTATATTGTATAGAATATTTCCAGCGTATATGTATATAAATGTGTGGTACAATTAACAATTATATGAATACAAATTAGGTTTATCACTGTATAGTTCCAATTAATGTGGTTTCGTCCATAAAAATGTGCACATAACGTCACGGCCCGGAATTATTGTAAAAAAATCGAACTGTTCGGCATGAGAGTCGATGCGAAAGTCTCGTTGATAAATTCAACGACCAAAGATGTGTTTTTTTCCCAACACTTACATATAGTACAGGAAAATAAGGAAAATAAATGGAATTTTAGGATATCAACCCCTAATTCCAGTAAATAAACAAATAATACATTCAGTCTAATGCACTTGAGTATCCAACTTATATAACGCACAAAAAACTAAATAAATATTTGTTAAATAAACAATGAAGACGAAACATTCTCGCCAACATAAAAGGCCTGTTATTCTTCTGGTAAAGGACAAAACTTAACTAAAGGACGTGTGACTGTTCCCTTAGTTACATGTACAGTTGCAACTCTAACTTTGCCAACGGCCCCTGCATGAGTTGTAATTATACGTGCTAATGGCCATTCAATTCATTTTTTATAAGTACAGAAGAACCCCCTGAGGGTGGATGAATTGAATCCTTATACCACCTTGCCCTCTGATTGAGGGTATGAAGATACTCGTGTTGCCATCGCTTCAAGAAGTCGTACTGGAAACGTTGAAATAGTTGCCAACGAGTAAGTCTGGATCAGACAATGCAGTCAAAGGTTCCAAAGTAAAAAAATAACCAGGAGTTAAAGCATTCAAATCGTTGGGATCCGTACTAACTGCATAAAGCGGTCTACTATTAAGAACAGTTCAATTTGAGTTAAAACAGTATATAATTCTTCGTATGTAAGTATCTGTTCACCTTCTACTCGCAACAAATAGGTTTTAACAGTTTTTATGCCTGCTTCCCATAGACAGGAACAATGATGAGCAGACGGTGGATGAAAGTTCCATTTAATGTTTTCTCTATCACCCACAGCGTGCCTAACACTTCTCAGATATTTGCCAGATCCTACAAAATTAGTTCCACAATCCGAATAAATTGTAGAGCACCGACCTCTTCTAGCTATAAAACGCCGAAGAGTTGCTAAAAACGCTTCCGTAGATAAGTCGATTCCAATGGTTGGAAATGGTTTTAATTGTGAAATACGAAACGTTGGTAAAGAACCCATATCTTAACCCTAGAAGCAAACTATGTAAGTCCAAAATTGTCAAATTTTAGTTAAATATGTTAAAATACTCAACTTTTCATGCTAATTTCTTTGCTGTTTTCCATTTTGCGAAATCTGTACAAACAACGAAAAAAGCTTGTTTTAAATCAAATTAAGTCCGAAGTTGGCCCTGAGCGAAACGAGGTTAAGTCACATGATCGCAGTTTGGGTCTGGATATTTTAGTCTAGATTCCTTTCTATGAGTCGCATTACTCGCGGGAAAGACCAAAAAAAGTTTCTTGGAAATCATTTAAACATCGCTGAGATATATTGACTCTAAGAGCATTGTGAGCTGTCTGGAGTCCCGCCACACAATATTACTAAAGAAAGGCTTTATGATGAGATAATGACAGTTGTGCTACTTGCGATATATTATCTTTAAAATTGCAAGAGGCTGAAACGCAGGAACTTAGATCCTCAAAGATTATGATGATCATTTGCAACATGCAGGAAACAGATATAAAATGAAAGCTGAAGAAAAGAAACGCTCACGAGAAAACAACACAGAAAAAATAGACATAATAGATTTACAAAAGTGTTTACCAACCCCAGAACTTCACAATTCCCAAAGCTTCTATAGTCCAAAGCTTTGGACGTATAATTTAGTGATACCTGATTCATCCATGAAAGAAGCGTAATGTATGATGTGGGGTGAACAGATTTCTGGACGAGAAAGGAATGAAATGGCATCCTGTGTGTAAAAATGGTGTGAAGATTATGAAATTTCTGAGAATGTAAATAATAATAATAATAATAAGCTTTATTTCCCGTGTGGTGTCCGGGTTAGAATAGCACCATGGTTTCTACCGCCTGACGTATAAGGCGACTAAAGTGGCAGCTGTCCGCTGACCTACTACCTAGCCTTCCTTCCTTCCACAAAACCCGCACGGGATGATCTGGTTTAAATCATTTCATCTGGGAACTGACAACCCCACGGTTCCGAGTTACTGCCCGGGGATCGCCAGGGCATGTCTGGAGCCGGCGCTGGACATGACAGCATGCGGGACGTCGGTGGCAGGGTGCTGAGGAGGCGGGCCCCTGCCGTCCAAAGAGCTACAGCCCAAGAACCACAACAACATTTACCAATACAGTCACAGCAACAACGTGACCATCACCAACGGAGTCAAACGAGAACTCCACCCGCAGAAAGTGTTGCGCAGGATCAACAGCCAGCGCTCACTCAAGCGGGACTGATAAGACAGCGCATGAAATGGACTAGCGCCATGAATAAATTTATAATGCGCACGTTTTACAGAGTGACTAACCTTGGCCAGGACAAGACTGGATATCGCCAAATACTGCATCAAGAGTTCTGTCGTGAGTACCCAGAGCTTCAAGTTACCGAACAGAGAGTCGCAGATCAATATCGTGTCATCTTGAGAAATGGCCTTATTTCGCCTGATCAACTGGACGAAATAAAGAGCGAAGTTGAGCGCGAATTATTTGGTCGAAATACAACAGATCCAGAGCCTGAAACACCTTTGGCGCAAAGAGCGGACGAGATTCAAGAACTTCAACAAGAACAGCCAGCCAACGCTGACCTGTTTGAGAAAATCCAAGCAGAAATGGAAAGAGCTCTTATAGAGTATAGTGGAACAGATCCATTGATTAGACCAACTCTTCCCAAACTAAGATGTTCTAAGAAACTGGGAATCGTATTGCAGGCTATGAACAAATTTATCTTGCCACACTATGTTTTAGGTGTTAATACATTAGAGTCGCTACACACAATCATCCACTGTGCTGCAATTTCCATCTGTAGAACAATTGGGGTCGCAATAAGACCAAAGCAAGACTCTCCCCAATTTAGACAAACTCCTCGAATACCACCTTGGCAAAGAAGGCTAGAAGGGAAAATTAATTCTCTTCGGAAAGATATTGGAAGACTGACCGAGTACCAACGAGGGGTCAGAAACAACAGAATAGAAAGACTTGTCAAGACGATCATGGACAATAACCGAATACACTCCCAGTGGGATGGAGAAAACATCACATCTCAGCAGTGTCTGGATAGTCTACGACAAAAGCTCTCCGTATACACAAGTCGATTGAGAAGGTACAAAACCAGTAACCAACGGAAACTAGACAACGCACTATTCCGAAAATCAGAAAAAGGGTTTTATAGAAAACTCAACAACATCAATACTAATGAAACCTCTAGTTATCCCAGTAAAACGGCGATCGAGCAGTTCTGGAAAACACAACTTTCCCATAACTTCAGAGCGAGCTGGATTAAGGAGGAGGAGGCTGCATTTCAGAATTGTGATAAGATGCAACACCAACCATTTACAACGGAAGACACGTCCAACAAAATGAAACACCTCCATAACTGGAAAGCACCAGGACCAGATGGTGTGCAGAATTACTGGATAAAGAAACTTTACGCCACCCACGATAAATTAACAGTACTCATTAATGACATAATTATCCATCCACACAAGATGCCTAGTTTCCTTACACACGGTACTACTCTTACCAAAGGATAACCTATGTACACAGGACCCAGCAAAGTACAGACCAATCACTTGCCTCCCAACCTTATACAAACTTATAACGTCGTGCATTAATCATCGCCTTTTCAGACATTGTGAGCTAAACAACATAATTACCGAACAACAAAAGGGATGCGCGAAAAACTCGATGGGGTGCAAAGAACAACTAATAATCGATTCCGTTGTCTGCAATCAAGCCCACGCCAAACGACGAAATCTCTACATGGCATATGTGGACTACAAAAAGGCCTTTGATTCAGTTCCACATGATTGGCTCATTCAGGTGCTGAAACTCTATAAAGTAAATAATTTTATTGTTAACTTTTTAGAATATGTCATGACTACCTGGCAAACCAAAATCTTTCTGAATGAAGCCGACTGTTCGATACAAACCGACTCTATCCCAATCAGAAGGGGTATATTCCAGGGAGACTCTCTTAGCCCGCTGTGGTTCTGCCTTGCCATGAACCCACTCTCATACAAACTGAACGCGACTAACTTTGGATTCAGTCTCAAACACAACAACGTACAAACACTAAAGATAAACCATTTGTTATACATGGACGACTTAAAGTTGATGGCAGCTACGAAACAACAGCTGCATGATATGCTTAAAATAGTAGAAGGGTTCTCTAATGACATCCATATGCAATTTGGCCTAGACAAATGACGGATTATCAATATAGTGAAAGGCAAAATACAGCATGGGCCCTACGAAATGAGAGATGGCACCTTAATTGAATCCATGGAGGAAGGCCATACTTACAAATACCTTGGAATAAAGCAGGCTCAACGAATTGATCACTCCAACATGAAGAAGGACTTATCAACAGAGTTCTATAGAAGGGTAAGACGACTGTTGAAAACTAAGCTTAACAGTAAAAATCTGTTTCAGGCCATTAACACTTACGCGTGCTCAGTACTCAGTTACTCATTCGGAATAGTTAAATGGTGCAAGACTGACATTGAACAACTACAACGGAAAGTTCGAGTTCTACTAACAAATGCTCAAAATCACCATCCAAAGAGCTCCGTCGAACGTACAACGTTGCCACGGTATGAAGGAGGAAGAGGATTGGCAGATATAGGCAAGTTACGTGATCAACAAATTGCCAATTTGCGTAATCATTTCCAGAAACTAGCAGAATTTTCTGATCTACACAGAGTCATATGTCAAGTTGATGACTCAACACCTCTGCGACTGACAGAACAACAAGTTCAAGTATACCACCAGACAACTGATCAGAAACTGCTCAAATGGAAAGAGAAGCCGCTTCATTGAAGGCATATAAATGACGTCAACCAAGATTATGTCGACAGTTCAGCGTCGAACTACTGGTTGATCTCTGGTCATATGTTTCCTGAAACGGAAGGCTTTATATTGGCAATCCAAGATCAAGTAATTCCAACTAAGAACTATCTAAAGTAAATCGTCAAAGACCCTTTTATCAACAACGACAGATGCAGATATGGTTGCCAAACATCTGAATCTATCCAGCATATCACAGGAGGTTGCCAAGCGTTCGCTGCAACTGAATACAAAGAACGACACGATGCTGTGGCAAAAATACTGCACCAGGAACTAGCGCTGAAACTCGAGCTATCACAGTTGGTAAGAACACCCTACTATATATACAAACCAGAATCTATTTTAGAAAATAACAACTACAAACTATACTGGGACCGGACGATATTGACCGATCGGACTGTTGCTCACAATAGACCAGATATAGTTTTGGTAGATAAAGTCTCTAGAAAAACAACCTTAATTGACATAGCAATCCCTAACAACAACAATATAAATATTAAGCAGCTAAATACAGGGATTTAGAATTTCAAATACAGAGACAATGGTACATGAACAACACTCGAACAGTACCAATTGTTATTTCAACAACAGGAGTAGTCCCAAAACATCTATTAAACAATTTGAAATACCTCGGTCTGGACAAACATCTTTACCAACTGATGCAAAAAGCCGTCCTGTTAGGAACAGCCCGGACGGTTAGAAAATTCATGGGGAACTGCAGCTACGACGCCAACCACGGGCCTGATAACTTGGCAAGGGCTCCCACAGAGCTAAACCCTTTTGATATGTAGTATATCTGGGGTTTAGTGAATTTTCCCCTAAGGGCACACTATGTATGCCTTAGAGGGAGTGTGATGCCATACATTGTATGGTCAAGTCGGATAAGCTTTATTACCCAACAGGAAAATCCCAATTACAAGGTAAATATGGAATATGATTAATTATAACTATACATACATATATTTATAGAAATTAAATTATATATTTACTACTGTAAATACTAGTGTGATAACTAATATAAATACAAAACGTTTATTTAAATATAGTAATAATTAGGTAACAAAGGTCATCTTAATCATTTAGACAAAAACATTTCATCAGATTTAGCAAGTATATATGAGATATTGTTATAGTGGATATCACAGCTTGAGCTAATCCTATTAAAGTTTCGGTACATATTATGAATGGGTGAATTCAGCATAAGATTTGTCCGGGATTGATTTATATAAAAAGCATGACCTCTGCGAGAGTTATGATTTGGTACCGCAAAATTAATTCTTTCCAACAAGGTTGGTGCATCAACTCGGTTTTGTAGTAACTTGTATAAAAAACTTATGCTGGTATTAATTCTTCGATGTTCGAGGGACTGAACACCTAAGCTCATAAGTAGATATTTTTGATCAATACCCTGTTGTGGATATGTACCACTAGACCTGAAAGACAGAAATTTCAAAAACTTTCTCTGTACGCTTTTGCAATGTGTTCTTGTGATTGCTATAAAAGGGACTCCAGACTAAAGACGCATATTCCAGTTTGGTATGAATGTGACTAAAGAAAAGAGTTTTTATTGCTTCTAAGTTTGTAAAATCTCCACAGTTTCTGATTATACAACCCAAGACTTTCATGGATGAGGAGTTTACGACAGAAAAGTAATTAGAAAAATCCAATTTGCTGCTATATAGGACACCAAAGTCTTTGACTTCATCGCATCTAAGTAGTGGAATATCTTTGAGCTGGTAAACAAACTGAATGGGTTCAATCTTACGAGTATATGAGCAAACTTTGCATTTTGATATGTTCAAGAATGACATGTTTGAATTACACCAGGAATCTAATTTATTTAATTGTGTTTGTAATAACTGACAATCTTCAACATAATTTATTGCTATAACTTTAGGTCATCTGCGAAAGGCAATCTCTTACAGTCCAGTTCAAGTAAAATATCGTTAATGAAAATAAGAAACAACAACGGTCCTAGGTTGGACCCTTGCGGGACGCCTGAAATAGCAATATAATTAATTGATTTAAAACCGTTGTATGACACATAGTGTTCTCTGTTCAATAAATACGACGTTAGTAGTGCGCATAGTTCGTTGCTAAAACCAAAATTTCTTAATTTTGCTACCAAAATTCAGTGATCAATTTTATCGAAGGCGTTTGAAAAGTCTGTGTACACTACATCAACCTGGCCTCGCACGTCCATTTCTTCCGCAACGAATTGAGTAAATTCAATAAGGTTAGTCGTTGTAGAGCGATTTTTCATGAAGCCATGCTGAAACGGAGAAATACGGTTCTGTATATGGGGGTAGATAACATTATAGACAGAAATCTCAAAAACCTTTGCAAAGTTGCTCAGAATAGTTATAGGTCTATAGTTAGTTATGTCCACTGGATTTCCGTTTTTAAGGATAGGGCATACAGGAGCCACTTTCCAACAGTTAGGAAAAGTATGTGATTCAAGTATTTTATTGAAGATAACTAAAAGTGGATAAGCTAGGACGTGAGCACAATCTTTAATTAAAAAACTTGGTATTTTGTCATTTCCAGATGTCAGTTTGTTTGGAAGTTTTTTGATTGCCTTTAGAATATCTTGTTCCGTAAATTTAGGTAATTGAATAAGTGTGGAATTAATTTCAGAAGCTTCTAGAGGTTGATTAGTGGGAGTGTCGACAAATACGCTTTTGAAGTATTCTGCGAAACCATTAACTATTTGATCCGGGCTATCAAGCGGGACATTATTAAGAGACATTGTTCCAGGAATTCTAGTATATCTTTTCTTTAAGTTGGATATAAGACCAAAATTTCCTTGGGTCTGAAATTAAATTATTTCCAATGGAGATAATGTAGAGTTTATAAGCTTGATTTATCTATGATTTAACGAGACGTCTTAGCCTAGAAAACTCGCTGTAAAAGTAATCACTTTTGTGGAGACGATATTTTCTTTGATAGTTCGATTTAATTTTAATATTTGATTTAATTTCGTTCGAATACCAAGGTGGGTACTGGTATCTGGAAGACTTATATTTGGGAACGTATTTGTCAACAATATTGTACAGGTTTTCATAGAATGCTTAACAAGTTGTATTGATGTAATTCTGTTGTTCCAAAAGTGACCAATCAGTGTAAATAAGTTCATTATATCGACCTATAAACGAAGCTATTTTAAAATTATATGTCTGCGATGCTGGATTAGCGATGAACATATTATTTTTGGATTCTATGCTAAATGAAATGTTTAAAGAAGGGTGGAATAAGTCTTCTTTGATTAGCAGTACTTGTTCGGATTTGATAACTGAGTCTAAAATACGACCCATTGAGTTCAGAACTGAATTTGACTGGATAGTATTAGTCAAATCTAAAAAGTTATTTAAACTTTTGTAGTGAGAATCATTATTAATTTTGTAAACGTAATTACTAATGTTAAAATCACCTACTATAATAATTTTAGTGTGCCGAACAATAATTTGACTTAGCTGTTCTAGAAATAGTTCAAAATCAATTCCTGAAATACTAGGTGGTACATATAAGACATATATAAATAGAGAACCTGTGGCAAAATATATCATCTTGAGAATGAACATTAGTTTCTGGAACTTGTTCGACCTTCCAGAACATTTTCAAAGTGTTATCTAAGTCAAAATCATTTTAAGTTGGTAGTCAATGTAACTCGTTCCTCGAAGTTTCCTTGGACTTCCATTCTCTTGAAGTGGTTGATCTCACATCGTCAGGGCACCGCTGGTTGGCTCTCGTATATTTTAAACCAATTTTCCGGCATTATAGCGAAAATCTAAGATAGACAATTTGAAGTGGAATTTATGAACTTTTAAAACAGCTTTAGTATATCCCGATTATACGAGTCACGTTAATACGGATGGATGTTCAAAATATCTGTGTAAATTATTTAAATTCCAATTCTTCACAAACTACTTACTCAATAGTATCCATCGTGAGTACATATAAACTGAACATCATAAACTATCGTTTCGACTATGATTAATATTCCAGTGTTACTTACTAGAAAGTCATAAATTAAAAAAAAAACACTTTTTCTGATAATGATCAAATGAAACTAATTTCTTTGTTTTCACTGAATTTATTCACAATACGTATTCAAACCTATAAAAACAAAGCAATTAGTTTCATTTGATGATTATGATTGACTATCACAAAGTAACGGCTTCCACAATTCAACTTTTTCTGAGTTTACTCGGTAAAAAATGATCCAATCGGGATGTATAAACGCTCATTAAGAAGGGTTTCTGATTTTCCACAGTTTTTCTGTAGACGACATTACGATTACTTCATAACTTTTGATTATATAAGCAAAAAACAAAATAAGTTCGTACTTTAGCGGGTTTTTATTACTTAAAAACTTTATTTCTACGAGTTTGCTGTTACAATCTTAGCAAATATTCTCTATAAACTGTTACTGACGCGATGGTATAAGCGCATCGCTGTTGAATTTTATGTCCGAAAATGAGTTCAATTTTGCTCTATAAACTGGTGTATTTAGTAACTTTCATTCTACTACGGCTAATATTTCAACCATCATATACTCATTGACAAAGAAATCGCAACACCCAGAAGGAGATGTTTAAATTTAATATTGTTTTGGTAAAACATAGATGCTATAGAAAGGAGAAAATTAAACTTTGAATAAAAACACCAATAATAATATTACTAATGGAAAACTTTAGCTTTTTAATGTTTCAGTATTTTCGTCGAAAACCCGATATATGTTTCGCCATTTGAGGGCTTTTTCTAAGAGTATAATTGTATACTGAAGATGAAATAACAAACTTACCTATAAAGTAAACAGGTAAACAAAAAAAAATGGAAATTATAATAAAATAAATGAGCTTATAATGATGGCCAGGTATATCTGAAATAAACTAATAAAATGTGGAAATTACTTTGTCTATAATGAGAGCGTCAATAAAATGAAGCTGATCGTTAATTGTATACAGGAATTTTAATTTTAAAAAATTTTTGATTTCAAGTTGTTCAAGTAAATGTAATCTTTTACCTCATTTTTCTTGGTGGATGAGCTCTATATTTTCCGTGTCAATGAAGTGATTGTTTTCAATGCAGTGAGTGACATGCTCGTACTTTTCCTATTATTTATAATATCATTTCTATGCTCTTTTAACCCACAGTGAATATTTCCACCGCTTAAACCCACATACACAGCTTCACAATCAACACATTTAATTCTATAACCTCCCAATCTGTCTAACTTGTCAATGGAATCTTTTTTGTTAATTAACATATTAATAAAATATTTTTATTAACATTAATAGTACTACAACCTAAATGTTTCAGTCTATTGAAAATATTATTACTTAAATAATTTAGATACATAATTAACGAATTTAAAATTATTATTATTAATGTTTTTATCATTATAAAACCACCGGGTTAAATTTTTTTTGTTTTTTTTTAAAATTATTTGATTATTTGATTATTTGATTCTTTGATCACTGAAAAAGAAATCGCAACACCCAGAAGGAGACGTTTAAATTTAATATTGTTTTGGTAAAGCATAGATGTTAGAGAAAGGAGATATTTAAAATTTGTATAAAAAAGTTGTTAATAATGTGTTTGTCTACAGTTGTTATCTATACACTCCCCAACAAGTCTTGGCATTGATTTAATAAGGTGGTCTATTTCCTCTTGATAAACATTATCCGAAGCTAACTGAATTTCATATCTTAGAACCTCCAAAGTCGGGGGGCTTGGGTACATTTCCGAGCCTTCTATCCATCATATCCCAAATATGTTCTATAGGTGAAATAATAGTGAAATCTGGGCGGCCATGGCAATAGATTCAGTGTGTCTCTACAAAAAAGCATAAACTAACTCAAGCAATATGAGGCTGTGCATTTTCTTGTTGGAAGAAGATCCATGAGCAGATTAAGGCAAGGGAGTACATATGGCAACACTTCTTCCTGGAGATAACGGTGCGCTCTTATGTTGCCTCGAACAAAGACGACAGGTGTCCTATTTCAATGTGCAAAGCACCTCATATCATAACGCTTACTGTTTGGTGTACATGTCGCTCAACATTAAATTGAGGTTGAGGTCTTTCTCCTCAATGTCGTCTAACCTTTCTTCGACCATTATGTCCATCCAAGCAGAATCGAGATTCATCAGACCTGATGCCATTTCACATTCCAATGTTGTCATTCTGTGCACCACTGACAACCTTTCATTAAGAATAAAGCGCTCTTCAGTCAAGTGATTGAGATTCTCTTTTTTGTCATTATCATCCGTTTGTGATGCAACTGTACAACTGTTTAAGGCATTGTGCTTTAAACCATCTCGATATAAGGCTAAAAGTTCATGTGGTTTGAAAATATTCAAGCTTGCATCACCCCAATCATCAAAATTCTGATTTTCTTCTTTCTTGGTAATTCTGAGGTACTTTCTGCAGTTTAAAATTCAAAATTTCCTTGATTGGAAAAAAATCCTTGAGTTGCGCATTTCCTTTCCAGATTCTAACAATTCTGTGTGAAGTTCTAAAGCTGTAAGCAAAAATCTATCTCGAATTAATTTAGCTGCAAAGTATATTATCATATTCTAATTGAGATTTTTCATCATAATTTAATTTCACTTCCGTTAGTTGAGACATAATGTTACAATTTATATTTACTTATTTAATCTTGTCCAACTAGTTTTCATTTCTTATTTCATTATGATGTTTATATTTTGAGCAATTCTAGAAAACACAACACTTTCCCATAATTCCAGAACCCACTGGATCAATGAGGAGGATGCTGTCACAATTGTGAGAAGATGCAACACCAACTAAGAAATTTCTTTTGAAATTATTATTTTCACAAGCCAAAACTCGAGCTTTTTCAAAATTTGGAGAATGATTTTTATTTAAACTATGTGTTGCAAGTGCACAACTTTCTTTATTCAGTCTAATCACATCCGACAGAACTAACACTTTCTGATATACAGCATTCCTGCCGTTAATACCCCTAGTAAATTTATATATATATATATATATATATATATATATATATATATATATTTACAATGTATTTTTTGGGCCACCTATTTTTTTTGTAATACTAAGTGGAAAATTCATTAACAAACCCCACAATATTGCATTTTTTGTATATAGAGCAAAACTTGTAATATGTAAGCAATTAAACTATTCAACGATTATTTTGAGGACTTCTGTAATACAACATATGTTTTGGGACATGTTCTCAAAGTATACTTTTAGTATATTATCCACAAATCACACAATAAAGATATAGCTTAGGATCTTGTGCAGGTAAATGTATTTGGTTAAGCTGATTTCTAATAACTCATACGTTTATACCAGTAAATTGATTGATTTTATCAGCCGCACGACATATTACTCAAACATGGTAGGCGATAAATTGGAGGTAGATATATACAATGTACTTTTTGGAGACTTTTTTTTATATACAATGATTATTTTGAAGGCTTTTTTGTATACTTTTAGGAAGGTCCTCACATTATTTGTATAGGGAAGGTATTTTTTAAAAATTTTGTCGATTTTAGAGGAACAATTTTACTCTGAAAAATTTATTCTTTTAATATTCATAATACTTATTATATCATAATCCGAATTTCTTTGGATTTAATCATCTACATCAATTACATGTATATTCATAATATTTAGCATTTCTATATCTCTCAATCTTTTGCTGTATTGTAGTGTATTTAATCTTTTCTAAGAAATATATACTGGCTATTTTGTATCATTTTTTCCACTAGATTATAAATATAAAGATCTAATCAGAGTTTGTCTGCATAATACTTTCTAGATTTTATGATGAAATCATGGGTACATGTCTGTAAAAAAAATTTGTCGCTGACATTTCTTGAAGTATTGTATACTTTGAAGACGGCTCACAAATTATTGTATTGCCCTTAAATCATACATTCAGTAATGTATGATTTAAGGGCAAGACTGGAATTATTTGTTGACTATATACTTATATATTTTTAATGTAATAAATATTTCGGTATTGGCGACTTAGTATACCCCGGGTTTATTTAGTGCATACACCCTGTATTTATTCCATATATTTACGGTGTACCTTGTGCCAAAATTTCAAAGCAATAATTTTCAAAGGACATTCATTACTTTTGATATTTTAGACATTTTGGACATTTTGTCATAGATATTTTTGGCATTTGTGATATTTATATTTTAAGATGATTTAATATTTTTGGCGTTGTTGACATTTTATCTTGAACAATTTTGTTAATTTCAATTTTCAATTTTCAATTTCACAATTCCAACTTTTTATATTTTACTTTCATGAGTGAAACGGCTTGTTACGCGTTCTAAAACTCCCGAGATATACATTACCTATTTAATTATTTACTTTGCGAGACAGTTACCTATATACTTTTTTACACAGGAGGATTTAGTTTAAAGTGATTTGCAGCGATCTATCGGTTACAATTGTTCCTAAATGTTTGAACCAAACAGATTCTAGCAGATTTGGTTAATACTAATGACGTCGCAAATGAGCCCTTTGTTACTTCAATGTTTGAAATATCTTCAACCGGTAATAACCCAAAGTAGTAGTTGATTGTCTGTCTCTTTCTTAAATGACATTTGAGGTTATGGATTTATTATTTTACCAGTTTATTTATTTTACCAATAAATTTTGATCCGTTTTGCAAAAATCACTTAAGTAGCACTAAAGAACCACATAAATAAGAAATTTAATGATGTGTACAAAATTTTAAATAAACAAAAACAAAACAATTTAATATATGATTTTGACGTTTTATGATTGTACCAAATTGCATTCTAGCGAATGGGTTTTGGTTCTACTTCAGTGTTGAAAAGAAAAATGTCAAAGTACAACCACTGTTAACCAAAGGTAGAAGCAAAGTTATAACCGGTAGATCGCTGCAAATCGCTTTTAGCCATTTTTTGAAGTTTATGACAGTTCTGACATATTTTTAATTTGTAAACCCGCGTAGCAAGAGCAGTCATACGTTTTACGTATCCCATATCCTTTTATGAAATGAAGAACCATAGAACAAGAAAATGATTTCTTTTTACCCAATAGACTTTGGTTCCTTTATCTATAGGCACAAAACAATCGTAACGTGATATGTGTAGATGTTCTAACTAAAACTGATACCAACCACGGTGTAAGATTAGAAATTTAATGAGGATTTCTTTTAACAACCACCAATGGCGCCACCATAACCCGGGTACCAATTATTTATTAAAAAGATGTTATAAAATGGAAAATATCGTAAGAATTAAATCTGGGTTAGTTTCTTAGGTACACAAATATTAATAAAATGGTAAACAGTGCTGTAAATTTGCACAATTTTTAAAATATAACTGTAATACCTCAGGCCATCTGGCGACGAGGGGTTGTTAAAAGATAAAGACAACAAGAAGATAACTTCATCACAACAATGAAAAATCATAAAGGCAGACCTTATATATTATTTTTGTTTTTGAAAAACTCAAGCTGCTATAAAGAAAAATATGTTCAAACACTATCAATACCATTCTCCCCCCCACAATCACATCTCTATGGGTTTACTGAATTAATCTAGTGAATTTAATACCAGTATTTCTTTCGCTAAATGATTTAACTTATTTCTGCTCGTATTAAGAACATATAATATATACCGGTATTCATACATATATCACTTATTGTTTCCATATTGAGTTTTCATAGTGACGAATCATATGTTTATTCATTTTATTGAAGCAAGCTATCAACTATCGGAACACCTATTGCCCCCATCCAATAAATAAATAATTTCGGAAATAAAGTATAGCTCTATTAGTAAGAAATAGGTGAAAATCTACAATTGACTAAACTATTATTCGTCTCTATTGAGTGAAGTGTTAAAGGGTAACAGTGAAAGTTTTCAGTTCTTAATGAATAAGGTTGTAACAAAATTATATTAAAACACTTCCACTGTGATAATTTTCACAAATTTATTAAATTTTATTTGACATTTGTTTCGCTCTGATGACACAGTGAAAGTGTTTTAATATAATTAAAATATGAATTTTCACCAGGGAATGACCGAAACAATCATCAGTTTTTAACCAAATGTTTCAAACTAACATAACTCTAGTTTTGTATATTTTTATCCTTTCATTTAATTTTAATACTTTTATATGAGTTGAAACGTTGCTTTTCTTAAGATGCACAAATGTTAGGCTCAGTCGCAAGGGGACTTACATCAAGTTAATATTTAAACAAATATTGTCAGTCTCAAAATTTTAACGGTAAATGGTTAATTATCCTCATCTCAATTTTTATATGTAAAAAGACTTTTAACTTCTATGGGTAAAATGTTGAAATATTACTTGGCTACATAAATAGACATTTTTAGAATAAGCTTTTCAAAATTTGAATTACCAAAATAGAAATAACAGATTCAAGAACAAGAGTTGGTTTCCACTATGAAGAAGTATAAATAAGTATCTCAACCTAAGTGTACATTTATAACATGCTCAAAAAATAGTTTAAGAAAACTACACTTTTAAAAATATTTAAACACAAAAATAATAGAATATTAAACATCTCTTTTAAAGTGTTATCTGTTTGAGTATATGTGTGTGCATATTTAACGAAAACATATATTTCGAAGCTTAAATTATTTTAATTTATTGGTGATTTATTTATAAGTTCATGACTGTACCTATTACAAAACTAGTCGGTCCAGCAGACTTTTTCTGCCCTTGGTGGAGTAAACGTTACTCTACCCTTGGCCGGCAGACGTTTTTCTATCCTTGTGTGAATAGGACTTCAGTCGATCAAAACGTATCCCAGCATAGCTATAATTTATCAGTTGGACAAAACAAATGGTCAAGTCTGGAGAACTCGACTGCGGTGCCACCTGTGAAGTATATTAAGTAGCCTATAAACCTTCCTCAATAATTAACCTATTCAATACAAAAAGAAACTTAAAATCTGACTTATAGTTCCAATCAAACTTTTCAGTTTATAGATGCTGTCGCAAAACTCATCATTATCTGGAGGCTTAATAAGCCATCTTACACCCAAGCCAGGATACTCAGATATGGTCTTAGTTCTCCAAATGGATTTTTTAAAATTTCGAGAAAATAATCCTACTATTGAAGACAATCTGAAATAGTTTTTATACTTTTCAAAAAAAAAACGCTGTTCCTCGAAACATTAGTACAGTTTTATCTTGACTAATTTTTAACCGACTTCCAAAAAGGAGGAGGTTAGGTTAGGTATTTTTTTTGTATGTATGTACTTATTCATTCAAAGTTAGTAAATACGATAATCAATTTGACATCACCCATGCAGCATCAAACATTTGACTGAAATTTTTTAAAAACGTGGAATCAATTGAAGGGTTATAAGGACTCTCGAAATGTTTATGTTACAATGTCATTTGTTACAAAAAATTTTAAACATCATTTGGAACTAGTTAAATTTCCAAAGTCCACGAGAAGTAAGAATGAGCTATCATAGGGCAGTACTTTTGAGACTCCAATTCATATCAATTATTAAAAGTTTTTCAATTATTATAAGTGTTTTTAAAGGGAACATTAATGCATCATTTTATGGCGCATTCGATATATTCACGACTTCGTAAAGGATCCATTCTGAGACTCTATTTGATGCCCAAATCTCTCATTTGAACTTGAAAAAATACACCGGATTGAGACAGCATATTATAATGTATAACGTTGACTATTGGGGCACCCTGGATTTACATTCGTATTGATGCCATTTTAATCACGGCCTCTGTTTTTTGATAATGTATAATATTTGTTTATCTTTTTATTGCCCACTTAAAGAAGCAGATTTACACTGTTACATAATCAAAAGTGATAGCTAATTTTTACTATCATTTTAAAAAATTGTCAATGTTCTCATCACCATCTATTTATACACACATAAAAAGAATCACTTACCTAACGCATCATGTTTACAGTCGGGGCGTCGTAGTCGTACCTTTTTTTGTGTGCACCTTCCCGATACATGGAATTCAGAAGAAAAACTTTTACGTATTCAATTTTGAGCGAACTCGCAGAATTTCGATCCCACGCATAACCTACGCGGTGACGAGTTACCATTTACCATGACGTCACCGCGCATGTTGTGTATCGATATTTCTTCATGAACTAAAAACAGAGTCTCAAAGTATCTGTTGGTTAAAAAATGTACCTGTAAGTATATACTCAACAGATAATTCGGGGACTTGTCCTTAAAAAATGCTTTCAGTATATGGAGTGGAAGGATAATGATTCATAAAATTATTATTATATCGTAAAAGTGTCCGCAAAATAGTTTTTTTACCCACACACACATATGATTTCAACTTAACATGTTGAAAGACTAATGCAGATATATAGAAATATTGTTAGCTGTTTACATCTATAATTTAGTGGAAAGAATTAGCCAAAATATCGGCTCTATTTTCTTTAAAAAAAATGCATGGCATAAAATACAGCAAACGATAGAGTACATCAAAAGGCGCCCAATAGGAATATATACATGTAATTAATGTCGAGAATTTCAAATTGATATAATCGGTATTAGGAATGTCCAAAGCAAAACTGTACCTGTGGTATATAATATACAGATAATTTGGGGACTTGTTCTTAAAAAATACTTTCAATATGTAGATTGAAAGCATAACAATTCACAAAACAATCATTATACCTTAAAACTGTCCGCAAAACATTATCCTTACCCAGGTATACATATGATTTCGACATATCATCTTGAAACTTTAATGGAGGCATATAAAAAAATGATGTAATTTCAAATTAATTGCAACAATCAATACAGAGTATAAAGTATAAGTCATTCAAGATGAATGTCCCTTGAAAAAAAAATTATGACCTAATATTGTCCTCAAATTATAATAATAATAATAAAGGCCGCTGCCTGGGGATCGCCAGGGCATGTCTGGAGCCGGCGCTGGACATGACAGCATGCGGGACGTCGGTGGCAGGGTGCTGAGGAGGCAGGCCCCTGCCGTCCAAAGAGCTACAGCCCGAGAACCAGAAGAACCACAACAACACTCACCAATACAGTCACAATAACAACGTGACCATCACCAACGGAGTCAAACGAGAACGAAAATTCTACCCGCAGAAAGTGTTGCGCAGGATCAAAACCCAGCGCTCACTCAAGCGGGACTGAAAAGACAGCGCTTGAAATGGACTGGCGCCATGAATGAATTTATAATGCGCACGTTTTACAGAATTACGAACCTTGGCCAGGACAAGACTGGATATAGCCAAATACTCCATCAAGAGTTCTGTCGTGAGTACCCAGAGCTTCAAGTTACTGAACAGAGAGTCGCAGATCAATATCGTGTCATCTTGAGAAATGGCCTTATTTCGCCTGAACAAGTGGATAGAATAAAGAGCGAAGTGGAGCGCGAACTATTTGGTCGAAATACAATTGATCCAGAGCTTGAAACACCTTTGGCACAAAGAGCGGACGAGACTCAAGAACTACAAGAAGAACAGCCAACCAACGCTTACCTGCTTGAGAAGATCTAAGCAGAAATGGAAGGGAGCTCTTAGAGAGTTTGGTGGAACAGATTCACTGACTAGACCAGCTCTTCCCAAACTAAGATCTTCTAAGAAACTGGGTATCGTCTTGCAGGCTATGAACAAATTTATCTTGCCAAACTATGTTTTAGGTGCTAATACGTTACAGTCGCTACACACAATCATCTACTGTGCTGCAACTTCCATCTGCAGAACAATTGGGGTCGCGGTGAGACCAAAACAAGATCCTCCCCAATTTAGACAAACACCTCGAATACCACCTTGGCAAAGAAGACTTGAAGGGAAAATCAATTCTCTTCGGAAAGAAGTTGGAAGACTGACCGAGTACCAACGAGGAGTCGGGAACAACAGAACAGAAAGGCTTGTCAAGACTATCATGGACAATAACCGAATACACTCCCAGTGGGATGGAGAAAACATCACATCTCAGCAGTGTCTGGACAGTCTACGACAAAAGCTCTCCGTCTACACAAGTCGATTGAGAAGGTACAATACCAGTAACCAACGGAAACTAGACAACACACTCTTCCGACAATCAGAAAAAGGGTTTTATAGAAAACTTAACAACAACAATAATAATGAATCCCCTAGTTACCCCAGTAAAACAGACATCGAGGAATTCTGGACAACACAGCTTTCCACAACAATCTCCTATAACTCCAGAGCAAGCTGGATTAATAAGGAGGAGGCTGCATCTCAGAACTGTGAGGCCATGCAACACCAACCATTTACAACGGAAGACACATCCAATATAATGAAGCATCTCCATAACTGGAATGCACCAGGACCAGATGGTGTACAAAATTACTGTATAAAGAAACTGTACGCAACCCACGAAACACTAATAGCCCTTATAAATGACGCAATTACCCACCCACACAAGATGCCTAGTTTCCTTACGCATTGTACTACATACCTCTTACCAAAGGACAACCTATGTGCACAGGACCCAGAAAAGTACCGACCAATCACTTGCCTTCCAACCTTATACAATCTCATAACATCGTGCATTAATCATCGCATTTTCACACATTGTGAGCTGAACAACATAATTACTCAACAACAAAAGAGATGCGCGAAAAATTCAATGGGTTGCAAAGAACAACTGATAATTGATTTCGTTGTCTGCAATCAAGCTCACGCCAAACGGCGAAATCTCTACATGGCATATGTGGACTACAAAAAGGCCTTTGATTCAGTTCCACATGATTGGCTCATTAAGGTGCTGAAACTCTATAAAGTGAATAATTGTATTATTAACTTTTTAGAATATGCCATGTCCACCTGGCACACCAAAATCTCACTGAATGAAGCCAACTGTTCGATACAAACTGGCCCCATTCCAATCAGAAGGGGTATATTCCAGGGAGACTCTCTTAGCCCGCTGTGGTTCTGCCTTGCCATGAACCCTCTCAAACAAACTGAACTCGACTAATTTTGAGTTCAGTCTCAAACACAACAACGTACAAGCATTAAGGATAAACCATTTGTTATACATGGACGACTTAAAGTTGATGGCAGCTACAAAACAACAGCTGCATGATATGCTTAAAATAGTAGAAGGGTTCTGTAGTGACATCCATATGAAATTTGGCCTAGACAAATGCCGAATTATTAATATGGTTAAAGGCAAAATACAGCAGGGGCACTTCGAAATGGGAGATGGCACCTCAATTGAGTCTATGAGGGAAGGTCATACTTATAAATACCTTGGAATAAAGCAGGCTCAACGTATTGATTACATGACTATGAAAAAGGACCTAACAGCAGAGTTTTATAGAAGGGTAAGACGACTGTTGAAAACCAAACTAAACAGTAAAAATCTGTTTCATGCTATTAAACCTATGCGAGTTCAGTGCTCAGTTACTCTTTCGGTATAGTTAATTGGTGCATGACTGACATGGAACAATTACAACGAAAAGTCCAAAGAGCTCTGTCGAACGTACAACTTTGCCACGGTATGAAGGAGGAAGAGGATTGACAGATCTGAGTAAACTATTAGATCAACAAATTTCTATTTTGCGTAGTCATTTCCAGAAACTCGCAGAATTTTCTGATCTACATAGAGTCATGTGCCAGGTTGATGACTCAACACCACTGCGACTGACACAACAGCATGCCCAATTACACAAGTGATCACCACAGATCAGAAACTGCTGAAATGGAAAGAGAAGCCCCTTCATGGAAGACATATAAATAACGTCAACCAAGATTATGTCGACAGTGCAGCGTCGAACTACTGGATGATCTCTAGTCATATGTTCCCTGAAACGGAAGACTTTATATTGGCAATCCAAGATCAAGTAATTCCAACTAAGAACTACCTAAAGTACATCGTTAAAGACCCTCCTATTAACAACAATAGATTCAGGTGCGGTTGCCAAACATCTGAATCTATCCAGCATATCATAGGAGGTTGTCAAGCGTTCGCTGCAACTGAATACAAAGAACGACACGACGCTGTGGCAAAAATACTTCACCAGGAACTAGCACTGAAACATGAATTATCACAGTCGGTAAGATTACCATACTATAAATATAAACCAGAATCTGTTTTAGAAAATATGAACTACAAGCTGTACAGAGACCGCACGATACTGACCGATCGGTCTGTTGCTCACAATAGACCAGATATAGTTTTGGTAGATAAAGTCTCTCGGAAAACAACTTTAATTGACATAGCAATTCCTAACAACAATAATATAAATATCAAGCAGGCTGAGAAAATAACCAAATATAGAGATTTGGAATTTCAAATAAAGACTCAGTGGAACATGAACAACAAACGAACTGTACCAATTGTTATGTCAACGACAGGACTAGTCCCAAAACATCTATTAAACAATCTAAAATACCTCGGTCTGGACGAACATCTTTACAAACAAATGCAAAAAGCCGTCCTTTTAGGAACAGCCCGGACGGTCAGGAAATTCATGGGGAACTGCCGCCACTCATAGCGTGCCTTAGAGGGAGTGTGATGCCATACATTGTATGGTCAAGTCGGGAAATAAAGGTAAAATCGGGATAAAAGGTAAAATGTTTTATAGATGCCCCTGGAGGCACAGGTAAACCATTTTTAATGAATTTATTATTAGCAAAAGTACGAAACGACAGAAAAATTGCTCTAGCTATGGCATGGTCCTAAATAACAGCCACACGGTTGGAAAGTAGGCCAACCGCCCATTCCACATTCCAACTAACATTAAACATATTTAGCGATGACGTCACTAGCATTTGCAATATTTCTAAACAGAGCAGTGACGGAAAATTAATGAGGGATTACAGTTTGATTATTTGGGATGAGGCTTCTATGTCTCATGACGCTTCAGTTGAGGCACTAGACAGGACAGTGCGAGATCTGTGAAGTAACTGCTCAATGGGTGGTCGTACTGTTTTATTCTCTAGAGATTTCCGGCAAATTTTGCCAGTTATAACTAGAGAAACGTGAGCAGATGAAGTCATAGCATTGCTCAAAAGATCACATCTTTCTTACATATAATGAAATGTGGACTTAAAACCAATATGAGGATTTTATCGTTTAGCGAAGATAATTGGCAATTTTCGAACGACTTGCCCCAAATAGGAAATTGTGAATTTCAAGCAAAAAATGTCCATGTAAATTTTAACATATTTGGGTTTTGGTACAAAAAAGAAGTAATCGAACAATTTTATCCCGATATTCGTAACATTAACATATCCACTAAGACACTAAATTGGTTCAAATTAATATTAAAAGTAGGTGGTCCTATTATATTATTCAGAAATTGGAGTCCATTGAAACTGTGCAACGGTTTGTTTTTGTTGATCGAATGTAACTGGCAACGCAACTGGTGAAACTGTTTTATACCAAGAAGTCCCCTGATACCCTTAGAATTGCCTTTCCACTTCAATTTCATTTAAACATTAAAAGTTGCTGGAGTCAAGGCCCTAGCCAGGATTTTTTTTTCCAGGTGGGTTGGATAATTTTTTCGGGGGCTTGGATAATATTTTTGATTGATGATGGGCTGAAGTATTCACGTATTTCCAGGATATACAAAATTGTATAAACATAACATTTATTCTTATGAAAAAGATTATTAACCAGTTAAAATTTAACCTTGAAATCAAAAATTCCAAAATTGTATGTTGCCCTATCACGTGTTACTTCGAAACAAAATTTGTTCGTCTTACACGTGATCAGGTTATTAATGTCGTATACAAAGAATATAATTAGAAACTAATCTAAATATTTTGTTTGCCTCATAAATAATTGCCACTCAAAAATAATCTAAATTAATATTATGTATGAGGAGGAAAGCTGATTGATTTTTTGTTTGTTACGATTTCACTCAGAAACTACTCAACCAATTTTACCGAAAGCTTCATCTCCTCGGAGTTACATAATTTGTAGCGTTCTGCACTGCAGATCGGTAGGAGCTACACAAGAAAACAATAATAAAGAAAACTGGTTGAAGTACAGAGGAGAAAATGGTATTGAACTGCTTTGTTTTTGCGTATTTATATATAGATAATGTATTGAAAATGTGAAAAATATGCATTAACATTAAAATACAGCAAACGACAGAGTATTCACACACGCCGACTAGGAATATATACCTATAATCAGGGGCGGCTGTCCCTGAAGTGCACTCGTGCGCTTAACCACCAAATTTAAGAAGCTTTCAATAATGTTAAAAAGCAACACAAAATGTTAAATAAATATCATTTCAATAACAACGAATTTATCAAAAAACAATTTAAGCTCTAATCCAAACTGGTATTAAGACTTATATTCGCTTGAAAGAATATTTCACCATGCACTTCGGCTAGCGCACGGTGAAACTTATTTAACTTCTATGAGCTACCATACCCTTAAAGCGTGAGATAATGCCAACTATATGGAGCAATTAGCTGATTTTCGTACGCCGCACGGAGACACCGAGCTGTGTTGATATTGACCGGACCTATCCGAACGTTTCAATAATTCACATTTTTGTTTACCTGCTTTAATTAGTGGTTGCTTTGTTTTTGTCCTCGTAGTCTATGAAAGAATATTTAATGTACAGAGTTTGTGTGTGTGTGTTTGTTTACATAACTGTGAAAATGAGTATCAACTTTAATATTGACCATATTAAAAACAATAATAAATAGTTTCAAAACAAATCAGATATAAAATTGGCTGGTCCACCTAGGTCATATCTTAATTAGAAACAACAGTGCAAAATGAAAAAAAAGTATTTACACGAAGTTTTAAAATTGAAATTTATAATAAAAAGAAATGGTTGTGTGGATTTGATCGCTGAATACATTATTTTGTTTCACTTCGATAATTTATGGCGGGGAATCAATTTGGACAGAAACTGGAGTGAGGGATTAAAACGTTTCTTAGAAATACGATGTCTCAGGACTGGCTAAATGCTCTTTCTGTGCTCAGTATTGCAAAAATATTTTCAATCAATGCCAGACTTTAACAAAAAGGTCATTGATTGATTGATGAAAAAAGTTGTCTAATATTTTAATTAATAAAAAATAAATGCAGTATTAGCAAAGTTATGGTTTGTTTTGTTGAAACTTTGAATCCCAATATTTAACCAGTAAAGTGCACCACCTGTTTCATAACCTTTCAGCTGCCACTGCCTGTTAACTAATGTCGAGAATTTTAAATAGAGAGTATTACGAAACTCCAAAGAACAAACTGTTATCTTAAAAACTGATAAAATTATAGTCTCAAACTTTCTGTTGTGTTAAAAATGTACATGTACATACTTAACAGATAATTCGGGGACTTCTTCTTAAAAAATATAAAAAATCATGGTCTTAAACTATCTGTTGCGTTTAAAATGTACCTGTAAGTATATACGGAACAGATAATTTGGGGACTTGTCCTTAAAAAATACTTTCAATATGTGGATTGGGAGCATAACAATTCACAAAATAATCATTATTCATTAAAACTGTCCGCAAAACAATGTCCTTACCCAGGTATACATATGATTTTGACATAACACCTTGAAAGTCTAATGCAGACATATACAAAAATTATTAGCTCTTTATATCTTAATGTAGTGAAAATATGAAAAGGATTATTCGAAATATAAGCTGTTATTATTTTCTAAGATAAAAAGATGCATGACATTACAAACAGCAAACGATAGAGTACATCTAAAGACGCCGAATAGGAATATGTAAGTGTAATTAATGTTGACAATTTTAAATATAGATATTGCAATTTCGATATAATGAGTATTATGAAAGTCCAAAGAACAAAATGATATCTTAATAAAAAATGAAAACATCAGAGTTTCAAACTTTCTGTTACCTTACAAATGTACATATATATACTTAACAATAATTCGGAGACCTCCTAAAAAAATATAAAAAATCCTACTCTTAAACTATCTGTTGCGTTTAAAATGTACCCGTAGATATACGTAGATATATACTGAAAAGGTAATTTTGGGATTTGTCCTTAAAAAATACTTTCAATTTATGGATTGGAAGCATAACAATTAACAAAATAATCATTATGCCTTAAAACTGTCCTCAACACAGTGTCCTTACCCAGGCATACATATGACTTCGACATAAAAACCTTGAAAGTCTAATGCAGACATATACAAAAATGATTTTCACATCTATATAATGTAGAGAAAATATGAATAGAATTATTTAGAATATAATCTGTTGCGTTAAAAATGTACATGTATATACTCAACAGATAATTTGGAGACTTGTCTTTAAAAAATACTTTCATTACTAGATTGGAACCATAATAATTAACAAAATAATCATTATACCCTAAAAGTACCTGCAAAATAGTGTCATTCCCACGTACACATATGATAATTAATATTGAGAATTCCAATATAGATATTGCTATTTCGATATTATGAGTATTATGAACGTCTAAAGAACAAATTATTAACTTAAAAACTGAAAACAATCAGAGGCTTAAACTATCTGTTAAGTTTAAAATATAAATGCATATACTCAACAGATATTTCGAAGACTCGTCCTTAAGAATACTTTCATTAGAAAAATTATTTGAGGACGGTCCTTATATATATATATATATATATATATATATATAGGTTGAATAATTAACGGGATTCAGCCTGAAGGTGGGCGAATTAAAACTAAGTGTTAACTCTTTGTTCTTTAATGAAGACCTTTCGAAGAGTTTCTCTTCTTCATCAGTTCAATACTAGAATGTTTTGGTTAAATTATTATATGTTTCACAAAATATGATAAAAATACTTACAAAACTTAAGGTTAAATATAAAGCAATCCAATATAAAACAGTATAAAAGGATCCTCTACTCAAATGTATGAAAACGGTTGATATGGATGACAGAAAATTTAAATTGAAGTCAAAGAGACATATAGATATACTTCAAAATATCATGGCAATGGTGTAAGTTTGTAAGTTGAATGAAATTGCCAAATAATATAAATTTTTTATAGGATATTTCAAAAATATTTCTTTAGAAAATAGATAGTTAATTTAATGATTAATTCCTCGAGATATTCTATCATCCATCGCTAACAAATTAGAATAAATAACATTAACATTCGAAATATCTGTTTTTGTGTTTAAACAATTAGACTGATTGTTAATACAAACCATTTCTAGAAAATTACGTTTGAAACGATTTCTCTCGTTAATCAATACCTGAGCGTTGTCAAAGTCTGCTATATGATTACTGGATATGCAATGAGTGGCCAAGGCACAACTATCTTTGCCGAGTCTAATGTCGCTTTTATGTGAGACAATTCTATCCTTTAATAGTCTAGAAGTTTGTCCCACATAAGAAGCTGGGCAGTTCTTACAATTAGTGTGATAAACAACATTCGATTTCAATTTGTCTGGAGTTATGTCTTTAATCTTGCTAAACAAACTATTGACAGTTTTAATATATTTATGTGATATATTAATACTAGGATGTTTCTTAAATATGTTAATTATTTTAGATGAAATATCTTTAATATAAGGTAAAGAAACAAATTTAGGGGTGGGGTTATTATTAATATTATTGATATTTTTAGGTTCATTAGGATCACAATCGAATGGAGTGCTAAAAATTATTTTGTTTAATGAGTAATGAGGATAAGAATTTTCGAGAAAGAGTTTGAATAAAATTTTTAAGTTTTTGTCTCTTAATGTTGGATGGCAAATCTTACATATTCTATTTTTCATTCCTTTCAATAGATTAATTTTCATCTTTATAGGATTATTTGAATGAAAATTTAGGTATCTGACACTACTGGTTGGTTTTTGAAACCAATCTAATTTCAATATATTGCCGTTGCTCCTAATCACTTTCGTGTCTAAGAAGGGAATGCTACAATGAATGTCCCCATTTTCTATTGTGAACTGTAAATTATTATTAAAATTATTAAAAGTTGTTAACAGTTCATCACTTTTGTCAGATGGGAGACAACATATAATGGCATCAACATATTTCTTAAGAAAGTGTACATCAAAAGTAAGTTCAGAGAGGCAAGACTCTATAAGAACATCCATTACGTATTGTGAAATGATTAGTGATAATTTTGAGCCCATAGGTGTTCCTAAAATTTGTTTATAATACTTATTATTAAAAGAAAAAACCGTAGTTTCAAATACAAATTCAATAAGTTTAACGAAATTTTCTTTTCTAATTTTAGTATGTTCTGAAATTAAACGCCAGTGTTTGTCTATACTAAGTTTAACAAGATCAAAAGGAATGTTTGTGAACATTGAAATGACGTCTAAGCTAACTATGATATAATTACAAGGAATCTGATAATCATTGTATACATTTGCAAATATGAAGGAGTCTTCAACGTAATATGGGTTATTTTTATTATATGAAAGTGATAGTATATCGACCAACAAACTAGCAATTCCCGAGTTCGGTGCATCTATTGATGCTTCAATCGGACGAAGTGATAATATAGGTTTGTGAATTTTTGACAACGCGTAAAACTTAGAACAAATACCATTATAAACAGAATACTTTTTGGACATTATGTCGTCTATTTCTTTACATTTTTTAAGTTCTGAAATCAATCTTGAGGATTTCTGTTGTATTGTAGATGTGGGGTCGTTATTAATGATTTTATAGTAATTGGTATAGCTAAGTAGTTCATTTGCTAAGGTAACATAATTATCTTTAGATATCGCTGTTGTGATATTTCCTTCATCAGACTTTAAAATTAAAATGTCAGGGTTTTCTTTTAAGAATTTATTGGTTTTATTAAACCAACTATTGAGTAGTTGTATTGATAGGAATTATGATTAAAATAGTTAGTGAGAACGTTAGTTACCTGAGATGTAATAATGTTTTTAGATCTAGTATCTTTAATATCTTGTAATGCATATTCAATATCTGCAATGTTACGTTTAATAGATACATCTGAATTAGTAGGGGGTAAGCAAAATTTGGAACCTAATGATAAGAGGTTAACTACTTTGGAAATTGTGTGTTTGTTAAGTTTTTGAACCACTAATTATTGATTTTAATGATGTTAAATTGTTTATTGATCAACTTATTAATCTTACTCAAATTGGATGTTTTGATCTTGTAAAATACTTTATTATAAATAATTAATTGTCGTCTAAAGAATTCATTGACAACGTTCTCAGGTAAAGATCCCCGTAAAAAATTTTGAATGTCATTTAGCAAATGTTTAAACCTTGAAATGGTTGTATTAACTAATTTAATTTCCATATTTAACAGTTTTAAATTTAGTCTTTTCTTAGTGTTGTCCTTGTTGTCCACTATGAAACTCAAGGTGTTGTGCGACTGTCTTGGTGTTATTTGTTATGTGAGCAGGAATCAAACCTCTTTTTCGGCAATTAAGTAGGAAAATTCTTCTATTTCTTTGGGAGGATGACCTGATGTTTAGTTTAGCCCAATTCTTTAAGTTTTGTGTAACCAAAAAACCATAGTTAGATGTTATACTTTGGAAAAAACCCATTTAGTACAAATATACTCAGGAATAACGGCTGGTTGTTCGATATAGGTTGAATAATTAAAGGGATTCAGCCTGAAGGTGGGCGAATTAAAACTAAGTGTTAACTCTTTGTTCTTTAATGAAGACCTCTCGAAGAGTTTCTCTTCTTCATCAGTTCAATACTAGAATGTTTTGATTAAATTATTATATGTTTTATAAAATACGATAAAAATACTTACAAAACTTGAGGTTAAATATAAAGCAATCCAATATAAAACAGTATAAAAGAATCATCTACTCAAATGTACGAAAACGGTTGATATGGATGACAGAAAATTTAAATTGAAGTCAAAGAGATATATAGATATACTTCAAAATATCATGGCAATGGTGTAAGTTGAATGAAATTGCCAAATAATATAAATTTTTTATAGGATATTTCAAAAATATTTCTTTAGAAAATAGATATTTAATTTAATGATTAATTCCTCGAGATATTCTATCATCCATCGCTAACAAATTAGAATAAATAACATTAAGATTCGAAATATCTGTTTTTTTGTTTAAACAATTAGACTGATTGTTAATACAAACCATTTCTAGAAAATTACGTTTGTAGTATTTCTCTCGTTAATCAATACCTGAGCGTTGTCAAAGTCTGCTATATGATCACTGGATATGCAATGAGTGGCCAAGGCACAACTTTCTTTGCCGAGTCTAATGTCGCTTTTATGTGAGACAATTCTATCCTTTAAAAGTCTAGAAGTTTGTCCCACATAAGAAGCTGGGCAGTTCTTACAATTAATGCGATAAACAACATTAGATTTCAATTTGTCTGGAGTTATGTCTTTAATCTTGCTAAACAAACTATTGACAGTTTTAACAGATTTTTGTGATATATTAATACTAGGATGTTTCTTAAATATGTTAATTATTTTAGATGAAATGTCTTTAATATAAGGTAAAGAAACTAATTTAGGTGTGGGGTTATTATTAATATTATTGATATTTTTAGGTTCATTAGGATCACAATCGAATGGAGTGCTAAAAATTATTTTGTTTAATATGTAATGAGGATAAGAATTTTCGAGAAAGAGTTTGAATAAAGTTTTTAAATTTTTGTCTCTTAATGTTGGATGGCAAATCTTACATATTCTATTTTTCATTCCTTTCAATAGATTAATTTTCTTTTTTATTGGATTATTTGAATGAAAATTTAGGTATCTGCCACTACTGGTTGGTTTTTGAAACCAATCTGATTTCAATATATTGCCGTTGCTCCTAATCGCTTTCGTGTCTAAGAAGGGAACGCTACAATGAATGTCCTCCTTTTCTATTGTGAACTGTAAGTTATTATAAAAATTATTAAAAGTTGTTAGCAGTTCATCACTTTTGTCAGATGGGAGACAACATATAATGGCATCAACGTATTTCTTAAGAAAATGTACATCAAAAGTAAGTTCAGAGAGGCAAGACTCTATAAGAGTAAGTACAGTTACTTAGTATCTTTTGAGAAAGCCAAATATGATTTTGGCGAAACCTCAAGTGATCTTTCAAACGAATACAGACGAATGGATGTACACCGGAATAAATCATCAACCATATATATATATATATATATATATATATATATATATATATATATATATATTTATATATATATATATATATATATATATATATATATGTTATATGCAAAATATATCAGCACTTAGTTCACACAGTCGAGAAGTCAACGGAATTTAAAGCGTACGTGACTTCTCAGGGATATCAAATTTCATCTCGAATTATATGCAAACAACTTCCCGGTAACCTACACGAGTCCGTTTACACAGTAAAATCGCTGACTTGCGTCAGCACTTTTGCCAATGTTATAAAAGCAACTGGAAACGTTCTCGTGTTGTCATTCAAATAATATCAGTTTAGTATTAAGTTATTCAAGTAGTTTAACTACTTTAATTGATTAATTTTAATTTTGTATGTTTGTATGTTATATGCAAAATATATCAGCACTTAGTTCACACAGTCGAGATGTCAACGGAATTTAAAGCGTACGTGACTTCTCAGGGATATCAAATTTCATCTCGAATTATATGCAAACAACTTCCCGGAAACCTACACGAGTCCGTTTACCCAGTAAAATCGCTGACTTGCGTCAGCACTTTTACCAATGTTATAAAAGCAACTGGAAACGTTCTCGTGTTGTCATTCAAATAATCTCAGTTTTAGTATTAAGTTATTCAAGTAGTTTAACTACTTTAGTTGTTCAATTTTAATTTTGTATTTTTCTAAATAAATATATTTTTTTAAAAAAGTGAATTGAATCAATGTGAATATAAAATTGGCGCAGTCAGTAGGATTGTCCAACACAGTTAGAACACGTGCATACTAACTGACTGTGGAGATTTCCAAATCATCGAGGACAAAACCTACTTGAGAAGGACAACAACTACCAAGTACTAGCAAGGGAACACGCAACCAGGCTAACCAGTGCTAAGTGACGCGGAGAACAGTCCTATGCAAGGAATAATAACGTAAGAATCACATAAAGTAACTATTTTTTATTTTGATTTTATTTTGAATGACCACCAGTTCTTTCATTTATATAATATTTTATTCCTCATAACCTTACCTTCCTAAATAATTTTGAAACTATATATTTTACATAATCATATTATTTTATTTCCATTACTTTGACTTACATATTTCGAAGTATTTGAAACATTATTTCAAGTTTATTATTAATTTACTATTTATACATTCCTATTTCAAATTTGTTATTACTCTATTAAACATTGCTCAATATTGGATTTTGATAAACTAGATATTTACCATTTACATTTAAAACCTCAACATTTAATTTTTATTTATTGTTCGAATTTATACATTTATAAAAATGGCCACCACTAGACAAGCAGCTACACCAACCGTAGAACCCTAAAAGCTTTCGGAAATATTTGCCATAATTCCTGAGTATAATAGTAATCCGATATTTTTGAATACTTTCATATGCTCCTGAAATACTGCTTACAGCATGGCAACGGATAATCAGCAAGTATTGCTAATTTTCCATATCAAAAATAAGTTACGCGGTAGAGCGGCTGAGTTAATTAATTCGCGAAACCCTAGTGAATTAGCTGAAATTCAAACCCTCCTAGAAAATCATTTTGGAGATCCTAGTGATCTCTCGGCTCTTATACAGGACTTGCAAAGAATGCGGCAAACTCCTAATGAATCCCTTCTTACATTTTCTGCTAGACTTCAGACACATCAGGCTAAAATGCTAGCAGCCATAAACAAACAAAACCTAACTGTTAAAGAAAAACAAGCACAGATTGACTAGATTGATAGAGTCAATGGCTTTTAATAGCCTCCTCACGGGTTTAGAGCCCAAAATTGGTCAACTTGTTCGCGCTAGCGACCCCTGCAGTATTCTCACTGCCATTTCCAGAATTAAACGAGAACTACAACTATCACATTTAGAAACCCAGAAATTTTCAGGTAATAGAAGTTTCCAACAACCCTCTCGTAAACCAAATAACGTCTCACCTCCAAAACAATGCACATTTTGTAAACGAATGGGCCATCTAAGCAATGCTTATTGAGGATGAGACACTTTCAACACAACCCGAATTCCAATCAGAATTAGTCCAATTATAGCCCTCATTTTTCCAATCAACCTGCTAATCAATCTACAAATGTTAATCCCAGTCAACAATTTTCACAGCAACAATTACGTCCATCTACCAGTAGACAACCCCAAATGTCTGGCAATTACAGACCGAACCCTAGTTTCTTTAAACATCAACAACGCCAACAACCAAAGACTCATCACTTGAACAATCTGCAATTCGGACCATATCACAATGACTATAACTATTCTCAAAACGAAAATCAATACAACCCTTTACCCAATGAGTACGGAAACGTACAACAATATTACCCTAATGATTTCGAACAAAACGATGAACCAGAATATTTCAGCACTGAACAGTTTAACTAATATTATTCTGATGAACCTGATTCTTCTCAAGTAAATTTTCATTTGACCCCCACTCAGTCAGAACACTCAGACCAAGAAATTTCAGAAATTCAAACCCAAATTCAGACAATGAATCTGGACGACTTCAGCCCGAATGTCAACTTCCCAGAACAGAACTTTCTGTAAGACCCCTTCTTTCCGTCAACTCCAAGAATCTTTAATATATTACTGATTCTTCAAACACCTATAAACTTCTTATCGATACGGGTGCAGGACTTTCAATTTTTAAATCTGAAACCTACCAACGCTTCAAACAACGATTTCCCGAAAACGTAGTCATCCAAGGAATCACTGATCAGAAAATCTTAATCAACGAATCCACCCTTGTACCTTTCAATGTCGCCGACCCACACAAGGTGTATATTTGCAACATCGACATTGAATTCGACGGATTACTGGGTTCAGATTTCCTTGAACACTATAACTGCGTTATCGACTTTAACAGCAAACAACTTGTCACTAATTTTAAAACCTTACCACTCTACAAAGTTACGGATGATACGGTCATGCGTACTCAGAACCCTTCAACTTCCAATAACTGCATCCCAATCAATACAATCTCTTTAGAACCCCGAACAGAACAGATATGTAAATTAAAATGTAACCTCACCAACACTGAGGCTTTCCTATCATCTGCCGAAATAGAAAAAGTTTATCTTCCCCGTGCCCTTGTTAAAATTAATGAAAAAGGCGAATTTCTTACTTCAATTTTAAATGCGAATGCTATCCTTAAAACTGTTAATTTCGACAATTTGGAACTCGAACCGATAAAGAATTTTTCCGTAAACATTCTTTCCGAAAACTACTCACAAAACTTAACCCAGTCTGATAGACAAACTACAATCATGGAACAACTTCGGTTAGAACACCTGAACGATGAGGAAGCCGAATTAATTTTTCAACTCTGCCTCGAATATTCTGATATATTCTATTTAGAAGGTGACCAACTGACCTTCACAAACGAAATCAAACATTCAATAGACACTAATAACGCGAAACCCTCTTTCACAAAGTCACATCGGTACTCACAAATACACAAACAAGAGGTAAAAAGTCAGATATCAAAGATGCTTGACCAAGGCATTATACGTCCGTCTAATTCGCCGTGGTCATCCCCGGTTTGGGTAGTCCCCAAAAAACTAGACGCATCTGGTACCCAAAAATGGCGTGTCGTCGTCGATTATCGTAAACTAAATGAACTTACTGTTGACGACAAATATCCCCTACCGAACATTTTGGAATTACTTGACCAACTTGGCAAATGCCAATACTTCACCACTCTCGACTTAGCTTCAGGGTTTCACCAATCGAAATCGATACAAAAGACATCCAAAAAACAGCATTCACAGGTGATAATGGTAATGTTGAATTTGTTAGAATGCCCTTCGGTCTTAAAAACGCTCCATCCACCTTCCAAAGGGTAATGGATAATATTCTTTTAGGTGTTCAAAACGAGAGATGTTTAGTCTATATGGACGACATTATCGTTTATTCTCCGACTATACATGAGCACATAGCCCGACTTTCTGAAGTTTTCAAACGATCGCGAATGCCAATCTAAAAATCCAACCCGACAAATGCGAGTTTCTTCGCAAAGAGGTCGCGTATCTTGGCCACCTTATAACTCCCGAAGGCGTGAAGCCTAACACCTCAAAGGTAGATTGTATCTTAAATTTTTCCCAACCAAAAAACTAGTGATGGGCACAATCGATTCTAGGAATCGAGTAATCGATTCTTATAAGTAAAATTAATCGTAATCGATTAATAAAAATAATCGAGGTTAGAATCGATTTCTTTCAATAATCGACCCACCTGTGCAGATCTTAGATCATTTACCTGTCAAGCATAAAATCGTGGCAACGCTAGAAAGAGAGGGCATTAGAGACAGTAAGAGGCTATTTCACTTAGTGGGTGGAATGAACAACTTGCTTTATTGGAAGCAGCTCCCAACCAAGTGAAATAGCCTCTTCCCCCTGTCTCTTAGTCTTACCACGACATTTGTGCACTGCAGGCTATCTCTAGAAAGTAAATGTTCTAAGGTTCAGATAGATTAAAAAACAGAAAACATAAATAATTGTTAAACATGTGCTCAACAGCTTGTTTATACTTAGAGCATATAAGGTCTTTTAATAAATCCTTAGAAAATATCAGCCTCTAAAATGACAAGTGGCACAGGATAATGTTAAAATATTTGACCTGTGATTGATACAGGGTTTGAAAAATTAAATAGCTGTTTTGTGATCTATGAATTGCACTTTAAATTTAAAATTACGTTAGTAGAACTTGTTAGAACTTATAATACCTTATAATAGAAATTGGGACTAACTGTGAAAATGAGACGGATATTATTATTTTAAATTGTCTTAGGACGTTGAAGCACAATATAATGAAGAGAGTGAAGGTGTCATCCCACGTTTGGAATTATTTCGACTAGAGGCGAAAGCAGAAGACTACGAGAATTATGCGAACCGACCTAAAAAGGGCAGATGTGACTCTGCCGAAACGTCGCCATTTTACCTTCGAACCCGGTAGGGATCAGTTATCAACTACGCGGATGAATTCCCGGAAACCTAATACACACACAGATATATATATATATATATATATATATATATATATATATATATGTACGAATTGTTTGAGTAACGGCTGAATTGGCTACCACAATGTAAGAAAGGTTTCGGGAAGCAGCCTTTTTGAGCGATTTTATAAAGAAGTGAAATACACTTTTACTGTGCCAAAGCTTTCGAAATACTTTAATTTCTTCGTCTTTTGACTACAAACAAAATTTATAATTCACTGTAAGTATTTAAGAAATTATCTCACATATTATAATTATAAATTTTGTTTGTAGTCAAAAGACTGACGAAGAAATTAAAGTATTTCGAAAGCTTTCGCAAAGTAAAAGTGTATTTTACTTCTTTATAAAATCGCTCATAAAAGGCTGCCTCCCGAAACCTTATATTATATATATATATATATATATATATATATATATATATATATATATATATATATATTTTATATTCACTTTGATTCAATTCACTTTTTAAAAAAAAAATATTTATTTAGAAACATACAATATTAAAAGTGAACAATTAAAATAGTTAAAGTACTTGAATAACTTAATGCTATAAATGATATAATTTGAATGACGACACGAGAACGTTTCCAGTTGCTTTTATAACATTAACAAAAGTGCTGATGCAAGTTAGCGTTTTTACTGGTTAAACGGACTCGTGTAGGTTTCCGGGAAGTTGTTTGCATATAATTCAAGATGTAATTTGATATCCCTGAGAAGTCACGTACGCTTTAAATTCCGTTGACTTCTCGACTGTGTGAATTAAGTGCTGATATATTTTGCATATAACATATATATATATATATATATATATATATATATATATATATATATATATATATATATATAATATACCGTGGTATTAGTTTTAAATTTCTAACTATTCACTCTATGATAATCGATTAATAATCGATTATTACTCGATGCAACGATCTAAACTAAATACATAATCAAGTAATCGATTTGAAAAAATTATCGGTTTTGCCCATCACTTCAAAAAACCCAAAAGATATCAAGTCCTTCTTAGGGTTAGCTGGTTATTACAGGCGATTCATTCCCAATTTCGCCAAGATTTCGAAACCTTTGACAAAATTACTTCAAAAAGACATACCTTTTCAGTTCGATTCAGAATGCGTCAAATCTTTTGACGAATTAAAAAGAGCCCTTACTTCTACCCCCATACTCATATACCCTAATTTTGAAAGGCCATTTATTCTTACAACCGACGCCAGTTCATTTGCTATCGGCGCAGTGCTCTCTCAAGGCCCCGTAGGTAAAGATTTAGCCATAGCCTATGCCTCCAGAACTCTCTGCAATGCTGAAACTAAGTATTCAACCATAGAACGAGAACTCCTTGCAATAGTGTGGGCGGTTAAACACTTTCGTCCGATAATTTTTGGTCGTAAGTTTTTACTTCTGACCAATCACCGCCCGTTAACTTGGCTGTTTTCTATAAAGGATCCTGGAAGTAGACTTGCAAGATGGCGCCTTAAGCTCGAGGAGTACGACTATCAAATAATTTACAAACCCGGCAAAGTAAATAAAAACGCCGACCCTCTCTCTCGCATTAAAGTTAACAACTTTAATGAATACATATCATTTCAAGCAAACAATCATCTAACGCCATTTACAGTACTCCCAACAAACGAAACTGACGATGACTCACAAGAACCCCAGATGAGAAGTCCCGTTAATCTCCAACAAATCTCTGAAGAATTTAGAACTTTTGTCGAGCGATATCAAACCGTATCTCTCACGACAAAATTCAATTTTCTAATTGCCAACTCTTAGACCGAGGAAACAAAAACATCCTAGTATTTCCCCAAGGCTCTCTCATGAAAGATTTTCACCATGACATCATCGAAGACATTTTTGAGGAAAATGCTGATTTCCGTACCCCTAGAGTAAATGTCTTTGGAAGCAAAAGTGTCAGAAAAAGACGCTATTACATCGTCCCTCTCCCTTCTGACCCAGAAATAGTCAACGAGATTCTTTTCGCATCTCTGTATAACAGTAGAGATGTGTTCACTGAAAATGAAGTATTCTGTGTTGAGAAAACATTGAACTGCCCATTTTGGAAATGCTTTCTTTATCTTTTCCGAAATCGATATCAAATGGAAAGTTTGCCAAAATATCGTCAAAACGGTTGAGAAAGACCAAATACCTATCATTCTCGACCAATTCCATAACGGCAAAAATAATATACACCGAGGCATCAATGAAACAATCCGCAGAATAAAAGATAAATACAATTGGCAAACTGACTAAGGACGTTGACAATTTTATCAAAAACTGTCAGACTTGCCAGAGAGCAAAGGTTTACCGGAAAAATCTCGACAGCCCACTTGTCATTACTGAAACCCCACGGACACACTTTGAACGTGTCAACATCGATATTCTAGAATTCCCGACAAAAAACTACGCAATAACTATCCGGGACGAACTAACAAAATTCTCTCAGGCCTACCCCATAACCGACAAATCCGCAAAAACCGTTGTTAGTACTTTACTACTCTATTTCCAACACTTCGGTACCCCATTACGGATACATTGTGATTATGGCAGGGAATTCGACAACGCACTAATGAGAGACTTGTGTAAACTATTTGACAACAAACTATCCTATTCTAGTGTGGGAGATCCCCAGTCAAATGGTTCATTAGAACGATTCCACTCGACCTTATTAGAAATGATTATTATTATTAAATGATTTAGCATCCTCCCTTATGCAATCATTGCATATAACAGTTCTGTAAACAAAACTCATGGAGTCACCCCTTACGAACTTGTTTACGGACATACTTCGAGTAGGACTCCAGAAACTCTCTACAACCAACAAGCCCTGATAACTAAGTACATCAGAGATCTCAATAATCGTATCTCTCACTATTATAAAATTGCTCGCGAAAGAACGGAAATCCAAAAACATAAAGCGAAAGTCAGATTGGATGAACACGTTTCTGAAAATCTCCCTAACTATATCAAATAGGCAATAAAGTCTACATTAAAGAATCCCAGATCAAGGACAAACTCCAAAATAAATTCAATGGTCCTTTCGAAATCCTGGAGATTCACAGAAATTCCGCAACAGTACTAAACCCTAAAACTAACCAAAAATTAAAAAGTAAATTTCGACCGAATGAAACCGTTCTCAGAAAGTTAACTTCTGTTTCAGGTTTTGCCTGCTGTTCGGGTCAGCAGTAGCCCAATTTCAAAAACAACCATTAAACAATACGTTAGGTATCTACTTCCATAACGAAGCAGAAATAACTGTATCCAATGATAAATGGACACTTTTAGTACACAGAAACATTTCTGCACTGGAACAAGTATTTATAACAAATAACAGAATATTACAAACCCTTTTAAAAACTCTTAACTTCAATTCTTTTGCTATGAACAACTTCCGCGCAGACATACAAACCCACATTAACCTTCTCAATCAAATTTCTAACTCAATCAAACAGAAATTTACCAACATTCACATGGACACTAAAAGACACAAACGAGGTATACTTGATGGGGCTGGTACCCTTTTTAAGGCAATCACCGGCAATTTAGACGCCGCCGACGGAAAATACTTTACCGAAAGCATAAACCGCTTAAATCAAGGCCAACTTCAAATTGAGAACTTACAAAAAAAAACAAATAAGTGTCACCACATCCGTAATTAAAAACTTCAACGAAACTATCCAAAATCTTAGAATTGACGAAAAACTATTTAACGATAACATGCTAAAGCTGGAAAACACTATCGGAAAAATTAATGATAAGGTCGCCTATGTCGAATCAAAACTCGCATTACTTGAAATGTGTGAAAAACTTATGGAGAATTATCTCTACTAAGAAGATAATCTAAGTGATGTTTTAAATTCTATCACATTCGCGCGTCTCAAAAAAAATTCACTCTTCAATTTTAACACCAGAACATCTTATTACCTCATTACAGGAAATATCGCAAAATTTAGTCAAAAGTAACCTTCCATTGGCTGTAAAGTTCTCGAGCATCGCACAATATCTAGAAATCATTGAACTAGAGGCATTTCAAACATATACCGGCCTAATATTTGTGTCGAACAACATCCTTACACAGTATTTCATTTATATCATATCCCTATATACGATGAAAGAACAGGTTTACATTATATGCTAGCCTTCACTCAAAAATATCTTGCAAAGAATGATGATTCTTTAATGTTTATTCCGATCAAAGACTTAAGTGCGTGTAAACCGTTAGCCACTCGTAAGAAACTGTGTTCTGAACTTTACGCATATCCTATTGACACAAACGCGTTATGTGAAGCTTAACTTCTAAAGAATGTCCAGAAGGTACCCGACAACTGTAAAAGCTCACTAATATTCACTCAAGGATACAACGTCCAAAAACTAGAACCCAATACATGGCTCATAATTACTTCTGAACCCATAAGTGTTACAGTGAATTGCGCTCAAACAAACCCAAAAACTCTTACAATCTCCCTCAACTCCATATTGACTCTTCAATCAGAGTGTAGTGCGTTTATAGGAATTACAAAAGTTCAAGCAGAATCTGGTAAACAAACCAATGTTCTAGAAACATTTCAACCCGTAACAGTGCCATTCAACTGTTGCGATGCAGTTCCAGAAAAAATTATAATTCCTGAATTTTAGCCCCTAAAGCTGAACACACTTAATGTAGAAGAATTAGACGTAGCAAATCACAAATTGGAACAATATTCCAGAGACCTCGATGGTCTCATAAACCAGCCGTTTGTAACCAAAAACATCTCTTGGTTTACCTATACAACCATAGCTGCTCTCATGATCATAGCGGCACTCATCACTTTCCAAGAGGATGGTAAAACCTCCAAAGGACTGCAATCTTGACCAGACTTCAGTGCCTCAGCCAAGACTAAAATTCTTCCCCAAGCTTAGGCCTGTTTTGAAAACATAACAAAGCTTAGAGACGCAAGTTTAGGTATACCCTTTATGTTCTGTAAAAACACCTATTTTTAATATTGATTTATATTATTAACCTTTTTATTTTTTTTTACACAGTATTTTTATTCACATTTCCTTTTACTTTATATTTTATTTTGATATGTTTAGGCTAAGCATTTAATTATTACTCGTATTATTTTATTGCTCATTTATTTTACATGTTTTGATTTTATTTTACAAATTGATTTTTGATTTTTACCTATTAATTTATTTTAATCATATTTCGTTTTATACACTTATTACTTATTATGTATACCATTCAAACATCATTTTATATTATTTTATGTTTCTGTTCCTAAAAGTTGATGTTATAGCATCAACTTTTGATATGTAAGGGGCGTTGTTATATGCAAAATATATCAGCATTAATTCACACAGTCGAGAAGTCAACGGAATTTAAAGCGTACGTGACTTCTCAGGGATATCAAATTTCATCTCGAATTATATGCAAACAACTTCCCGGAAACCTACACGAGTCCGTTTACCCAGTAAAATCGCTGACCTGCATCAGCACTTTTGCCAATGTTATAAAAGCAACTGGAAAAGTTCTCTGTTGTCATTCAAATAATATCAGTTTTAGTATTAAGTTATTCAAGTAGTTTAACTACTTTAATTGTTCAATTTTAATTTTGTATGTTTCTAAATAAATATATTTTTTTAAAAAGTGAATTGAATCAAAGTGAATATAATATATATATATAGGTAGAAACCCATTATGTACATTAATAAACCAAATGATTTGTCCTTGCTGAATAATATAGAGAAAAACTAGAGTTTGTGTAAAACACCCGGGGCAAAAATATAAAAATTACAAAACAGTCACAATCCACATTAAAAAAAAATGTTGGATGAACAAACTTTTTAATATACGGTGAAAATTATTTTATTGTTCAATTATTAAAAACAAGAACACGAGATACAACCTGTTGGCCTAAGATAAACAATTGAGACAAAATTTGGGGTATTCCGCCAAAAGGTCACATCACTGTCAATCAGCTTAACTATGTCAGGTTCTATGAAGCCAATGTGTGTCTCATGTGACAGTTATCATATATAATTCAAAATTATAACACTAGGCGGAAAATAAATTTGAAATTAATAACATTTTGGTTTCTGTGTGGATATAAAAATTAATTTGAATAATTTTTCGCATTTCAACTACTGATATTCAGTAAAATAACTTTTGAGTTTTTTTTTTGTTTTCTTTCCATTTCTAATAGGTAGGCATAAATGGAACTGAGCTTATCTACGTCATTTTTAGAGTTCAATGTATGTGTACCATTTCCAAAAACTTTCTTTTCCTAGTGGAGTTCTCAACTTCCAGAACCTAAACTCGCTCATAATCCATCTAGTGTCCTGTAATATTTTCATGTGTTCCCAAAGTACAAGCTTGAATGTTTCGTCTGAATCACTTTTGTGCGATGTTAGTCTTTTGCTGAGGGTACGGCTAGTCTCCCCGATGTATACAGCTTGGCAATTTGTGCATGGAATGCTATACACTACGTTACTGAGTTTGAGGTTGGGTATTTTGTCTTAGGTCTTCGTATACACTTCCCTGGACGCTTTTAAGTTTTTGGTGGTTACTCTGAAATCAGACAGATCAATAAGTGACTTTAGTCTATAAGTGAGGGTTTCTTGATATGGTAGCACTATAGTCGTTATGGGGTTTCTGTTGACCAGTTCTATATCTGGATCATTAATACGCTCAGTTGGGTCTTTTTCTAGTGCATCTCTCCTTATGGGTGTGTTAAAAATCAGTTTCTTGGGTAATGTTCTCGGATATCCACTCTCCACCAACAATTCAACCAAAATTTGTAGGTGCTTGTGAACGAGAGTGTGATGTGTAGCTCTTGTTTTTCGTTTTCATCTTTGTGACAACATTCAACTTCATTCTCATTGAGACTAGCCGTAGCCTCAGCAAAAGACTAATTTCGCACAAAAGTGATTCAAGACGGAACACTCAAGTTTGTGCTTTGGCAACACATGAAAATATTACAAGACACCAGATGGATTATGAGCGAGTTGAGGTTCTGGAAGTTGAGAACTCCAATAGGAAAATAAAGTTTTTGGAAATGATACACATTTTTCAAGAGGACAATACCTTGAACTCTAAAAGAGGCGTAGATAAGCTCAGTGCCATTTATGCCTACCTACTAAAAATGGAAAAAAACAAAACAAACTCAAAAGTTATTTTACAGAATATCAGTAGTTGAAATCCGAATAATTGTTCAAATTAATTTTGATGTCCACACAGAAAACAAAATGTTATTAATTTCAAATTTCTTTTCCGCCTAGTGTTATAATTTTGAATTTTGTTGCAGTCGTATTTCTAATATCTTTGTACGGTGATAACTCCCACATGAGACACATATATGCTTCATACAACCTGACGTGGTCAAGCTAATTGACAGTGATGCGATCTTTTGGCGGTATAACCTAAATTTTGTCTCAATTGTTTATCTTAGGTCAACAGGTTGCATCTCGTGTTCTTGTTTTTAATAATTGAACAATATAATAATTTTCACCGTATATTAAAAAGTATGTACATCCAGAAATTTTTTTTAATGTGGATTGTAACTGTTTTGTAATTATTAGATTGTTGTCCCGGGTGTTGATGGTTACACAAACACTAGTAATGTACCATGTATCATAGTATAACAACGAATATGATTGTCTCACATCCTAGCTCCTGATGAAGGTACAAAAAGTATCGAAAGCTCAAGCTAATAAAGAATCACATATATATATATATATATATATATATATATATATATATATTTGTTTTTAAGTTTTCGCGGGCACTAAATATTTTAGGTGGTTTCTGGGAATTCATCCGCGTAGTTGATAACTGATCCCTGCCGGAATCGATGGTAAAATGACGACGTTTCGGCAGAGTCACATCTGCCCTCTTCAGGTCGGTTCGCATAATTCTCGTAGCCTTCTGCTTTCGCTTCTAGTTACTCGAATACAGTGCTAGTTCCTGGTGCAGTATTTTTGCAACAGCATCGTGTCGCTCTCTGAATTCAGTTGCAGCGAACGCTTGACAACCTCCTGTGATATGCTAGATAGATTCAGATGTTTGGCAACCGTACCTGCATCTGTCGTTGTTAATAGAAGGGTCTTTAACGATGTACTTTATATAGTTCTTAGTTGGAATTATTTGATCTGGGATTGCCAATATAAAGCCTTCCGTTTCAGGAAACATATGACCAGCGATCAACCAGTAGTTCGACGCTGCACTGTCGACATAATCTTGGTTGACGTCATTTATATGTATTCCATAAAGGGACTTTTCTTTCCATTTCAGCAGTTTCTGATCAGTGGTCTGGTGGTGTAATTGGTCGTGTTGTTGTGTCAGTCGCAGTAGTGTAGAGTCATCAACCTGGCACATGACACTGTGTAGAAAAGAAAATTCTGCGAGTTTCTGGAAATGAGTACTCAAAATAGAAATTTGTTGATCTAATAGTTTGCTTAGATCTGCCAATCCTCTTCCTCCTTCATACCGTGGCAAAGTTGTACGTTCGACAGAGCTGTTTGGATGGTGATTTTAAGCTTTTGTTAGTAAAACTCGAACTTTTCGTTGTAATTGTTCAATGTCAGTCTTGCACCAATTAACTATACCGAAAGAGTAACTGAGCACTGAACATGCATAGGTGTTAATAGCCTGAAACAGATTTTTACTGTTTAGTTTAGTTTTCAATAGTCGTCTTACCCTTCTATAAAACTCTGCTGTTTGGTCCTTTTTCATGGTCAAGTGATGAATAAGTTGAGCCGGCTTTATTCTTTATTATTATGTATTTATAAGTATGACCTTCTCCCATAGATTCAATTGAGGTTCCATCTCCCATTTCGAAGTGCCTCTGCTGTATTTTGCCTTTAATTATATTAGCAATTCGGCATTTGTCTAGGCCAAATTTCATGGATGTCACTAGAGAACCCTTCTACTATTTTAAGCATATCATGCAGCTGTTGTTTCGTAGCTGCCATCAACTTTAAGTCGTCCATGTATAACAAATGGTTTATCTTTAATGCTTGTACGTTGTTGTGTTTGAGACTGAACTCAAAATTAGTCGAGTTCAGTTTGTTTGAGAAAGGGTTCATGGCAAGGCAGAACCACAGCGGGCTGAGAGAGCCTCCCTGGGATATACCCCTTCTGGTTGGAATGGGGTCAGTTTGTATCGAACAGTGGAGATGGCATATTCTAAAAAGTTAATAATACAATTATTCACTTTATTTCGTTTGGCTTGGGCGTGATTGCAGATATCGGAATCAATTATCAGTTGTTCTTTGCAGCCCATCGAATTTTTTGCGCACCCGTTTTGTTGTCGAGTAATTATGTTGTTGAGCTCACAATGTTTGGAAATGCGATGATTAATGCACGATGTTATGAGTTTTGTATAAGGTTGGAAGCCAAGTGATTAAGTGGGTAGCACCATGCGTAAGGAAACTAGGCATCTTATGTGGGTGGGTAATTATGTCATTTATAAGGGCTGTTAATGATTCGTGGGTTGCGTGCAGTTTCTTTATCCAGTAATTTTGCACACCATCTGGTCCTGGTGCTTTCCAGTTATGGAGGTGCTTTATTATGTTGGATTGTCTTTCGTTAGAAATGAATGGTGTTGCATGACATCATAGTTCTGAAATGCAGGCTCCTCCTCATTAATCCAGCTGGCTCCGGAGTTATAGGAGATTGTTGTGGAAAGCTGTGTTTTCCAGAGTTCCTCGATGTCTGTTTTACTGGGGTAACTAGGGGCTTCATTATTATTGATGTTATTAAGTTTTCTAGCAAACCCTTTTTCTGATTGTCGGAAAAGTGTGTTGTCTAGTTTTCTTTGGTTACTGGTTTTGTACCTTCTCAATCGACTTGTGTAGATGGAGAGCTTTTGTCTCTGTTTAATTATTAATATTCATTTTAAATTTGCATTTCATTATTATTTACAGCACTACATTTTTGTCTTGATTTTTTCATCTTGTATGTCGTTGGACAGAATCTTAAATATTTACCATAAATATAAATTAGTTCATAACTTTCATTATTTTCTTCTTCTGGTTCCTCAACTTCAATTATATCTTTTAAATGATGTTAAACAAAATACATTATTCGTTGAAAAGCAGTTTCTGTTTAAAATGTTATTTGTGTTAGTCTTATTGGTATTCGGTTGCTTTAAAAATCCTGTTCTAGCTGTTGTCCTTGTTGTTCAGCACTTGGTAAACTGTTTCTGCGTTGTGCTTCACAACTTCTGCTTCTTCTAACATATTCACTTGTTGCTTCATTAGTACCATTTCTCTCTTTCCTTGGAATCGCTTTTTCATGACTGTTTCTTGTCTGGAGGTTATTTAATCTTCTACTATCATCCTGTTGCCTTGGTCCTTCATAGCTTCTTTGATTATTCATGTTTGTATTTCTTCCATTTCCATTCTGTCTTGGAAAATAATTTTGATTTTGAAATTAATTTCTGTTCCTAAAATTGCTCCTTCTATTGCATTGATTATTATTTCTTTGATTATTGAAATTTCTATACTGATATCCGATATTATTTTCAAAATTTGGTCGATAATTAAATTGATTTTTGTTCCCATTCCACCTTGTCCTGTTTTCATGGCTTCTACTTCTTATTGGTCTTTTATTATTCCCTTGACTACTATTCTTTTTTACTCTTTGCACTCTGTTTAAATAATTTATAAATTGGTCAACTATTTTAATGTTTTGGACTACTATGGTTTCCGCAATTCCTCCTCCATAGTGTCTCGCAAGTAGAATATCAACAGCGCTGCTGGACCACCAACCCCTATCCTGTACTATGGGATTTCTGGACCAGTAAATTGGTCTATAAAATCAATGAGACAGTGGTTCAGAAAGTATATGACATTTTCAATAGTATCGTGGTCTAGGAATTCGCAGGGTGATTTTGGGGGGCTGGGTTACAGATTGTAACTGTATACTTCACTAATCTATTTTCCACGCTATCGACAGGCTTTCGAATGAGTCAACAAACTGCACGCGCCTCAGTTTTTAGTCGATTCTATTTAATTTGTATTTCTAAATTTAATATATAATGCAGAAACTCTATACAGTTATTACTGGTATACACCTAATAACCCGCCTCTGATAAACTTTTTATTCGAATTTTGCACACTGCTTCGTTTAAGCAAATACTTATTTTATAAGAATAGTGTCATCAGCATATAGGAGGAGAGATAGAGCGGGATTTTGCTCGTCATTCTGAAAATTCCTGAACTATATCACGTTTCTTGGCAGGCGCTAGTGGAAGTGATAACCGAGGATAGTTACAGGGTGTGAAAATGGTATTTTTTTTTGGTCATGCTTATCATCGAGTAAATTTTCCAAATTGGCGGCATACAAGAATGTGACATATTTAACCAAATTCCCGAAATGCGTCTGCCTAAAGCGTTACCATCAAGGTGGCGGACAGTGGTAAACTTGTCAACAATAGGAGTGAACTTCTCATTAAGTAAAAGGAACGCCATTTGCACCATTTTTTTGCTTACACAAAAGAAATCATAATCCAAAAGGCCGTAAATAAATTTTTCATCACGTCATTAATGTGGTCTGTATGACGTCATGAAAAATTTATTTACGTCCTTTTGGATTATGATTTCTTTTGTGTAAGCAAAAAAATGGTGCAAATGGCACAATTTTTTAAATGCGAAGCCGCATTTTTTATTAAATATTCGGAAAGAGCGGATATTTCATGTCCGAATATGACGACCATGACCTTGAACTTGAAGTTCCGGGTGATTCCAAGATAAAAGTTTTTTTGAAAATTCAACCTATTATAGCTAAATTAGGGGTACGGGGGTTTTCGACATCGTTGATTTCGAATCTGAAATCAGTTTTTTAAAATTCACAATAAAAGATGGAGCACCAATTTTTTGAAAAAAGTCAATCAATTGATGCACAACGAATTAACGGTAATCCATGTTTTTATTCCTGATCCTAAAGATGACTGATTCAAAGAAGGTATTCCAAATTAAAAACAAATTTGACATTGAACTTGGCCACTACTTGTTTTGAAAATTTTCAAAAACCGATTTCATATTCGTAATCATCGACGTCGAAAACCCCCGTATATCAAATTGGGAGTAGGTTGGTTGATCGTTTTTAAATTGCCAATTTTCAAAATCTGATTCTGATGAGGGCGGGCCAGTTTTCAAACAAAACCTGATTTCAGATTCAAAATCAGCGACGTTGAAAACCCCCCATACACCTACAATAGGTTGATTTTCCAAACAAACTTTGATCTTGGAATGACGTTGAATCAGTAATGAAAAATGTGGCTTCGCATTTAAAAAAATTGTGTATGACGTCATACAGACCATATTAATGACGTCATGAATAATATATTATGTCATTTAGCTGTACGTCCGTTTGGATTATGATTTCTTTTGTGTAAGCAAAAAAATGGTGCAAATGGCTTTCGTTTCACTTAATGACGAAGTTCACCCCTATTTTTGACAAGTTTACTCCTGTCCGCCACCTTGATGGTAACACTCTAGGCAGACGCCTCTCGGAAATTTTGCATCACAATCTTCTATGCAGCCAATTTTGGAACTTTTGCTCGATGATGAGCATGACCAAAAAAAAATTAGCACTTTCACCTCCTATAACTATCCTCGGTTATCACTTCCACTGGCGCCTGTCTAGAAACGTGATGTAGTTCAGGAATTGAACTTAATGCGATACATTCTGTCCATTTTCTCGATGGCGAGCAAAATCCGGCTCTATCTCTTAGACTATTAGGTTTAACCACATATCTTTCAAACAGAACAGATGCTGTGATGCAAAAGTATTTGCCTTTCTGCTTTACCTCTAAAATTGCGCATTTCTTAATTAAGTTTTTTATTCAATTGAAAAGTAGACTGTGTATTATATTTTATTGTTTTAAAGTGTACAATGTAGGTTGTGTGAAATTGGGTCGAAACAGGAATTACTCATTGTCCAATTAAAGTGTGTAAAATATTGATTATCTGATTTTAAACAAAATAATGAAATGAATGTAATATCTTTTTTCTTTCCGTTTTGAAATTAGAACTCATTAGGATGAACTCAAAACTATGTATATTATGAGAATAGCATTTCTTGTTGAATAATAAAATTTCCATTTTTAGTTATATAAACATGCATAGATATACTTAATTTGGGTGTCGCTCATAAATGTTATTTAAACTATGACTATATTTTTTTGTATATTAAAGAAAAAAAGAGCAATTTACAGTTACTTTAAAAATACCTAAAAATTATTTTTAATTGATTTCCGAAAACTGTTTTTCAGTAACAATTGTGTGTATTTATCTAAATCAGATAGAACTTGAATAGAAATTAGCTAATAATGTTACAAAATTAATTAGGTTTCCGGTAATACTCGTTTTTATTTTTTATGTCATTATTGATTTTATATTTAACAGTTTATTTTTATTTAATTTTTTTCCTGTAGGAAATTAGAAGATCAAGTTAGAGTTCCTTTTACTCTGATTTTGTGACTGCAAGGAGCAATTGTACTCAAACTATTTCAGTCAAGAAAATTTTTAAACTCCCAAGTTGATACAGAACAAGCAAGATAAGTATGGTTTTTGTCTGTTCTATTATTATTAATATTATATGAAAAAAGCTTGTCTTAAAATTAGCCTTTCAACTACTATTGATTGTTGTGTGTTGTATTGCTAATTGACAAACTAACTAACAAAACTAAATAATTGAATATTTCTTTCTTTATTGGTTTTCTCTTACATGAAATCAATATTTAACATTCAGTTATAGCAGATTTTTATTAAAACACCTTTTATTTTATAGTTTTTTATTAAAATTTCTTATATACATTTTGGAAATATACTTGTTTAATATTGCAGTTGAATGGATTTTCTGCATAGGAAGCCTTTTTCGGAGTCTACTTCACTAGTTAGATTAGCAGATGCGATTGACACAGCTCTTGCGAATATCTATTTTTATCATGAAATACTTTCCACCATTTTTGTAATGTGTGATCGTCCAGGATACATTTAGAGAAACTGTGTAAATTTGAATGGTCTATGGTAAACTTTAAGTATTTTCATACCACACAGAGAAGCAAATTGGAGGTTTTTAGCTCAGTGATAGCTAAACTGAAGTCAATGCATCAAATGTTAAGATATATAAATGGTCTATATGTTCATTACGTTACTTGATATCCTCAATCACAATTTTTCATTATTCATTAAGTTGTTTAATCTTTATTTTTAAATATTTGGATATTTGTATGAGTTGACTATTTCCTTTTTCAGTTGAAATTTTCATTCATAATTTGAAATTCTCATTTAAATTTTTTATTTCTTAAGTGGAATTTTTTTGTTGATTGAAATTGATTATGTTTGTCAACGTTGTTAATAGCAACTTAATTTTATGTTTGTAGGTGGACCACATGTGCTATTAAAAAGTTGTGCAGAAAAACACATGTACGTGATGGGTTTTACATTGCAGCTCCTGGAAAAATAGATGAAATCTATAGATGAATGGTCTCATTTTTTTGTCTTTGTTACTTACTTGAAATTGGTAAGTTAAACTATAAGATTGCTTTTATCAATCCAAATTTTGTCTTTAGATCCAGGATATTGAACTAGATATTTATTTTTAGATATTTTAATAATATCAATTAAATAAATATCTGGGTGTTTTGTTTTCTGTAATTCATAATCATAAAAAGAACCCTTTATATTTCCACCATGTTTATCACTCAGTAAATAAGTCCTTGGATTAGAATTCTGAATTTTTCTGATAGTAAAGCCTTCACTTGACCAGTTTCCTTTATATGATTTATTAAATGTTTCTCTAAATTTGCTTATACGAACTTAGTCATTTAATTTTAGGTTTCTTGGGATCTACAGATTTGATGTTATTGTAAACATTCTTCAATAAATACTTTCCATGATTTTTCTTGGTAATTGCTGTTGAAACCTGTAGTTCAATGTTTAGTTTTGTTGTATGTACTCACAATTTCTAGTAAAATATTCAACCATTTATAGTGTCATTGTAAACTAAACTGCTTCCAGATTGCAGTCGTGAGAGTTTTTATAACCCTTTCTACCATGGAAGCTTTCATAATTGAAAATGTACTATAATGATGTATATTCCATTTTCCATTAAACCCCTATCTGTTTGTAGCACTAGTTTTGCTTTATATTTTGCTTTTCTTAGGATGTCCTCAAATGCATTGGTCACTTCTTTGCTATTTTATTTTTAATTGGTGTGCACCATACAATTTTTGAGAATGCATTTAGGACTACTAAGATGTATTTATTTCCCGTATGAATTTGTGCAAAGGAAATCATTTCAATTAAGCCTGCTTGGTAGAAATCATTAAATCCTTGGGTCTTGGATAATTATGTCTTGCACAATTATTAACATCTGTATTCACAATTCCTGTAGGATTTTTCTTGAATAGTAATTCATATAACCTAGGAGTTTCTATGTAGTGAATGTCTTTTATTTTAAAATCAGGTCCAGCTAATTTATTTTCAGGATTATTGGGATCGGGTGAATCCTTGAAATGAATTTTAGAATCACCTATAGTAAATTTTTCTGTCAAATAATCATGAGCTACACCCAATATACGATCAAATTCATCTTTAACATCATGAATGCTTTCTCCTATATAAGTTCTAGGAATTGATGCATACTGTGATAATTAGTCTTCAAGTCCAGCTACAGTTGTTTCATTTAAAATATCAATTAAATTTTGAGGGAATGTTACATCAATGTACTGATCAATTAATTCCATATCAGGAACGTTAGTCTGAAATGTCTCCTAATCTCACAGAAATCTTGTTTCGTTTTGTAACATGTTAGCGCTTGAAACAGTTGCTTGAGCTGATGAATCGGCGAATTGGAGAACATCTTTCAAAGGTTTATGTAGTGTTTCACTTTTCCTAAATGAAGGTGTTGTTTCAGCAGAAGATAGTTCAGACTTCTCTGTTTCTTTGAGTAAATTGTTGTTTTCAGATCTTTCAAAGTTTGATAAAAGTTCTTTGAGTGGTTTAGTCATTGGTTGATATGTCTTTTCCAACTGCTCTGAGCTTGTTTAATTTCAGATTTTAGTTCTTTGTATTTGTTCTTTATATCTCTTCTAGTTTTTAACAATCTTTTATGAAGTTGGTGATCCATCTTAGAGCAATGATTGCAAACTAGTTGTGTCATATATGTATTCAGATTTGTAAAGGTTTATAAAACGGTCAAATCCTTTGCGATATCGCCCAGCATTTAAGGGACTGTCTTTATCTATAGTCAGAAAATGAAATTTCTTTTCCCAACAATGTTTACATATATTTTTAAAATCATCACATGACATGTCAACACTTATATGATCATCATAAATATCTTTTACATTTGTCATGTCTTGTTGAATGATGATTAATAAGTTAGCATTATCCCTTATCAATTGTTTGGGTATAGAACGGTATGATTGGGATAGATAACAAATATCGTTTTTCATACGATTTTTATCACATGTAATGACATCATCAAAAATGATGGAATGCGGTTAGATCTTTTCAGGAGTTATTACCTCATCTTCATCATTAAACTCAAAGTAACCTATATCTTTTATGGGGTCGTAAGTCCGCTTTGAATCATTGAAGTTAAATAAAACACCATGTTTATTAATTCGATGTTGTTGAAAACCATCGTGAGTTTCAACTGGTAACTCTGCTTTCTGCTTTTGCATGTGTAATATTATACTATTAGTCTTCGATTCGTTTGGATTAATGCGACATTGTGAGTCTTTACTTCGGTATATAAAGGAAACATAGCTCATCATAGCATCACAATGAGTTCAGTCAAAAGTAAGAAATCAACACCTAAAGGTCGTGAAGTTTTAAATAAAGTTATTGACAAATTACTCTTTGAATTACACATTCCTGCTTATAATTATTGTGGACCAGGTACAAAACTCAAAGAACGTTTACGAAGAAAAGATCCACCAATTAATCAAGTTGACTTTGGTTGTCAGAAACACACAAATTCTATTCTGAATTAAAGGACGATAAGGCTAAACGTATAGCTGATACAGAATTGGAAAATACAGCTTTAGAACGATTTAAAGCAAAAGACGCTAGTTTTGGTGAGAAGTTAGCTGCTTTGTGTGGTGCCGGTGCTATGAAAGCTAAATCGTCACTAGGGATGGGGCTAAAGAAAAAGAAAAGAAGGCGAAAGAAACAGGAGAAGAGTCAAACAGGAGGAGCTTTGAAAAATAGTTACGCGACCTAAGAGAAAAAAGATAATTCCTGCTGCAAAAAAGGGTTGATTTTTTCCCTTCTTTTTACCTCCATTAGTTGCAAATGGAGGTCTAGGAGGCGGAATAGCCTCAACCGTAAAAGCAGTTCAGAATCCAAAAGCTATCCAAAAACAATTAGAGGATCAAAAGCGTCATAGTCAGGCTATGGAGCAGGCTACAAAAGGAAATGTATATACTTGAAACCATACAAAGCTTTTGGTTATTCCCAAAATCAAAAAGGCAAAGGAATGTATTTAAAACCTTATTCAAAAAACTTCCAATAAAATTACCTCGAAAAGAATTAACAAATTTTGATATCATTAAGTTGGTTAAAAAGCTGCAAATACCAAATTTTCGAGGTGTCTTTATCAAAAACCGTCTACCAAATAAAATCCGTAAAGCTGAATGTGGAATTATTAACCTGGATAATTCTAAGAATGAAGGTACTCATTGGACAGCGTATGTGAAAAAAAACAAACAAATAATTTATTTAGATAGTTTTGGTAATCTACGTCCACCTATAGAAGTAGCTTCATATTTCTTAAGTGATTGTTCTACAAATAAAATTAAATATAATTATGAATCTTTTCAAAAATTTAATTCATATTTATGTGGACATTTAGGTTTATCATTTTTATATAACAAGTACCATACATGAGAGTCTTTCAATTAAAAATAAACTAAGTGGAACTTCATTTATTTTAAATTATGACTTTTCCCCACCTATTTATTTGCAAGATGCGTTCGAATATGAGATAGGTCTGACAAACTTTGATAGTTACAATTATATACCGAATATTGACAAAACAAATAATAACTTTGGCTTTCAAATAATTCAGTGAAGATTTCAGAAGGCTCTTATGAGTTTAAAACTCAAGCAACCTATATACAAAACTATATACAAAGCATAGATGACGAAGCCGTAATTAGAATTCCAACAGACAAAAACACTTCAAAAGTAATTATAAGCAACAATGGAGAGATAAGCTTTGATGTTGAGAACTCATTGGGTCCAGGTTTAGGTTTCGGTAAAACAATATTAACTGCTAACAATACACATAAATAGATTCATCAAGTAAAAATTTTGAAAGTGAATACAATACTAATTGATTGCAACATTGCATTGGGATCATTTTTAAATGGGACGCCTGTTCATATTATTCATGTCACCTTGACAACTGTCAACCTAACTTTTTATAATGTCAAATCTGAACATAAAACTGATAACTATTAAACATTTTTATTAGTCTTGGGCATAATCGTTCGTCTTTAGGAGCGCTCAATTTAGTTCGAAGTCCTATTGCGAACTAGTTCGTTCTTTTAGTTCGCTAGTTCTTTTGCCCGACTCCGAATAATAAGCATCAGAGAGTGCTCGACGATCAAGTTTTTCATTATTTAAGGAGGCAATTGAGAAATGTATAGTATATATATATATATATATATATATATATATATATATATATATATATATATATATATATATATATACTTATTTACTTTAATTACAGATATATTTAATTTTATTTATAAATACGAAAATTACTTCTACATAAAACAATCCACTTAAATTATAATTATTGATATTCAGTCAATAAAAAGCCTCATTTATAACTTTTTTGTTCAAGCTGTTGAGGGAAAAATACACAAAGAGAAAGGGGAAATTGCACAAAAAAGAAAAATATTGACCTTTCTATACTCTGAAGCAACTCGCCCCCGTAAATATGTCGCGCTATCGATACAAGCCTTTCTCAAACTTAGTAAAAGCTGTTCTTTGTACATTTTCCCTCTTTAGTTTTGTGTATTTTTTCAACAGATTGAAAAAAACTGTTTCAAAGCCATCATCTAAAACAATGTCATGAGATGGATTGAAATATTTATAAGTGATAAAATCAGGTACCATAAATACATAATTTTCGTATGTTCTGCATGGTTATTAATAAACAACTTAAGGAAATGTTGCAGCCTACACCTACAAAATTATATATTCACAAAAATATCTACTACCTCGCAACAAGTTCTGCCTTTTTCCTGTTGAAATTTTCGGCTGTTAGTTCCTGTCATGTCCATTTACCATAATAAATAATATTTTTCCGACTGTCATTTAAATATCTCGGAATCGTATCCCTTGGTCCACTAGCGACACCAAACGATGGAATAACGCGGATTACTTATTGGCCGTAAGTAAGGCGCGCGCTTGTAGCGCGTAATTCAAATTTCTAGCATACATACTTTAATAAGACATCTGGTGTACTCTGGGGGACATTAACGCCTGTATCAGCTCTTTATTTCCTAGCTATTGACTTGCCTACCTAATAGTTAGTGGTTCACTAGCAAAAATCTATCAGTTGGTTAATAATGTAGCGCCACTCCATTATAAAGTAGATGTCAGAAAAATAAATTGTATTTACATAAAGAACTAAGAGTGGAATCATCGGCGAACTAGTTCGCGTAGTTCACGTAACAGAGCGCTCTTTAGACCTAGGTCGTTCGCGAACTACCCAAGCCTAATTTTTATAGGTTCTGTGCACTTCTAATGTGTAATTCTCAGAGTCTTTTTTATTTTTTAGAGAATTGGATGCTGACTTGAAAAATCAGACCCAACAAAATATTTTAAGTAATGAATTATTTAACTATTTATATATTTACAATAAATTATATATTTTAAATTGTCTCTATTTGATTTGTTTAATTTGGTTTTAATTTTAATAATGATATTTATAAATACCACTGATGTTGTATACTCCTCTGTCTTTTCCATTGTCTATTTCTTTTAGTCGATAACTATTTGTACCATCTTTTGTATCTATTTCATATTGTCCTTCGTACGGTAACATCAATTTGGCACACTTTTGATGTTTCCAATTCGTTTGACGCAGACTTCTTACCACTACAGGATCTCCTTTTTAAATTTAGTCTTCTTTTTGTTGTTCATTCTTGTCACATATTTTCTTGCTGCTTTCTCCATATTCCTGTTGACTTTTTCTAAAATTTTTCTATGTTCCAATTGCTCAGCAAAAATCCATTGTCTTTCTGGATGCTTTTCATTCAAAATAGCTTCTAGTGTCTCTTCTGTCACATTGTTGTGTGTAGTATTAATAGTCCATTCCACTTGACCTAATTTTTCTTTCCATCTGGTATGTTGTGGCACACAATATATTCATAAATATTTAATGAATTCCTTTATATATCTTTCAGCTGGATTAGCATTAGGATGTCGGATAGCAATAAATTTTGGTTGTATTTGTGTGTCTGTTAAAAATTGTAGAAACCTTGAATTTTGAAAATATGTTGCTTTGTCTAGAATTATTGATTGTGGTCTTCCTATTTTACTAAAATATTGATTCAATGCCTTCTTTGTTTGTGTTACATTAGTTCTTTTGCTGGGAAATTATTTTACAAATTTGGAAAATATATCAACTACTATCAAAACATGTTTATATCCATCTTCTGTCTTTATTAAATTCAACATATTCAATTGCCACTTCTTGCAAAACTTTATTTGCCTGATTGACCTTGGAATATTCGTATTTTGAAAATTTTTAGCTTTAACTTTTTGACACATATCACATGTTCTGGTTATATTCTTGCATAACTTCAAATCATTTCTGGCATAATAACTTTCTCTGAACATGTTCCACAGCTTTCTTACTTCTATATGTCCATACAAATCATGCAACTTTATTAACACTATCATTGCCAAAATTCTTGATACTGCAAACAGTTCCATTCCATCTAGATTTTTATAATAAATACCATCTTAATTTTTCTGCAACTTTTTCCTTACCATTTCTTCCTAATTTTCATTCAAAGTTCTTCATAGTTCGGATGAAATATTTTTAATCCCTTAATAAAAAAAAATTAATTGTTAATTCTTCCTCATGCTCTTCTGTCCGTACCCATTTGACATTTTTCTCTAGTAATTGCATTAATTTTAACTCTCTCTGGGATAAAACAGGAATTAATCTTTTGTAATACCTATCCTACGACTCTAAATAAACCTCTTAATTGTTTTAAATTCTTCGGTCTAGGATACTCCTGGATTGCTTTTATTCTATCTTCATCCATTTCAATTCCTTGTCTTGTAATTTTGAATCCCAAACAAATAATCTCTTCTTGATAAAATTATCATTTTTCAACATTTATTTTTAAATCTGTCCTGTCTAATTCCTGTAATACTTTTTCTATGTGTTTAAAATGTTCTGTCCGTTCTTCCGAAAATATTAAAATATCGTCTACATAATGCAATACAAATCCAAATTTATCCAATATTAAATGTAAGGCTTTTACTAACGCTGCACATGCCGACTGTATACCAAACGGTACCACTTTAAACCTGTACACTACCCATCTATTTGAAATCCAATATAGTCTCTTGATTCTTCATCTAATGGAATCTGCAAAAAACTATGTTTTAAATTAATTTTTGTAAAAAATTTTGCATTGGTTATCCTACTAAATATTGACTCGATGGTCAATGGTGCTTGATACTGTGGGATACTGTACTTGTTTATATTCCTTGAATCCAAACACCGTCTAATCTTGTAAATCTTTTTCTTTACCACCTCCACAGTATTAAAAAAACCAGAATGCGATCTTTCGATTATTCCAGTTTTTAACATGTTCTCAATTTCTAAATTTACTTGTTCTCGGTATTTAAATGGTATTGGGTACGTTTTGAATTTTATGCTCATACTCTTTGGCAACTCGATTTTCTTCATTAAATAATTTTTCATATTTTTCAATTAAATTTACTATTTCATTTTTTTGTTCACTAGGACATATCAACCTTTCATCACTAATTATTTGACTCCGGTGTAAGGTGTTTCAAGTGATCGGCAAACTGTTGTAGAAACTCTTTACTGGGCCCTGTGTCCTTCCCCGATGGCTGGTACTCTTCTTCGCAATTGATGATGGTCTCTACTAGCTCGAAACAATTTCTTGACCATTGGCAATTCTGATAACGTTGTTGGACAAGTTAAGAACTCTAATTGGTATTTCTCTTCCGGTCTTAACTATAGCTCGTCCAACTAAGTAGTCATGTGCTGAATGTACGGGCTCCACCATTCCAACGCAGCTTCCAGGATTGCTTTCTCTGGTCATGAATAATCTATTCCGTTCGACTGGGAATTCTGGCTACAATTTTTATATAGGTCGCTGAGCTATTGACGGGTCGTGTCAATACAAATTCTTCATTTAGGAACCGAAGAACATCATACCTCGGGTCGAACATAAATCCATGCTTGCTGATTAGGTCCATACCCAGTATGAAATCGTCCTAAATATCAGCTACCCGGACTCTATGCCGGATTCTGTTGACCCCTATCTGTAGTACTACATTTGCCTCACCATGTATTGACATGAACTCGCCGGTAACTGTTCTGAGCTGGATGTTGTTGTTAGCTGGCCGGATTTCCGATTACCTCAAAACCCTGGACTTGGCAATGGACACAGCGGCGCCGGTGTCAAAAGTAATAGTGATTGCTCGGCCATTGATGGTACCCATGATAACTAGGCTGCTGCTGTCTCGACAAAATCCCCGGATGGATACTGCCCTGGGGGCTGGTGGAGGGTTAGTCAGCATTCACCCCCTTATGCTGACTGATAGGTGTTTCCCTGGTTGGTGAGGTTGTTTTGTTGGCTAGTTCTTGTTGGTGATCTTTCAGGTGGCCTCACTCGACAGTCACGTTGAAAGTGTCCTTTTCGTCCACAACGGTAACGTGCTCCTCTGGTGCCAGTTCTTTATGACCGTTCTAATAGTTTGTTTATTTCAGCCAGCAGCGCTTGAAATGGTAACTCCGACTCTTCCTGGTTGAAGGAAACTGCTCGCACCCTCGGTTTGGACATGTTCATAACTGCCTATACTTCCAAGGCCCCAAGTAAAGCTTCATTACTTTTCTTGACGCCACTCAGTCTTAAATTTGTTTGTACTTCCACATCTCTTATGCCGTTTATGAAACTATGTGTGGCCAACTGGTCTTTCGTTTCCTCAGGCAGGCCTGGGTAGGACAAGTGTACTGACCGCCTAATCTCTGCTTCGACTTCTTGAAGGCTCTCTCTGAATTTTTGCGTTTTCCGCTTAGTTGCACCTGGTATACTTGGCTCAAGGATTGATTGTATTTTGTCCAGGATGGCGATGATCTTGTCGAAATTGCCTTGTTCGTCGACTGGAATGCTTTGGAGGAATTCTAAGGCCGGACCTCTTAAGGAAATTTACAAGAGACGTAGACACGGCTTCAAATTGCCGTTTATACATGTGCCAAGATGAGCTGCCATCAAATGTGGGTGGTTTGCTAACGGACCCCTTAATACTCATGGTGTTCCAGTATTTTCCTCGCTGTGAGTCCTGTTGCATTTTTTAAATTTCTGTTTCTACCTTGTCTTTGATGGCACTGATTTTATCTGGTGCTTCCCTTTGTACTGAATTTTTAATGGAACTGATTTGGTCTTGAACTGTGTTTTGAATTGAACGGATTTCAAATTTTACCTGGCTTTGGATGGAATCGAGGTCATCTACTTTGGTTTCAAGAGTCTCCACATTACATTTTAGGATATTTATGTCGTCGTTTATTTCTTTTATGTCTGATTACACTATTTGTATTCTTTCATTAACTGTTTCATTAACTTGCGATACTATTTGCATTAATTGTTCAAATTGTAGTTGTCTTTTTTTTTCAGTTAGGCCTTGTTTTAATTCAATTTGTTCTTTTTTTCTTCAAATTTCGAGAATTATCCCTCAATTAAATTTTGTTGTTTCTCTTCCATGGCAGTTACAAGATTTTGAGGTTCGCTTTTCATCATAGAAACAAGATTATCTAATTCTATTTTACGTTTTTCATCAAAAGATTTCACTAACCTTTGTTGAATTTCATCTTGATGTTGTTTCTCCTTCTTGTAGCGTTTTTCCAGGATATGAGCTATTTTTTCGTCTAGTCCATCCGTAACCTATTTGAATATTTTTTTGGTAGTCTCGTCCATTTTTTCTTTTTCCATACTTCGGGTTTCCATAAATAAAATTGCGATTTTAACTCCGACACCTAATTGTTATAAATTCCTTGGGTTCAATAATTAATTTTAAAAACTAATATTCACTTTTTAGAACTCTTATTCATACGTAAACATCAAATATTCTCAATAGCTGATTCTAATACAATAACGTCGAAACCACTAGTTCTTCTTTTTTTTACTATCCCAGCGATTAATGTTTAATTGAGATGAATAATGCTTTACTTTGTTTTTTGTTATTAGCTGCTACTATATTAATCCGTTTTATTTTTATAATATTATTTTCTTCAATTTTTAAATTTCTTAATATCCCTTCATCTATAATACTTCCTTCAGATTCTGTATCTACTAGAATTTTTAGATTTTGATTATTGCCTTTTGCAAATTTTCCAAATTAGTGCTGGAATTCCATCAATTGCTTCTTCTGGTTCCTCAATTTCAATTATTTCTGTTAAATGTTGGTAGATACGTACATTGTAAGGTAAAAAATAGCCTTTTTTGAAAATTGTATTTGCGTTGTTTGTTTTGGTATTCGGCTCCATTAAAAATCCTGATTAGTACTTCGGTCTTGTTGGTCAGCCGTTGGCAATCTTTTCGTTATACGATTCCTTTGTTGTGCTTCACAACTTCTACTTCTTCCAGTACCTCCTCTATTTGCTTCTCTCCTATTGTTATCTTCTGTCTTGGGTCTAATTTCTTCTTGGCTATTTCTTCTCCGAAGGTTATTCATTCTCCTGTTTTCATCCTGCACATTTTTTTCACTTCCAATTGGTCTTGAAATATAATTTCGATTTTGAAATCTATTTTCTCTAAATTGACTCCTGTCATTAAATTGATTGTTATTTCTTCTATCATTAAAATTCTTGTTTCGGAATCCTCTGTTGTCTCCATAATTTGTTCTATCATTGTAACGATTTCTATTCTCATTCCATCTGGGTCTATTATCTTAACTTCTGCTCCTTACTTGAGATTGTTGGTTTCGCTATTTATTATTTTTCACTCTTTGTACTCGATTTCAATAATTTACAAACTGATCCACCTTTTTGATATTCTGCACCACTATGGTTTCAGCACTTCCTTCTCCATAGTGTTTTAATATGTTCAACACTATTTCTTCTTCCCGCGTTTGAGGATTCATATGTTTTGCAGACATTACCAACCTCAACGCATAATCAATCATATTTCTCCTTTTTTCATCATATTTTCCCAAATTTGATTTTCTCCTGAATTCCGATTGTTGAGTTTTTCCCCAATATAAATTTCGATTTCGTCTAACGATGTAATTTCCCCTTCTATAAACGCAAACCATAACGCTGTACTATATACCAAACCTTGTCTCATCCTGATCGTGATTTCTTCTATATTTCTTATGCCCTGTAATTTCATCGTCCTGATAAATATACATGGATGAATCTTCCCAAACTTTCCATTAAATTTCACACTATTGTCCATTAGCATTGACCTCTCCATCATCCTGGGTATCCTTGTTTGTTCTATGCGATTGATCTCTTGTTGCCATTGTTGTCGAAAATCTCTCTCATTTTGTGAAATCTTCTCTTTTAGGTCTTAGATCTGCTTCTTTTCATCTTGTACTTTTTCTTGAACTATTTTTCCATTCATATATACAATCTGGCACTGACGTTCTCTTCTTTCCATTGCTAAATCATTGCTAGCCTTTTCTTGTCCCTGGTGCATTTCTTCTCGAATCCCCTGCATCTCTTGTCTTAAAGTTCTTCCCAAATTTTGTACTTTGTATCTATTTTGTTGTTCAAATCTTGTTTGGTCTCCTCCATTTTTGCCATTAAATTATTATTTGATTATTCAATTTTATTAAATAATTCCTCTATAATTCAACATTTGAACTTCTTATGTTCCTCAAATTTCTTATATTTCCATTGGATTGGTCTCGTTTCTGTAGTCCTCTTCGGTGTGTGGACTTGTGCTATCGTCCCCACTACTCTTCCAACAGCATCTTGATCATCCTCTACTTCCTCGTTTCTGATTCTTTGTTGATCTCCATGGACCATCTCCACAATAATATCTTTTTGTACCATTTGATCATCTCCTTGACCTTCCTGGTTTGTGTTAAAATATGTTTATGTTGCCAAAATTTCCAGAAAATATATCAAACCATCAAATTAAATAAAACAAATCAAAAACATCAAATCAAATTAATCAATATTAACCAATATTAAATAATCAGTAGAAAACTTGTTTCAAATCTTTTTTTCAACTATATATTTTGGGAAATGTCTTAGTAATTTTGTCTTTTTAAATTAATTTTGCAATTTCCAAACCATACTTTTTTCCTGGTCTGTCGTCACTTCTCCTGCGCCTCAAACTTTGGGCTGATCAATAAAAATTGTTAATTTTTATTGTCCACCGTTCTCTTGCCCCACGTTGGGCGCCAGTAAAAATTGTCATTGAGTTTTTATTTTACATTGAATAATTGAATGTTTTCATTTTTATTTATTTTTACCTTTCGTATAAAAACTCAATTTTCTACACACTGCTCCGGCTATTGAGACTCTTTTTGTTGGGTTCTTGAACTGTCAATTGACTTTCGTCAAAATAAGGCACAATATAGCATATATTTTATATTATAGATATTATTTCTTCAAAAATCACCACATAAATCTCAAATTGTAATATCAATCAATAATTATTCAAAAATCAAATATGAACCAACAAATTATGAATATTACACTACCTTAACTATCAAATGATGTGACTAATCTAAAAAGATTTATTTTATGCGAATGGTTTCTTTATTAAATACAATGAAATTTAAAACACAATGAATACTTGGATGCAATTCTGGATTTAGACTTTCTTTTAAAATAAACCAATTACTAAAATAATATTTCCCAGTAAATAAACTTTTGAATTAAATAATATATTGTTAAGCGCCAAAATGAAACTTTTTTTTTAAGAATTGTAAATTGAAATACTTTGTTTCACTTTAAATTATTTCAAAGTGTTTTCACCTAATCCTCCAGAATGTTCCTCTTGTCTTCTAGTTGTTGTCTCACCTATAATGTATCGGGATGATACCTTAGGTCTCTGCCATTATTCAAACTGATTCCAATTTCTGCAACTGCTGCTCCTTGTAGATGTTTTTCTGCACCTTTTAATGTTAACTGCTTCTCTGGATTTAATACTCAGTTAAATTAACTCTGATTTATGTCCACTGTTGGCGCTCGACTGCTTTCAGCTTACTATTTGTTTACTGTTAGTGCATAACCATACAACTTTTGAACCTGAACTTCTTTACTTCTTCGGATTTAGTTGTTTTGATTTATTTCACAGCCACTTTTAAAATTTTGAACTTTTTGAAAGTTTTCAAACTTTTGACAAGTTCTTTGTCGTTAAATGTCACACTGGTAAAACTGTGGAACCTTTGGTGTGTCACAGATGTGTAAAAACAAAGTTTTGTACCCTAACACCAAACTTTTAAAATACTTACAATTATTCCTTAATATATATAAAACTTTAAAAACTATCGGTAAATTTGTGGGGAAAACCCAAAATGCTAATTCACAAATCCCTAAGTACCTGACCCTTCAACAAAATATGATAATTGACATATTAAATACTTAACTTCATAAGATACAAATTTTTACAGATATTTATGTAATAAATTATATAATGGGCTATTTGAAATTGGTCCTTTGTCCTTGTAGGAATTCATAAATATTTTTGTTTGTATATAAGATTATGCTTTCGTACGAGTCCAATTCCTTACAATTATTGACTTGAACGAATTTAAATCTATAGAGTATACAATACAAGTTTATCTCTGTCCCATATAATCATTATACTCAGGGATTTAAAATAATTTTTAGGAAACTTGGTATAACTGTAGTATATAAAACAATGAAAACTTTACAAAAACTATTAGGTAATCCCAAAGATAAACTTAACGATTTAAAAAAGTCGGGAATATATGAGATCAAATGTTATGACTGCGATCTGAAATATTATGGTCAAACACGTAGATCTATCAGAATTCGATTTAAAGAACATTTTGCACATATTAAATACGGGAGATCTGATAGATCTAGTGTAACAAATCATGTTTCAGAAAATAGTAACTCTACAGATTCAAATTCCTTACGATTAGTTAGACAAGTTGTAAGGAATTCGACTCGTACCAAAGCATAATGTTATATAAAAATAAAAATATTATGAATTCCCACAAAGGACTAATTCCAAATAGCCCATTGTATAATTTATTACATAAATGTTCGTAGAAATTTGTATCTTAAGAACTTAAGTATTAAATAAATCAATTACCATATTTTGTTGAAGGGTCAGGTACTTACGGATTTGTGAATTAGCATGTTGGGTTTTCCCCAGAATTTTACCTGTAGTTTTTAAAGTTTTATATATATTAGGGAATAATTGTAAGTATTTTCAGTTTTTCTCGAAGTTTGACTCGACTTGAAATGGTTGATCTCACGTTTCAATAGCTGTGTATCTGCTATCGTCATCAGGTGAATGATAGAAAATTCAGAGTATCGGTCGTATTTATATTATACCCTTAACCGTCGTCGTACCTGGAGTTGGTTGTCGGCGATGCATAGCGGCAGAGGCCGAAGAAGAGCTCTCCAAATATTTTTAATTTGGACGTTAGGCTCGCTAATTATATTTTCGTTCGAGATTATATATGCCGTCTCTATGAAGTTTCTTTTGTACCAGTGCTCCTCCTTTTGAATTGCTCTAGCCTGGTCCCAGTTGATATTACGGTGTTCGGTCTATGCGTGATTAGCTAACCCAGACTTCGTTACCTCTGCCCTTTGAGTAGCTGTGCGGTGTTCCTTAATCCTGGTGTTATACCTTCACTACAATTCCAACCACCCATCAGCAACGAAAACTGGCATCATCAAAACACTAATCCATAGAGCCAAAAATATCTGCAGCACACCACAAGCCCTCAAAGAAGAACTAGTGAAACTTAGAGAAGACCTTTTGGCGAATGGATATCCGGAAACGATCATTACCAAGGCGTTTGAAGAGCTGGACAAACCAACTAGGCAGGAAGAAGACACCACGGTAGCAACTCTACTATTACCGTATACTAAAGGCCTGTCGGAGAAACTTAGAAGAATTGCACACAGCTATGGAATCAGAATTATCTTCAAAAGCAACGACACCTTGAGGAGAATGATAACAAGAACGAGGCCCGATGCACCAGCAATACCAAATAACTGTATATACAGCATACCGTGTGAATGTGGCGATATTTACATTGGAGAGACAAAGCGACCGCTTGACACCAGGATTAAGGAACACCGCACAGCTACTCAAAGGGCAGAGGTAACGAAGTCTGGGTTAGCTAATCACGCATTTACCGAACACCATAATATCAACTGGGACCAGGCTAGAGCAATTCACAAGGAGGAGCAGTAGTACAAAAGAAAATTCATAGAGACGGCATATATAATCTCGAACGAAAATATAATTAGCGAGCCCAGCGTCCAAATTAAAAATATTTGGAGAGCTCTTCTTCGGCCTCTGCCGCTACGCATGACCGGTTAAAGGTATAATATAAATACGACCGATACTCTGATTTTCCTATCATTTATCTGATGACGATAGCAGATACACAGCTATTGAAACGTGAGATCAACCATTTCAAGACGATGGAAGTCCAAGGAAACTTCGAGGAACGAGTTACATTGTCTACCAACTTCCGACTAGCATTGGAAGCCCTGTACGGACCCGGTATCAATGGGAAATTCAGAGGATACGAGAGGACTATGAAGAAGATTACCAGAGCAGAGGATCACATCAAGTTCCTACGCTACGCTAGAGAACTAAAGATCATACCAAATGGTTTCAAATTGAAGTCGCCAATCCCAGGGAAACAAGCACAGAAGATACTTGACAAGGTCAGCCATGCTTTAGTGAGGTCAGAAATCAATCATCATCGTTGGAAGATATCCCAACTTCTGCAGGACGCAGAAGAAATGTTTCAAGAAATCAGAAGATGCACACACGAGGAGGACCACATGCCGATTTTTGCTTCGATTCAAAAATACTGTGACAATATCAGACGAATCAGACAAAAGGTGCACACTGATAAACTTAACAAACTTACCAGGAAGCAGTTGCCGAAGGATACGACCAACAGGAAAACAGTGGGGAACTTGTCATCCAGAGTTCTCACAGCCGTCGAGGAAACATTGCTTTCTAAGGGGCTAAACTACGCTGTAGCTCCAAAAAAGATGCCAATACTAGATAACATCAGTTCCGTGGAGTCAGCAATAGCAAAGAGACACCGCAACTGGAGGAATTCCGATGGAAAGTCAGAACCGCAATTGAGAAAAAAAGGAAATGCAACCATCCTGAGGGACAGAACGGAATACAACAAGAAAATAGACGAAATACTGTCGAAGGAAAATACAAGCCACTGCCTACTGATCCAACATCCAAAATAGAACGGAAAACTTACAACACTCTCAGAGATCATGCTGAATACATTCTACCCGAGACAAGGAGAAAATTGACGCCACATCACAGCAAACCACCATATCTTTATGGACTACCCAAGATACACAAGGCTGGAGTACCTCTCAGACCGATTACAAGTTCGCCCAACTCACCAACAGCAGCACTATCGAAATTGCTTCTGTCAATCATCCAACCTTTGGAGGGCAAAACATCATCGCACGTCAAGGACTCAAAGCACTTTGTCGAAATCATCGGATCCATGGAACTTGGGCCAGAACATCGCTTAGTAAGTTTCGACGTTGTAAACCTTTTCACGAACGTACCACTAGACGAATCTCTCAACATAGTGAGAAAGAAACTTACTGAAGACGAAACCCTGATGGAGAGGACGGAGCTGCCAATAGACTCAATCATGGACGTGCTTGAATGTTGCCTCAAGAACTGCTACTTTCAGGCGAAGAACCGGTTCTTCATGCAAGAAGATGGATTGCCTATGGGTTCCCCGTTATCACCAACCATCGCCAACATCTACATGGAACGGTTCGAAGAACATGCACTGAGGAGTTTCGAGAAGCAGCCTAAGCTATGGTTGAGGTATGTCGATGACACCTTTATTATTTGGCAACATGGAGAGACAGAACTACAGGCATTCCTGCAGCACACCGGAAGCCCTCAAATAAGAACAAGTGAAACTTAGGAACAAGAACGAGGCCCGACGCATCAGCAATACCTATAACTGTATATACAGCATACCGTGTGAATGTGGCAATATTTACATTGGAGAGACAAAGCGACCGCCGAACACAAGGATTAAGGAACACCGCACAGCTACTCAAAGGGCAGAGGTAACGAAGTCTGGGTTAGCTAATCACGCATGGACCGAACACCATAATATCAACTGGGACCAGGCTAAAGCAATTCACAAGGAGGAGCACTGGTACAAAAGAAAATTCATAGAGAAGGCATATATAACCTCGAACGAAAATATAATTAGCGAGCCCAGCGTCCAAATTAAAAAAATTTGGAGAGCTCTTCTTCGGCCTCTGCCGCTACGCATCACCGACAACCAACCTCCAGGTACGACGACGGTTAAGGGTATAATATAAATACGACCGATACTCTGAATTTCCTATCATTCACCTGATGACGATAGCAGATACACAGAACGTTGTGAGATCAACCACTTCAAGATGATGGAAGTCCAAGGAAACTTCGAGGAACGAGTTACATTGTCTACCAATTTCAGACTACTTTCAGTTTTGGTTTACTCCATGAAGATGAGAGCTTCGCTGTTGAAACGTGTGTCGAGTGCAAATTAAATAAAGTAAAATTTTGGTGTTAGGGTACAAATCTTTGTGTTTATACATTAAATGTCACTTTTGAACCTCAAACAAAATTTATTGCTGCACTGCTAAATTTTTAATCCTCTTTTTCTTGTCATGTACTCCCTCGCTTTAATAGTTTTTTTATTTCGACATGGAGATCCGATTTATCACCTTTTTTATTCCGCATTTCTGAATTAACATTCTTCAATATTTTGTTCCTCTTGTCCATTTTTCATTACCCATATGTTCAAATTTGCTCAAGATCTTTTCAATTTTTATAAAATTGCAATTTTTATTTTTCTGTTCTGTGATCGCATTGCCACCCCTAAAAACTATTCTTATTGATTGTCAAATTTAACATTTTTCTGTTGTTGCCGACTAAAAATGCTTTCTGTCGATTTTGCGCTCCATCTTTGTCTAACTTACTAAATTTCAAGCCAATTCCTCCATAGATTACTTTACAATTTTAATCTGACTATATTTTCATTTACTAATTTTGTGTGAAAATACTAAACTTTTACAAATTATTTATTCTAAAATGTGTTTATAAGAAAGTTGTGATATGTTACCCCTATCGTGGCTAAAATATGAAATTGTTATAGTCTCGGGCTATTGAAATTTTGATACTACGCTTCCCTATTTGTGTATCAATTTTAAGGTAAAGTTTTATATTTTCTATCTATTTAATGTTTTTATTATGTTATATCAAATGAATAGAATCTTGTTAGATAACTATTTAAATTCCTAAATCCTTTTTTTATAATATTTTCCATAAAAGTCAAATGTGTCTGATTTCAAAATATTATATTTGGCTATTTAAATTGTTTACTCTTTTCCTATAAATCACCAGTTCATTGCCTGGCTTCATTATTAAACCATTTCTGTAAAATTATTGTATCTGAATTGCATTATATGTTTTCATTTAGTTTTTTACATTTTATAGAACCATCGTTAAAAAATTTCTATTGCATTCTTTATATCGATTTTGTTTAAATATATTGAACTTATGCATTTATTTTGCTACAGGTATTATTGATTTTTGATTTTTATTTGTGCATGTTTATTTCATTTTAATTTCCCATAAACATTTTAGTTAATATCTCCATATTTTAATATGTCAGATATTGCTCAAATGATTTTTCTGAAATGAACATGTCATCATGACAACTGTCAACCTAACTTTTTATAATGTCAAATCTGAATATAAACTGATAACTATTAAACATTTTTATAGGTTCTGTGCACTTCTAATGTCCATATCATTTTCACTATAAAGAGCCTTTTTTATTTTTTCAGACAATTGGATGCTGACTTGAAAAGTCGGACTCAAAAAAATATTTTAAGTAATGAATTATATTACTTAACTATTTATATATTTACAATAAGTTATATATTTTAAATTGTCCTTATTTCATTTGGTTAATTAGGTTTTAATTTTATTTGAATTAAGATATTGATAAATACCACTGATGTTGTATACTCCTTTGTCTTTTTCAGTGTCTATTTTTTTTAGTAGATAACTATTTGTACCATCTATTTCATAAGTCCTTCGTACGGTAATATCAATTTGGCACACTGATGATGTTTCCAATTCGTTTGACGAAGACTTCCACTATAAGATTTCTGGTTGCTTACCATTCATAACAGCTTCTGGTGTCTCTTCTGTCCCATTGTTGTGTGTGTTTTTAGTAGTCCATACCACTTGGCATATTTTTTCTTTCCATCTGCTATGTTGTTGCACACAATATATCCTTAAAGTATTTAATGACTTCCCTATATTTCTCTGTTGGATTAACATTAGGATGTCGGGTAGCAATACATTTTGGTTGTATTTGTGTGTCTGTTAAAAATTGTAGAAGCCTTGAGTTTTGAAAATATGTTGCATTGTCTAGAGTTACTGATTGTGGTCTTCATATTTTAATAAAATATTGATTCAATGCCTTCTTTATTTGTGTTACAGTAGTTCCTTTGCTGGGAAGTAATTTTACAAATTTGGAAAATATGTCAGCTACTATCAAAACATGTTTATATCCATCTTCTGTCTCTATTAAATTACTAGCATAATAAATTGACACTACCTGCTTTGCCCTTATTGAATATTCGTACTTTGAAAATTTTTAGCTTTAACTTTTTGACACATAGGTATCACATATTCTGGTTATATTGCATAACTTCAAATCATTTCTGGCTTTCTTCTTTCTCTCAACATCTTCCATAGCTTCCTTACTCCTATATGTCCATACAAAACATTAACAACTTTATTAACACCTTAATTTGGCAAAATTCTTGATGCTGCATACAGTTCGATTCCAACCATATTTTTATAATAAATACCATCATTTTTCTGCAAGTTTTTCCTTACCATTTCTTCCTTATTTTCACTTCCTTCATTGACAATTCCCGTTCTTGATCTATGAGTATGTTCACTCCCATTTTGATATAATATTCTTCTCTATAACCAGCCACTCTGCTTAAAGCATCAGCAACAAAATTATTCATCCCTGGTATGTGTTTAATATTAAAATCATATTCTTGCATTAATAAATACCATCTATGGATCCTACTTTTTCCATACTTGTTATTTAAAATAAATGTAAAAGCTGAATTGTCCGTTTCTATTTAAAATGTGTTTCCTAATAATATAAATCTTAATTTTGTCACGGAAAATATAATACTAAGTAATTCTAATTCTGATAGTGAATAATTTTTTTCATGTTTCTTTGTTACTCTTGACAAAAAATAGATTTTATATTCACTTCCCCCATATCTTTGTATTAATACTCCAGCTATTCTATTCTTTGATGCATCCGTTTGCAAAATAAACTTTTCTGCATAGTTCGGATGCAATATTTTTAATCCCTTGTTAAAACACAATTTTAGATTTTAGATAAATATGAATTTGTGTAAAGTTATATTAATGACATTTTATTTTTTTCTAGTGATATTAATACGCATGTTAAACATATAGAAATTGTAATAAACGAATTAGATTTAGCACGATTGAAAATAAATTAAAAAAAATGTCAATTTGTAAAAGAGACTGTAACTTATTTAGGATATAAACTGAGTTTGAATAATGTAGAAATGGATCCTGAACGAGTTAAAGCTATTCAAGAATTTAAAAGACCTAAAAATTTGAAACAGTTAAAGGGGATTTTTATAAATGGTAGGGTATTTTAAAAGATTAATTCCTGATTTAAGTAAGAAAAAATTACCCTTAATAGAATTGCTTAGAAATACTGAAAAATTTAACTGGACAGAAGAAAGAGAAAAATAATTTAGATAAACTAAAGATAGTTTTATAAATAATTTAAAGAATTATTATTCAAGTTATCAGGAATAATTTATATCGCAAACGGATGCTTCAACTCAAAGATTTGCAGGGATTTTATTACAAAGATATAAGAATAACGAATATCCAATTTATTTTATATCTGGAATAAGTATAAAACATGAAAAAAAAAATATCGTCTGAATTAGAGTTAGCTAGCATAATCTTTTGTGTGACTAAATTAAGGTTATTGTTACTGGGAAATGAATTTGAAATAGAGACAGATAATTCAGCATTAACATCGATTTTGTGTATTAAATATGGGAATAGTAGAAATTCATGGATGGTCTCTTCTATTGCAGGAGTATCAATTCAAAATTACACATATTCCAGGAAAAGTAAACAAAGTGGCAGATGTATTAACTAGTTGTTTTCTGAATAATAATTGTGGCATCTCTGATTTTTATTTTTTCTGAGTTCTTTGGGAATAACACCACATAAACTTGAAAGTCTGTATACTTCAAAAGTCTAAACGTTTCAAGGTTTAAATCAGACTCTGTTTTCAATGGTATTAACAAAAAATGAACAAGAAATTAAAAAATTCAAAGGATTCGCAATGACAAATATCGTAATCACAATTTGACAATAAAACTGATGTAACTAAGGGAATTTACTGCAAATTTAATATATACAGGGTAGCACAATTTTTTTAAAGATTTTGAGCAATAACAAAGCTTCTTGAATTGAATTGAACACAAAACAATAACTAACATTCAACACCAAGCTTCTCCAAACAATACTAATATCACATTATTATAACAACAATACCATACATGCAGGGTCTTTCAGAAAGACTGAAAAGAGTGGGAAACAGATATAATATTAAAAAAACTTTCAAAACAAGATATACACTGAAATCGATTTTATCAAAAATTAAACCAAATAACACAAAACTCAAAAAACTGCATTTATAAGATTCCTTGCGAATGTAACAAATTATATATTGGAGAAACCTCTAGGCCCATAAATGTTCGGATAAATGAACAAAAGAATTATATAAAAAAACGACAATTCGAAAAGTCAATAATTTGTGAACATGCCTGGAACCTTGGTCATAACATACAATTTCAAAATTCAGCCATATTACACAAAGAAGAACACAACACAAAACTGAAAGAGTCTGCTTTAATTTTATTAAATGAAAGCGATTGTATAGATAGTACTTCTATAGAATTCAGCCGTTCCTGGTTGCCAATTATCAAGGATGAAATTAATAATGGTAATATCCTTTTGAACAACCCTATATCGGGATAGTTCATAAGGTTTTCCCTTATGACTTTAACGAGATCTCTGGAACATCAGAATTTCTTTAGTCCATTTTTGGCGAATGCACTATATTATAACAAATTACTACCTAGGAACGACACATGAAAACTCTGTCAAATTCTTCCAATTTGATAGAAGCTTTGTTATTTCACATGATCTTTAAAATTTTTATTGTCAAACATTAATGTCAAATTGTGATTACGATATTTGTCATTGCGAATCCTTTTAATTTTTTAATTTCTTGTTCATTTTGTGTTAATATCATTAACACCGGGGTCTGATTAGACCTTGAAACGTTTGGACTTTTGAAATATACAGACTTTCAAGTTTATGTAGTGCATTAACTAGGTTTGATGTGATATAGAATAAAAAAATAATTAAATTAGGAGTTAATATTTTGAAAGAATCAGAAGGAATATTTTCAGTAGAAAGGATAATATTAGATCAGAATAAGATAGATAAATTTAGTTAAGGGAAAAAAGTACACATTAATAAATATGGAATTTTATATAAAACAATTAACAATTATGAATTATATTATATAACAAAGAATTTGGCTAATGAAATATTACAAGTATTGCATAATAAATATTGTTATGAAATTCACATCAATCGCTGGGTTAATAAAAAGTTAGAGTGGAATTTTTGAAATGGCGCCAAACAGTATTCTCGACTCTGGACAGAAAAAGGTAGTACCCTCGAGAACGTCAAATTAACCTATATAAAGAGACATTAATTTCAGCAGTCAGTTAGTTTAGTATGTTGGGCTTATTTCATTGTTATGATTTCGATGTAAATAGTATTAGAATCAGCTGTTGGAAATATTTTATGTTTACGTGTAAATAAAAGTTTTCTAGAAAAGTGAAAGGAATATTAGTTCTTCAAAATAATTAATTGAATCCACTGAGTTATAACAGTATGGTCATATTGGAATAAGGAAATTATGGTATTTATCTAGAGAAAATTGTATTGCAAAGAATGTTATTTCAATTTGCAAGGAAATTTGTAAAAAGTGTGTTTGTCAAAAGGCTAAATATAAAAATTATAAAAATTATAATGTTCCTAAATCAATAATTGCAAAAAACAAATTACAATAGTTGCAGTAGATTTTATTACTAACTTGATTGAAACTTATTTAGGTAAAAATATCTTTGTAATGATTCATATTTTTACTAAATATATAAAATAAATTGCATGTAAGAGAACGAACGTTAAAGAAATAAAAAATATTTTACAAAAATAGTTACAAGAGTTGGAAAAACCAGAGAATATAATTTTGGATAACGCTACATATTTTCAACATCAACGATTTTTACAATATTTAGAGAAGAATTCAATAATTCCGAGATTCCCATCTATAAGGCATCTAAATGCAAATCCTTGTGAGAGATATGTAAGAGAAGTAATTAAATATTTAAGAATTTATTGTAATAAACAATTAGATAAGGTACAAATATGTATTAATAGTACCCATAATAATGTAACAGAGGAAACACCGCATTTTTTAATGTATGGAAATAGACCAGAAAGGCCTTGGGAAATAATAGATAACGAGGAATTTTAATTTATGAGAGAGAAAATAAATGATAAAATGAGAAAAATTACTGAAAAATACATAGATAAGGAAAAAAAAGAGAAAAAGGATTACATTTAAAAAAGAGAATGATTAGAGCATTGAGACTAATGATTCCATATGAAGGTCCATATATAATTGACAATGAAGGGGAAACAAATAGTTATATTTTGAAGAAAATAGATAGTGATAAAAAAAGGAATAGTTCATGTAAATAGTTTGTTTGAATATTTAGAATAATTTAAAAATCCAATTTTTTGCAGAAATCTATAGAAAATTTATGAAAAATGTCTGATTTTAAGTTAGGGGAATTTGTAATGACAAAAAGAGTATTTGTATATAGTAAATATAAGTTAAGCTATAGAAAATTTATCTTTGATTTCATAAATCGAAATTAAAATTTTAGATTATATTGTTGAAATGAAAATAAAGTTAAAAGGTAAAATTATCGGGTATAATGAATAAATAAAATGAAATCAGGGTGAGTTTTTTTTATAGCAAGCGTTTTGGATAGAAAAAGTGAATTTGAGTAGTTGTTAAGGAGATGAAAATTTTAGAAGTGATTCGACAAGTTTTTTGGGAGACTTAGTGTCAAAAGAGATAAAATTGATTCTAAGTATTGAACAGTAAAAATATAACGCAGAAATATATATATATTGTTACGAAATTTACCCAAAGCCGACCCTGTGTCATTTCAGCACGACAACAAACGCTTCAAGATAAAAAAATACGATTCTCGAAAAGGCTCGGCAGCGGAAGGAACGATGTTGATTTCTACTGGAGAATTCTACGCTGGTGATATAAAAGAAGAACGCCACGATCGCCAGGCAGATATACCGCGACGACTAGCTTATATGAAAATGTATTGTGAATCAGCTGTTTTAAATGTAAATGAAGTTCTAGAAAAGTGAAAGTAAATATTAGTTGTTATAATTTTTAAATTGAACCCACGAAGTACAGTGCAATTTGGTGTCAGAAGTGGGAGGATTAGTACAGTTATGGAAACTCGAAGTATGGAAAAAACCGACGAAAGTACCAGAAAAATTATCAAACAGGTTACAGAGGGACTAGACGAAAAAATAGCACAGATTCTAGAAAAACGTGACAAGGAGGAGAAACAACATCAAGAAGAAATTCAACAAAGGTTAGTGAAATCTTTTGATGATAAACTTAAAGTTGAATTAGGAAATCTTGTCACTAATATCGATGAAAAACAACAAAATCTGGTTTCCACGATGAAAAGTGAACAACATAATTTAATTGAGGGATTGTTCTCGAAATTTGAACAAAAACAAGATCAAATTGAATTAAATCGACACGAAACTGAACAGAAAAGACAACTGCAATTCGAACAATTAATGCAAATAGTAGGACAAGTTAATGAAACAGTTAATGAAAGAATGCAAATAGTTGAGTCAGATATAAAAGAGATAAATGATGACATTAAGACCATAAAAAATACCGTGGATACTCTTGAAACAAAAGTAGATGATCTTGATTCCATCCAAAGCCAGGTAAAATTTGAAATCAGTTCCATCAAGCAAACAGTACACACTGAAGTACAAGATAAAATCTGTGCCATCCAAAATAAACTAGAAACAGAAATTAAAAAAATGCAACAGGACTTACAGCGAGGAAAATACCAGAACACTGTGAGTACCAAAGGTTCCTTTAGTAAACCACCCACATTCGACGGCAGTTCATCTTGGCCCATGTATAAACGGCAATTTGAGGCCGTGGCTACAGCTAATGGATGGGATAATCATGAAAAATCCACATCTCTGGTAATTTCCTTAAGAGGTCCGGCCCTAGAACTCCTCCAGAGCATTCCAGTCGATGAACAAGGCAATTTCGACAAGATCATCGCTATCCTAGACAAACGTTACGACAATCAATCCTTGAGCCAGGTATACCAAGTCCAACTCAGTGGAAAAACGCAAAAATCCGGTGAAAGCCTCCAAGAATTCGAAGCGGAAATTAGACGGTTAGTTCACTTGTCCTACCCAGACCTGCCAGAGGAAACGAAAGACCAGTTGGCCACACAGAGTTTCATAAACGGCATCAGAGATGTGGAAGTACAAAGAAATTTAAGACTGAGTGGCGTCAAGAAAAGTAGTGAAGCTCTACTTCGAGCTTTGGAAGTAGAGGCCGTCATGAACATGTCCAAGCCGAGGGTCCGAGCAGTTTCCTTCAACCAGGAAGAGTCAGAGTCACCATTTCAAGCGCTGCTGGCTGGTCTGAACAAAATACTAGAAAGGTCACAAAGAACTGGCACCAGAGGGGCATATTACCGCTGCGGACGGACAGGGCACTTCCAACGTGATTGTCGAGTGAGGCCACCTGAACAATCACCGACCAGGGGTAACCAACAAAACAGCCACATGTCCAGGGACCGCCAGTCAGTCAGCATAGGGGGGCGAATGCTGACTGTCCCTCCACCAGCCCCCAAAACGTTATCCATCCGGGGATTCTGCAGAGATAGCGGCAGCCTAGTCATCAGAGGCACCATCAACGGGCGAGCAGGGTTTTGAGAGCATCAGAAATTCGGCCAGTTACCAATAACATCCAGCTCAGAACAGTCACCGGCGAGTCCATGTCCATACAGGGTGAGGCAGATGTCGTGCTACAGATAGGAGACAACATGATCCGGCATAGGGTCCTGGTAGCGAATATTGAGGACGATTTTATACTGGGAATGGACCTAATTAGCCAGCATGGATTTATGTTCGACCGGAGTTATGATGTTCTTCGGTTCCTGAATGAGGAATTTGTATTGACACGGCCCGTCAACACATCATTCACGCCCATAAAAATTGTGGCAAAGTCTTCAGCTAGAATTCCCGGTCGAACAGAACAGATTATTCATGGGCAGCTAGACAGCAATCCTGGGAGCTGCGTTGGAATGGTGGAGCCCGTACACTCAGCTCATGACTACTTAGTTGGACGGGCTATAGTGCTATAGTTAAAACCGGACGAGATATACCAATCAGAGTCCTGAATTTGTCCAACAACGACATTAGAATTGCCAATGGTCAAGAGATAGCTTGTTTCGAGCCAGTAGAGACCATCATCAATTGCGAAGAAGAGTACCAGACGTCGGTGAATGAGACAGGGCCCGATAAAGAGTTCCTACAACAGTTTGCTGACCACTTGACACACTTGACACCAGAGAACCAGAAGAAAGCCAAGCAATTTATCACAAAACACTGGCAAATTTTTAACAGTAAAAATGGAACTACCGGTCGCACCAACATCATCCAGCATCGAATAGATACCGGAAAGGCTCAACCCATCAGAATACCACCTAGACGACTACGATTGGGCAACAACAGGCAGTCGAGGAAAACATCGAGTCCATGTTACAAAATGGAGTTATTGAGCCATCCATCAGTCCATGGTCTGCTCCCGTCGTGCTAGTTAAAAAGAAAGATGGAACCACCCGATTTTGCGTGGATTACAGAAAGCTGAATGATGTCACGAAGAAAGACAGCTATCCACTACCCCGAATCGATGACACTTTGACCACACTAGCAGGCTCCCGTTGGTTTTCCACACTAGACCTAAAAAGTGGATATTGGCAGGTTGGTCTACACGCAAACGACAGAGAAAAGACAGCGTTCTCCACCAGTAAAGGGCTGTTTCAGTTCACGGTCATGCCCTTTGGGTTATGTAATGCACCCGCTACATTTGAGAGACTAATGGAGTATGTACTGAGCGGGTTAACATGGAGGACGTGCTTGGTATACCTCGACGACATTCTAGTCATGGGCCAGACATTCGACGACCATCTGAAGAACCTGGGCGAAGTATTCTCCAGAATTAATAACGCCAACCTGAGACTCAATCCGAAGAAGTGTTCCTTGTTTCAAAAAGAAGTAGAGTTTTTGGGCCACGTAGTGTCCGAGTCAGGAATCCGCACCAACGAAGACAAGATAGAAGCCATCCGTGATTTGCCAGTTCCAAGAGACAAACATGAACTCCGAAGCTTCTTGGGCCTTTGTTCATACTACCGGCGTTTTGTTGAGGGATTTGCCACCATCGCCGCCCCTCTACATCGGCAGACCACTGATAAAGAGACCTTCCATTGGAATCAGGATTGCGAAACATCATTCAGACGACTGAAGGCAGCTCTATGTTCCAGCCCAATCCTAGCCTTTCCTACACAGTCCGGCAAGTTCATCTTAGACACAGACGCCAGCAACACAGGTTTGGGGGCCGTCCTATCCCAGGTGCAAGATGGTGAAGAGAGGGTGATCGAGTACTACAGCCGTGGATTCTCGAAGCCAGAAAGAAATTATTGCGTCACCAGAAAAGAACTTCTTGCAATAATAAGGGCTGTAGACCATTTCCACAAATACCTGTATGGTCGCCATTTCTTAATCCGAACAGATCATGCCGCACTCAAATGGCTGCTGGACATGAAGACACCGGAAGGACAACTGGCCAGATGGATGGAGAAATTACAGCAATACGACTTCAAGGTGGAACACCGTGCCGGCCGGTTGCACAATAATGCCGATGCCCTATCCAGAAGACCCTGTAGAGCGGAATGCAAGCATTGTCTGAAGACGGAACAGCGAGAGGGTATCTCCATCAGGCAGATCCGAGTGCAGGCCAATGAAGACTGGACAACGGAACAGTGCATCCAGGACCAAATGGCTGATCCAGACATCGAACCAATCTTGTCACTCAAAATGAGAGGGGCACCCAGGCCACGATGGGACGAGGTAGCTAGATACTCCGGCGTGCTGAAATCGTTATGGGCTCAGTGGGACTCTCTAAGAGTAGACAATGGAATGCTCAAGCGAGTTTGGGAAAGCGCTGATGGACGAGAAACCAAGTCCCAACTGGTAGTTCCGAAGAAAAAGGTACCAGCCATCCTGACCGAAGTGCATGATGGAATTACCGGAGGCCACCTGGGCATGAATAAAACCCTAGACAAAGTTCGCCAGCGGACTGGGTGAATTACTTCGAAGACGTCAGAGCTTGGTGCCGCAAATGTGCCACATGTGCCGCCAGTAAGGGTCCGAAGACCCGGACCAAGGGCAGAATGCAGCAGTACAATGTGGGCGTCCCATTTGAGAGAATTGCCATCGATGTCGCCGGTCCGTTTCCCGAGTCTGAGAGGGGGAACAAATACATTCTGGTCGCAATGGATTACTTCAGCAAATGGCCTGAGGCATATGCGATACCCAACCAAGAGGAATGGTGGAAAGATTCAACCGGAGCTTGGAACAACACCTATCCAAGGTCGTCAGCAATAACCAGCGTGATTGGGACGAGCATATTCCCCTATTCCTGTTGTCATATCGCTCTGCTGTACATAATAGTACAGGCCTGACCCCAGCCAGGGTCTTATTCGGAAAGGAGCTGCGATTACCATGCGACTTGGCATTTGGCTCCCCCGAAGAACCTCCCCAAGACATCGACGATTATGCCGACCAGCTCCGACATAACATGCTGGCAATACACGACTTAGCCCGAACGCAGATGTTGGCCACCAGTGACCGGATGAAGACGCGATACGACCTCAAGGCCAATTGAGCCGGGTTCCAGGAGAGGGACAAAGTCTGGCTGTACAACCCCCAACGGAGCAAGGGTAAATCCCCAAAGCTTACACCCGCCTGGGATGGTCCATACGAAGTGGTCAAGAGGCTGAATGATGTCGTCTACCGGATCCGTCGAAACCCCAAGGCTAAATTGAAGGTGGCTCACTTAGATCGACTCGCTCCCTACCATGGAGGGGATGTTTCTGATCGGGACGATCAGAATTAAAGGGGGGGCAGTGTTACGAAATTTACCCAAAGCCGACCCTGTGTCATTTCAGCACGACAACAAACGCTTCAAGGTAAAAAAAATACGATTCTCGAAAAGGCTCGGCAGCGGAAGGAACGATGTTGATTTCTACTGGAGAATTCTACGCTGGTGATATAAAAGAAGAACGCCACGATCGCCAGGCAGATATACCGCGACGACTAGCTTATATGAAAATGTATTGTGAATCAGCTGTTTTAAATGTAAATAAAGTTCTAGAAAAGTGAAAGTAAATATTAGTTGTTATAATTTTTAAATTGAACCCACGAAGTACAGTGCAATATAAACGTTAAGAAGATTTACAAATTTGGTTCCTGAAAGAAATAAAAAACTAAAATAAGAATAGTAGTAATGATGCAGTAAAGAATGAATGACTAATCAAATTGCCATTCATTAAAGATATCCATTAATGAAATTTAAATTGGAGAAGAATATTAATATGGAGAGTGGAGATGAACAGAGTTAGCCAGAAAAGATCTTTGAAGAAAGAAATATATAATGTTGTGAAAAGAAAAACTGTGAATATTTGTAGATATAGAACATAATTTGAATTTATCTATACATTTAATAGAAGATAGTAATTAGATTTGTGCCATTATAATAACTAATGTGTGACTGTGGGTTGAAAGAATTATTTTATTGGGTCAGTTTGTAATTTTGTTGAAACATTAAACTTGGATTATAGATTACATGAATTTTTGGTTATCATTGCAGTATAATTTGAGATAAGAGTCAGCAATATGGTAGGAAGATAAATTATTATTTAATAAATTCATAAAATAAATACAAATGATCGCTGCCGGGATCGGTGGTAAAATGACAACATTGCGGCAGAATCACATCTGCCCTCTTCAGATCGGTTGGTGCCGTAAACGGCGGCGTGTGATTGGCCCTTGGTGCTCAGTGGCCACGCGTCCCTCTTGGTGATTGGTTATATTCGGCTGAGTTGTTATAGGGCGGGGCCAGGTCTGTACGGTGTTTAATAGCATTTTCCAAAAGTTCGATAAGTTCTGGATTTCATTGCGTGCGTTTAGACTGTGACGTCTCTTCGCGATTTCAATTGCCTCTCTTAAGAGTCTCGATTTCGGCTGTTCTATATTTGCCAGTACTCGGGTATTCTCAAAGTCTATTCAGTGTGACGCCGTGGTGGCGTGTTCCGCAAAGGATGTTGTTTTTTTGTAGCTTTCTTATGACGTTCTGGTGTTCATCACGTCTAACTTGAATTCTACTATTAGTTTGCCCAACATAGGTTTTATGACAGTCTGCACATGAAATCGCGTAAACTCTCTGCTGTTCTAAAGGGATCCTCGTCTTCGGATTTTTCAACACCATGCTTGTTGTTCTGTCGGTAATGAAAATAGTATCGATATTGTGCCCCCGTAAAATTCTCGCAATACTATCCGTGGTATCCTTGACATACGGTAAATAGGCCTTTTTTATTGGTGTGTCATGATCTTCGTCTGTTTATCTCGGTTTTGACTTTAGGGCTTTTTATATATTTCGGTGTGTAAATCCGGTTTGTCTCAGAGCTGTCTTTACACTGCCCATTTTTTATTCGATGTAATCCTGGTCAGTTAGTGTTTGGGATTTGGTTACTAAGTCTTGAGGACGGCTTGTATTTGAGCTGGGTGATGATGAGAATTAGCTTGAAGGTATCTGTTGGGGTGAGTTGCTTTCCTATATACTGTATGGCCAAGGGTTCCATCTTCTTTCCTCTTTATCACAATATTAAGGAATGGCAATTGATTATTGGCTTTAACCAAACGTGGTAAATTTTATTTTGTGATGAATGCCATTAGGGTGATCTAAAAATGTATTAATGTGTTCCCTCCCGTGAGGCCAAATCACAAAGGTATCATCACAATATCGTAACCATAAACTTGCTGTTCTTAGTGCCAACTCCTCTCAAGGTTCTCCATAAAAGGGTTTGCTATTACTAGCGAGAGTGGTGATTCCATTGGAGCTCCTTCCACTTGTTTGAATCGTTGGTTCTCGTAAACAAAATAAGTGTTCATCAGACAGTGCCTTGTTAAATCTACAAGATGTTGAGGTGGTTTGTATTTTTTTATAATGATATCCAAGGCTTCATCGATCAGGATGATAAGGGACACTACGTCAAAGCATACAAGAATATAATCTGGTTGTAAGACCGTTTTGTTAAGTATTTCGATGAAATAGGTCGAATTTTTCACTTATGAGTCCGCCCTCTCTGCAAACGGTTGGAATTGTCGGGCTATACATTTGGCTAGCTGTTATGTGGGGATCCAATTGGACTTAGAATTGACCTCAAAGGTGCACCTTCTTTATGTACTTATGACAACCCATAGAATTATAGTATAGAGTTTATCGAATTCTAATATCAAAGAAACATTTGCTGAACTCGCTATTAGATCCAAGCCACAATTGGACAGAACAACGTCTGTGGGGTCCACTAGTGTTCATATTTATATATATATATATATATATATATATATATATATATACTAGCGGTCGCCCAGTTGTCAAAATTCGACCCCTAATTCATTAAAATTATGAGTTGAACATTATTGACGTTATTTTGTTTATATAAGATATAGAGTTGAGGCGAAATTAGAAAAGTAGGCCAGTCCTTTGCTATCCCTATTATTTCATTTGGATTACATTTATAGAAATAATTCAAGAAATATTTTTTTATTTTTTTGTAATCTTAGTTAAACTTACATGAAAGTTACCCGACAAAGATAAAAGGACTCTAAATTAAAAGTATAAGGTTAAAATAAAGGTCAGAAATAAATTGATGAGGTGCAACATAATTCTGATTTTAGTTGACAAACCATATTTACAATGCAATGAAAGTTGCAAACTGCAAACTTGTAGGCTCCCAATAAACGGCGATTATTATGTATTATAATTTTTCGTTGGTTCTATTTCAATAGCATGACTATGTAGGCTAACTTTAGCGAAGGGCCGAAACTTTTAGTTTTACATTTAATTTAGTTTGTCTTTCCCATTGGAGACAACCTATTTTATGATTTTCTCTAGAAGCAATCTGGCGACACTGTTTGGCATCGACAGTATGCATGTAAATAATGATTTTTTTTTATTGTTTTATTATTTAATTATTGAGCCAATATTATAAATTAATTTTAGCATTCTGCACTAAAGGTCGTCTGTAGCTACTAAATAAAACAAAAATAAAGCAAATCGGTGGAATGACAGAGGAGAAAATGGTATCTAACCGTATTGTCTTTGCCTATTTATATATAGATGTTATTGTATTACTTTTTTTTTTGGTTGAAATATTTTAAAATTTTATTTTATGGGATTTATTAAATAACGCTTCATATATATTGTTTTCTTACCTTCTTGAGTTTTATTTTCTTTGGATCTTGGGTTCTCGGCTTACTATTTCACTATAGGTGACGTTATTTGATCTAATGTCATAAATTTCTTATTATGGTCATCTATGAAATGTACATATTCGTTCAAATTCTGCCTTTTTTACACCACACTATTTCTTTCTTCACGAACTTCTTACAACTACCTCTGCTTATTTCCAATTTCCATAATAATATTCTCATCCAGGCTAAAACTGCATAATTGGATATATTTTGTGAATGATATTTTGTTTTGTCATTCAGGTTGTACTACTTCAACTGCTATTTTTGTTACCTTTGTTTTAGTTTCTTTCCGGAACCAGTTTGTACAGCTTTTAACGTATTTCAATATTTGTACGTTATATAATAGTTAGAACAATTTTTCTTCTTTATGAAACTACCCAAAAATATTTGTTGTCAACTCTCAATGTTTATCAATCACCTTAACAACCACGCAAATTTTACTTTTTCCTATCTAACTGCTTGCTATAAAAAACTCACCTTCGATTCATTTAATTTACTCATTATACATATATATATATATATATATATATATATATATATATATATATATAGGCTTTATTTTTGTTTTGTTTAGTTGCTACTGACGACCTTCAGTGCAGAATGCTAATATTAATTTATAATATTGGTTCATTCATTAAATAAAATATAATAAAAATTCATTATTTACGTCTATACTGTCAACGCCAAACAAATGATAGTGCCGCCGCTGCCATACCGTCAAAACTCAAAACATAGAGTACTTATATATAGAGGGACCGATCGTTAGATACTTTTATATACTTAGAGTACTTCTGGAAGTGGCATGCAAGCGTTGTTATTGTTTAGTGGAAAATAGTCAATGTAGTAGATCAGTATTTATTTTTCCGACGTATTGCAGTAACTTTCATATTAAATATTCTGTTTTTAATGTGAATTTAATTATTTGATTAATATATTATTATCACCCAACCTTCCCGAAGGTGTTGTGTAAAAAAATTGTATTATTGTATTAAATATTTAAGTTCTCCTAGGGTTGTTGGTCCTCTCTTTTCTTTAATATTCTTGATATATAACTTGATTGAAACCGCAAATGACGAAAACTTTTAGGTTGCAAAGAACAATTTTTGAATTATTATATCGACTATTGTGCCAGGAGGGGTTCCAGCCAAAAATTTGGCGAGTCATTCATGTGTCAAAAATATTTCGAATACCGATACTTGATTACGTTTTTATTTTCTTTTTATTTCAATAGATTTGTCAATATGAGTGAACAATTTTGGTCATTATATCCGCTTCTCCGATTTCTCCACAAATCTGCTTCTTATAAAAATATACATTTACAATTTTATAAAATTTCTAATCCAAAAATTTCGATTTATGAAATAAAAAAAAAATGAAATAAAACAAAGCTAACATAAATGGCAGTTGACAGTACAATTTGAATGAAAAATGAAAATATCATTCACAAAATATATCCATTGATGCAGTTTGAATATGGTGTAATGTCAAAAACGTCGGTAACGCCAACATGTAATGGCAAACCTACCACCTTATTACGGCCCACGTGGTAAACGTTGACACACGTTCCACATAACTATTTATACGATCTCTTCTCGATTCCATGGTCCGACAAACATCACGACGTTTATTAATCGAGGTGGGAAGTGGTTCACGAAGTCTATCTTGATAAAATGGATGAATATTTCTAAGAATGATCGATAGTTTAGCTCCTTCGGACATATGGCATCCAAGTCGATTGAAGTAACTACACAAAATAGCTAAATAACCTCCAATGCTTTCAGAGAGATGTTGAGTTCTTCTTTGAAGTTCTTCAAACAGTACATCATTATGATTCGCGGTAAGATATTCTTTACGAAATTCGGAGACCAATTCATCCCAGGTTGTAACTTTCGATCTACATTCTTTTTAGAATTGGTACGCCTTGCACGAAAATAAATCTTATCCAGAATTCAGCAAAATATTCTTAGGTACGTGTCTAGCACTACGAAGTTCTTCTATCTGCTCGAAGAAAGCAGTGACTGAAATTTCTTTTGGAAGCTCCTAAAAATTTCATTAGTCGCCACTTATGTGAAGGTATCATTTTACCATGGTTTGGTTGAGGTTTCAGTGGATCTTTGGACGGGCAAGATTGTATCGTCTGATGAACATTTGTCTGGAAGGAAGTAGAACGCAATCTCTCTTCTTAACTTAACTGTGCGGGTTTCTCTTCGTCAGAATCATCTGTGTCTTCAATTACTTCATCAAAACGTGACATAAGGGTAAGTGCTTCCTCCAAAATTTCAACTTTCTGTTGTTTCTGGGTTTCATCTTCTCCAGCCATATTTTCAATACGTCCCAATACATGATTTAATTTAGTTTGAATCTTCACCACTTCAGAACTAGATTTACCAGAGCTCAGTTTCTCAATTAGTTTAGCAACTTCAGTTAACTTCTTCTTAACGGCATCAATATCATCCTCAAAAGCAAAAGGATAATCTGGATATCTAAGAGTTTCAAGTTTCAAAGCGGCTGCTAAGCCTCGACGCATCTCACTGTTCCAGTAGCGACACCGCGTATCTTCAATTCATACTCGAGTTCTTCCTTATCTAAACGGTTAACGACCAATTTACGAGACTTGATATGGTTTCAAATATTACTTACCAAAATATCAAAAAAATGTATTACCAATCTAGCCAAATAAGTCAGGCACTATAAATTCCTATGATTCAATAACCTTACACAATACCGTCTAACAAAATAACCTAAAGAAAATATAACAAATACAAAAAAATTAAAAGGAAAAAAATATATATCAAATTTATTTTATTATTGATCAGAATGACAGTTCAAGTTACCCAAATCAATCGAGCGGCACGTTAGTGATGACCGATATTTTCAGGACTGGCCCCACGTTGGTGATAGCAAATCTTTTCTGGCCCCAAGTTGGGCGCCAATTGTAATGTCAAAAACGTCGGTAACGCCTAGATGTAATGGCAAACCTACCACCTTATTACGGCCCACGTGGTAAACGTTGACACCAGGGTGCACAGCAGCTTCAGTGGAGACGGGAGTGGGTTAACAAACAAGGGCCAAGCCAACTGTAAGTTAACTTTCCAATATAAAGATGTTCTGGACCCCAGTTAGATTCTCTGCCTCTTTACCCCAGCTAACAGCCTAAGATAAACTACCAATCCTCCGCGGCTACAAGAAATCTATAGATAAGGGCTCCATGGCTAATAAAACCTCAGTATATTGTCAGTTACGTCACAACAAACCTACTTCAATAAAACTCTTCATAAAACAGTAAATAATTTAATGAACTTGTAAATTATCTCAATACAATCCTGAAAAAATATTAAACACAAGTCGACCTGTAGTCAATTTCATGTACCTACATACAGATATCTATTGTTCAACCAAGAATCAACATTACATACCTGATACACTAAGTTTAAATTACTACCAAAATCAACAATTGTAATAATCAATTAATGATCAACTGAACCTAGATAAAATAAACAAATGTTATCAAAAGCATTAATCAAAATATTCAAATGTTGTTGTGATCCGTAAACATGCACAATATATCTAAAATCAGAAATGAGATACTTAAACGAGCAATATTCAAGATAATATCTAAGTCAATAATGACATCTAAACTGTAAATAATTCAAGATTATATCAAATTCAATAACTGTATTGTCATTCTGAAATCTGAAGCCAAAAATTCAGCTACTGACAAAGGTGTTTAATTACACTTAAACTTCAAGAAAAATCAATAACGATTTCATAAATCTAGAACGAAATATTATCTTTCAAATATCCAAAAATAATTCATTTAATAAGCCGACGTATCGAGCTCTCACGACGCTTTCACAAAATACCAAATATTATCAATACTTAATAAAGCAATACACATGAAATGATGATCAAAATTTAGCACTACAGGAAATGTATAAATATCAAATTTATATGAGCAAATTAAAAGTCAAAAGTTTGACTAAACAATCAGGTTCTTTATTAAATTTAATAAGTTCATAATGTTGTTCAGATAAATCAATTCTCTTTAATGTGAAAAGCAAATTATGAGCAAAACATAAATAAACTAAATCAAATTACAAAGGTACCTTGTTACAAATGCGATGACACAACACTCAGCTGTCCTCTGTAGAATCGAAGCAAAACATACACCGTCGTTGCTACGGCAACCAGCGAAGATTTCCGGTTCCCAATAAACCAAAATGGAACTCGTTCGATTACAAGACTTGCCAAGACTTCAGCAAACTAAGTGAAATTGATAGTCCCATACACTGAAGATAAACAAGGTATTGGGTGGGCTAAAGTTCTTACGTACGATGTTCAGATGGTGGTTGACCAGTTAGTCGTCCATGAAGGCCAACGAGAGTACATGCAAATATTCAGCAATCAAATCCTCATAAATGAGAACGTGTTTCCACTAATTTTCAAAAATATCACCAAACTGCAAATGGAACCATCGATTAATCGTTGCTGAAACCGGTGATCACTGAGAAAATGAGTGATGAAATTGTCTTAAATCCTCTCACGAGTGTGGTTTCCGTTAAAATCCAAAAATATCACAAATCCAATAACGGAACCAACGATTAAAGTGTATCCAACTGAATCCCAAACATGATGACACAAAATTGCCAGTATAAATTCAGATTACACTTGTAGACATCTATAACCACATTTCACCATAACCTCTCTTTCCAAGTACTACTCAACATGGATCCTTTCACTAGGACGGTTAACGGGCAATAACCGTTCCCCAGGACGGTCAGCGGCCAACTCCCCTCTTCCGACAACTGACATCTCAAAATCCTACCAACCCATTCAAATTCTAATACAACACCGTCTAATTCCTTACTTACAGCGTTCTTCTTCTGCGACATCCACAACATCAATGCTCGAAATGTACCATGCTCGAATCTACTTTTCTACATCTTCTTCCCATAAATGTCATTAACCCATTTAGAACGTGTGATTCCGCCCTTAGCAATTCGCCTCGAACGTCAAGAGAAATCTAACCAACAATCTTAACCTAAAATAAATTTATCCTATCCGTTGGTGTTAATATTCGAAATCAATACTCGTGTCTTAGTTACAAGAAAACAATTGTTGTAGATAAATGACACATCTAACGTCCAGTTTAGGCTATTTAAAATACGTTTTGCATAATTCAAACCTTAGATATTTCTTCGTTTACTTGTTCTTTTATGGGTTTATGGAATACACTGCTAGTTATACTCTGCGACAAAAATGTAATTGTTGCGTTTCCGCAATTTGTTTAGTGTATTGTTTAAATTTGATTGAATTACTTCATTGATTTTTAAACTTCTGAACCTTTTCCAAAACCTTAGGTCGCGCTAATGCTAATTTTAAGAATTTTTGCGTGTAAAATAAAGACAGTATTCGTGATTCGTGTATTGTTTTTCGAGCTATTCGGACGCTTTTGATTCCGTCTCAAGACGGCCGCTTTTTGTTGTTATTGTGTTACGCTTTCGCGAGTTATAGTTCCGATCGTAACAACCGCTAAACCGCTTTCATTTTGTTTCTTTTGTGTTAACAAAAGCGCATCATTTGTTGTTAAATCCGCATTTTTGTTTGCTCAATCAATGAACATTACGTCGCTATTTTTTTGTGTAACGTGTTGTCCAGACGAAGCTCTAAAATCAGTTCCTGCTGTTGCGGGGCTAGCCTCTGAAGAAAGAAGAACCAAGAAAACACCACCTGCAGAGCTTCGACGTAAAAGGTCAGTGATTAACTTTTATTTGGTGATTCATTTACGCGACGGCACGTGTTTTATTGATTGTTCCGCTAAAGGTCCTTCGTCAATTACATACTTGCATTGAACCAGCTTTGAACTAAAACCGCAACATCTAATTCATACATTTTTTTGGATATTATATGTAATATGTCATCGAAGACATTACAGTAATGTTACACTGGATGAGAATATTAGAATGGAAATTGGAAATAAGCAGAGGTAGCTGTCCTTGAAGAAAGAAATAATGTGGTGTTAAAGAGAAACTGTGAGTAATGTATTTGACTATTTGTAAAAAAGACAGAATTTGAATTAAAATGTACATTTCATAGATGATAATAATAAGAAATTTATGACATTAGAGTAAATAATGGCTGAATATGTTCTGAAAGGTTTATTTTAATAGGGTTAGTTTTATATTTTTGAAAATATTAAATTTCGATTATTAAGTATATGGAATTTTAATTATGATTTCAAATATAGAATAATAGAATCAATTTGGACAAGTGAGTTTATAAAAAAATAGAGTGACAGAACTTGAGTAGTGAAGTAAATGATAGTATTTCAGTAACATTAAATAACGAAGAAAATATATAAAAATAAATTGGTCAAGTGCGAGTTGGACTCGCATACTAAGGGCTCCGTACCACCTTCTAGATTCTAATGTTCCAGTTTCAGACAAGCAGGGAATGATTAATTTTTTTTATATTTACCCTAATATGTTTTAAAGGAAGCGTTTTAATTTTATAAAGAATATACACTTTCATTTTCCACACATAGACTTTTTATTTTATCTTCTTCAGGATTCGCTTGATTTTTATAAGAATACATATGTATTTAATTTTCTAATTTGGCCCCCAAAAATTAACAATAGAGTTTTATTTTACTAATAAACTTTCAGGGAAGCCTTTATAATCTACTGTCTGAATTTTGAGGCTCTGTAGATTGAAAGATAAAGACCAAAATAGGTCAAGTTTTAAATTATAAATTATTAAATGTGTTATTCAAATTATTTAAAAATACAAATAAAATATATTCTTCAAAATTTAACTAGTGTAGTTTCTAAAGTGGGAATTAAGTCGATGTTTAATATTTTTGTTAATATCTTTTAAACAAATTATTTAAAAATATGATACATTTGTAATTCACATAATGAGCCTTTGAATTTTTATTTTCCATTTAATTCTATAATTTGTCCCTAAAATTACTATGGGGGTTTTTCTAATAATTTTACTTATAAATTTCAAGTGAGCCCCAATACCCCTAATTATTTTCTAAATTTTGGATAGTATTTATGTTAATATCCTGTAAAAAATTAATTTTAAAAATATGAAAAATATATATTTGTATTCCTCATAATGAGCCCTTTCATTTGATGTATTGCATGATGCGTTAAAAAATATTTATTAATAATAGGGATTTCTTCGTATTTTTCCTGTAAACAAAAATATTGAGGTCTTATAGTTTGGGGAATAAAGGGGGAATAAGTAATTTATTTAAATATATTTTTTTTAAATTTTTTTTTGAAATATTCCTTTAAAAAAAATAAACATATATATTTGTATTCGTCATAATGAGCCCTGCGATGTGATATATTACTTGATGCGTTAGAAAGAATTATAATTTTTTATTTTCAATTTAACTGTATAATTTGCCCCCCAAAATGAATATTAGGGGGTTCTCCTTATTTTTCCAGTAAAGTCCAGGTGAGGCGCTATAGCAATATTTTTTTTTTCAAAATTTTACAGCTTATAGTTTCGGTGGTAAGGGGGGATGTGTAAAATGTTTTATATTTTGTTAATATCTTTTAATTTATTTATTTAAAAAATATGAAAAAAATATATTTGTTTTCGCCATAATGAGCCCTTTCATTTGATATATATCATGATGCGTTAGAAAGAATTTTAATTTTATATTTTCCATGTAATTCCGTATTTTGCCCTACAAAATTAAAAGTAGAGGTTTCTCCTTATTTTTCCAGTAAACTTCGCGTCGGAACCTATACCTCTAATTTTTTTCAAAACTTTACGATTTATAGTTTCATAGATAAGGGGGGGGGATGGGTAAGTTTTGGTATATTTTCGTTAATATCTTATAAACTATTTTTTTTGAAAATATAAAAAAATATTTGTGTTCCTCAGAATTCATTTGATGTATAACATGATGCGTTTGAAAAAAAAAATTAAATTTTCATTTAATTTCATAATTTGCCCCCCAAAATTAATATTAATGATTTCTCCTTATTTTTCCTGTAAAGTTCGGGCAACTTTTTATATTTCCTTTTTTTTAATTTTAGGCTCACAAGTTTCGGAGATCTGGGGGATAACGGATTTTTTTAGTTTTCCATCCCAAAAGTACCCCTAAAATCAAAATTTCATCTTTTAGGAAATGTACTCCTGATAGACTCACCAAACTATACATTGATGCCAAATTTCAACCTCTTCCGTCCAGTAGTTTAGGAGAAAATTGCTGTGATGTGACAGAGTCATAAATCCAGAGTGATATTATAAGGGTATCCGTATATTGTATATACGGAACCCTAAAAATACCAATACAAAGTTAAGAAAGTAAAATTGTCACCTAGAGTGAAATAGTAAGCCCCGGACCCAAGATCCTGAGAAAATAAGAGTCAATAAGGTAAGAAAACAACATATATGAAGTGTTATATAATAAATTACATAAAATAAAATTATAAAGTAATTCAACCCAAAAATATAAAACAATAAATTGTCACCGGAACTCAAAATATGAGCTTTTGAATGTCAAAAGGTAATATAATTTTTGACAATAGTAATTTGAAAGTAAGGTTATTATATAATAGGTAAAAAAACGGCAGGTAGGATTTTGAGGTCGAAGAAGGTACAAATGAAGGTTATAAATCAACATGGTGAAGAGATTGATTATGGTATGAATGAAAGAATACAAAATGAGTCAAAACATATAGAGGAGAAGAGAATACATGATGAGACAAAATATATGGAAGATGAGATGAGACAAAATATATGGAAGATGAGATGATGAGAAAATCATATATGTTAGAATTAGCAAGTTCCTCAACAAACACAAGATCTTATCAGAGAGGCAATACGGATTCTCAGAAAAGAAAGGAACTAAAGATGCACTTCACCACTTAACAAACATGATTTATAGTAAAATGGACAAAAGTAACATAATTGCTATAACTTTTCTAGATATAGGTAAGGCCTTTGACTCAATTAACCACAAGATATTACTTGATAAACTGTATAACTATGGAATCCGAGGTAAAGCTTATGAGCTTCTAGTTCGTTATCTTGACAATAGGCTCCAGCGAGTAAAAGTTAATAATGTCACAAGCGAATTCGGGGAAATTAAAACTGGAGTTCCCCAAGGGACTGTTTTGGGTACTTTACTCTTCTTACTATATGTAAATGACCTACTGAAATCTTTCCCGACAGGTGTAATATTGTCATTTGCTGACGATAATGCAGTTATATCTACAGGAAAAAACTGGTCTGAAGTCGAAGCTAAAATGAATATGTTTCTGATGGAGATAAATCAGTGGTTTATTTTCAATAAATTGACCTTAAATATTGAAAAAACAGTGTTCATGACGTTCGGAAACTACTCCAATAGCATACCAAAAGATATAAACATTTATATAGACAGTCAGAAAATAAAAAGAGTTGAGTTCTGCTAGTATTTAGGTGTAATAATTGACTACAGACTTAGGTGGAAGAATCATATTGACTATATAATAAACAAAACAAAATATCTAATCTATATCTTTCACAAACTATCAAAATTTATGAATTCTGAAGTACTTCGTATAATCTACTCTGCATTCTTTCAGAGCATTGCGAACTATGGCATTATAGCTTGGGGGGGTGCTCTTAACAACAATTTACAACAACTACAACGACTACAGGATAGATTATTAAAAATTGTTAATAAAAACCGATCTGTGATTCATGAAAATACACTTAATATGAAACAGTCATTTGCTGCTGAATGTATTTTATATCATTATCAAGAACTAACTAAAACATATACAAACTCAAGCAGCATAACTAGAAACAAAAATATTCAAATTCCAATTAGACTTCGGTCGGTTAGCAATAAGATAAGCTACATTAATGCTAATCGCATATTCAACTTTCTTCCACCCGAACTGAAAATTCTAAAAAATAGTAATTCTAGGAAAAACAAGGTCAAAAATGGATACTCACAATTATGTAAAATAAAATAAAAATGCAAATAACTAGGAGCAAGATATAAATTTACTATGTAATATTTATAATAATAAGCTTACGTTTTCTATTCATAGTAGCACTATTAAAAGAACTGTACTTACAACTAGAATCATAACAAAAAAATAGTTTTAAAATAGTTTTAAGGACCCTAGGATAAGTGGCTAGTCTACATGGAGATAACTTGATTATCTTTGTAGGAATTACTGTGTATGTATAAAATAAGATATGTATACTCTGTAATTAATAATTATTATTCTGGTCAATAAATTTGAATACTCTCTTCGAGGTGTCATTCCTTTGTACGCAAGACAATATATATTATATATAAATATAATATATATTGTTTCTGGTCGGGAACCTTCATCAGTTGCGCTTCCCACAATTGAATGTCCTCTCGAACACTTCTTTATGCATTTGATGCATTTCGTTAAATTTCAAGACGCGAGATGTAAGACCGACATCTAGGATTTTCAAGAGAATCAGTACGCAGAGGTTCCGAATCTAGAACCGTTCCGTGTAATTGCTGTTGTCCCTTAACTCCTAGGACAGAATGTCACGATAAAATTTTCAGGTTACTTCACCTGTCAGAGATATTGAATACTCTCTTCGAGGTGTCATTCCTTTGTACGCAAGACAATATATATTATATATAAATATAATATATATTGTTATATATAAATATAATATATATTGTTTCTGGTCGGGAACCTTCATCAGTTGCGCTTCCCACAATTGAATGTCCTCTCGAACCTGAAAACCTGAAAATTTTATAGTGACATTCTGTCCTAGGAGTTAAGGGAGAACAGCAATTACACGGAACGGTTCCAGATTCGGAACCTCTGCGTACTGATTCTCTTGAAAATCCTAGATGTCGGTCTTATATCTCGCGTCTTGAAATTTAACGAAATGCATCAAATGCATAAAGAAGTGTTCGAGAGGACATTCAATTGTGGGAAGCGCAACTGATGAAGGTTCCCGACCAGAAACAATATGTATTATATTTATATATAATATATATTGTCTTGCGTACAAAGGAATGACACCTCGAAGAGAGTATTCAATATCTCTGACAGGTGAAGTAACCTGAAAATTTTATCGTGACATTCTGTCCTAGGAGTTAAGGGAGAACAGCAATTACACGGAACGGTTCCAGATTCGGAACCTCTGCGTATTGATTCTCTTGAAAATCCTAGATGTCGGTCTTCATCGGTCGGTCTAGACAATTCGCGTCTTCAATAAATTTGAATTTGAATTTGACCGAAAACAGGGTGAGCCAATACATATGGAAAAGAGGCGAATACAGGGTGAGCTAATACATTTGGAAGAGAAGCGAATACAGGGTGAGCCAATAAATAGGGAAAAGAGAATACAGCGTAAGCCAACAAGTTTGGAGAAAATAGTACAGGGTGAACCAGTAAATATGGAGAAGCGTATACAGCGTGAAACAAAACAAATGGAAGAGAGTATACAGGGTGAACCAATACATATGGAAGAAGGAATACAGGATGAGCCAATGATGAATATAGGGTATCAGGAAATGACTGAAGTGGATGGAAGTATACAGGGTCAACAGGAAATCATACTACAAGGATTGGAAGATATTGAAGAGGATGTACGAGGCGAAGAAATTATGCAAGACAAAGTACAACACAGTGAAAATGATGATACGCAAGAATATATGATAAATATGAAATAATATGATGAAAAATTTGTGTAAAGATATTAAAAAGGATGATAAAGTATTAAAAGAAGAATTAAATGAAAAATTGGATAAGACAAATGAAAATATGAATAAGAATAATGAGAAATTAAATAAAAAAATTGATAAGAATAAGGAAGAATTAAATGAAAAGATGGATAAAGCTATAAAAGAGATCAAGAAAGATTTCAAGACAACAACAATGGAATTTAGGAAAAGTTTACAGTTAGTAGAAGATAAAATGGCGAAAAGAATGGAAATATTATAGAAAAATTAGAAAAGGAAGTTGAAATAGTAGACGACAAAGTAAATCAGGAATTTGAAATGGAAAGGTATAAAAAAAGAACACAAATAAAGATGGTAGAAGATTATGTGAATAAAAAGTTTGAAGCAGTGGAACAAAAGCAATATTGATATACGACGGAGAGAAGCAATAAGTTAGTTATGGGGAGGTAATTGAAAAGGAAATAAAGCTGAAAATGGAAGAAGTGGAGAAATTAGAAGAATGCAAAATAACAATTGCGGTAGAAAGAGGAGTAATATATAATGGGATTCAAATATTAAATTTAAGGAAAAGTACAATGGAATGGATATGGTGGACTATGCATTAAGGTTGGTCAGTACAGCAAAATACATGAATCCAAAAATGATGGAAGATGAAATAGTATTGAATATAGCAAGATATTTTTAAGAAGGAGTATCTGAAACTATTTCGGTTCAAAACATTAAAACAATAAATCCGTTTATAACATATTTGAGAATAATACAGATAACAAAAACACATAGACAAAATCTGAATTATAATGAGAACTATCGAGATGATTTATATAGTAAAAGGAGAAAATATTATAGAAATTATACGAGTGTACAATATAATGGAAATGGATATGGTGAAAATCAAAGTTGTCATAAAGGAAATGGTAATGATCAAAAGAGTTTTAATAAGTCGGAGAATAGGAACAGTAATAGAAATACAGAAAGTCTAAATAAAGAACCAATGAAGTAGGAAATGGAAATAGCCTCGGAGGAAAATTTAATAATAATAATTATAAATATAATAGGATAAAAATAGGAAGGAGTAAAGAAGATATCAATATAAAAAGTAGCAATAGTGAAGAAAATATAAAAGTAGAAGACGATAAGCAGGTCCCAGGTACAAGCAAGGAAGTACGAAAAAGGGATAAACATGATTTATACTAGTGAATACTAAAATGAACAAAATAAGTGAAAATAATCAAATATGTGTTTATCAGCATCCAAGAGAATTATTTAATTTAGAACAAGATTATATAAATATTAAACAGAAGAATACATAAATATTTGTGAAAGGGGGAAAAAATAGAATGATAAAATTTTAAGTAGAAGTGGTGGGAAATGGTCCTCTAATGTTAACACAAATGATCCCATTTGTATGTTAGTGGATGGGGATATATTCTTCAACCCTATGTGATTATGCAAATACTTCTTATGCCATCGAGACCAGAATTGCTGTTTTAGTTTCTGAGCGTGCTGCCAAGCAGACAACCAATACATTGGAGTATGTGTGAGGTCAGCCTGTGGAAAGCTCGTCAGTGGACCACCAGATAAGAAGTGTCCAGGGGTAAGGCATCAGAAGGTAGTTTAATAGATCATATAGTTGTTGACCAAATTCAATTAGGAGAACAAAATATTATTAAAATTAAAATACTATCAGCAAATAACAAAAACATGTATGAAGCAAGTAAAGAAGCTATAATAGAAGTGGAATTTGGGAAAAAGTTGTTGAAAATGGAATTTTTTAGTGATAGCTGGATTACATTATGAATGAATACTGGGAATTGATATGTTAAGAGTATTCAGCAGAAATTGTAATGAAAAATGATATAATGATGATGATGGACAGTGTAATAAAGTTTGAACAGTATGAAGTAGGAAGGGATTCTGGAGGGAAAATAAAGGAAAATGGGATATAGAATAAGAATGAAGAGAAGTAAATAAAAAGGATGAGGAAAAAAAGGAATTATTTGAGAAGGAAACAAATTGTCCAGAATAATTTAAAAATGAAAAAATGAGAATCCTTTATAAATATAAATTATTAATTTCCAGAGAAAATAGAGAAGCAGAAAAGTATATACATAAAATGGAAGTTAGAAATGTTAAGAATTTTAAAGTTAAGAATTACCCAATTCCATAAAAACACAAAGGAAAAGTACAATAAGAAATTAACAAAATGTTAGAAGCTGGTATCATAGAAAGATCCAACTCAAGTTATATGAATCGTGTGGTAATATTTAAAAAGGTAATGGTGATATTAGGATTTGTTTAGATGCAAGAAGTATAAATAAATTCTGTGTGCCACAATATGAATCTCTTCTAAGGATAGATGCTGATTTAGGAAGATTAACCAATGTTAGATTTTTTTACAAAATTAGACCTAAACATAGTTTTTGGTTAATTTCACTAGAAAATCATCTTGAGATTATCCTGCATTTCAGGTAGATGGGGTGATTTATCCATTTAAAGTAGTGCCTTTTGGTATTCAAAGTGCATGTGCGTCATTAGTTAGATACATATGAATTTGTGTTGAATTATATTGCTGATATATTAATTTTTTGTGATGATATTAATTCACATATTAAACACATAGATATTTTAATAAACGAATTAGATACAACAGGATTGAAAAAAAATTTGAAAAAATGTCAAGTTGTGAAAGAGACTGTAAGTTATTTAGGATATAAACTTAGTTTGAATCATGTAGAAATTGATCCTGAACGAGTTAAAGCTATTCAAGAATGTAAAAGACCGATATTTACTAATATTTCTAGCATTAATAAATTACTTTTTTTATTTTTCAAATCACTTTTCTAATTATATCGTTTTCCGAACTGAGTTCTACCGAAATAAAGCAGTGTTCTTACCTTAATTAATAAACACGTAAGTAAATGCTCCTATTTTAGTCGCGTATGCAATTGCTTTTCCGCTTTTAATTGCTAAATAACAGTTAATTCAGTTGAAAAATATTCCAAGTCCAACTCTGTCCCCAGGATTTAGCGCGATAAATACCTTGACAGATCGAACATCACGTGCTATTTCGAAGTAACTTCCGTTCAAACTGGAAATATTAATTTAATATAATTTTTTGGAAAGAAGGAAACTGTCATTAATACAATTTTATCTACGATTTTATTAGTAAATTTTGCTTTGTTCTTTTATCGAAATTATCTTGTAATAGTTCCTGAATTGACCAACTATTGATTAATATTCGTGCTTCCGCACTCAATAAAATTTGAAATTTAACATGTCATTTCCTTTCCTTACTTCTATGATTGGACAAGTGGGAGAAATGCTTGTTGAAGGACAATATCTGAGCGAATTTCGTTCTGAGTTTTATTTTTTTCTTGGGAAAAATCTTTATCTTTATCGAAAAATTATCAGTTAGAATTTGCTTAATTTATCGTTTTCCTTATTACCGTATATTTTATTGTAATTAAGCAGATTCAGCTTACCGTAATAGTTTGATTTATCCAATGAATTTTTTTATAGTTTTTTATCGGCTATAGTTTATATTTTATCGTATCTATTAATAATTTTGGAAAGAAATCTTGGGTGAATCTGGCTTCATATTCATCTTAATATCGATATACCGCGTTTTATTGCAACAATAAATCGTTGGGGCTTAACTGCGTGGTTCATTAGTTTTTTTTGTAATTTTTTTTGCTTTGCATATGCAACGTAGTTGGCGTGGGTTAGCCATCGTTAGTTGCTAGAAATATCATACTTATTGTGGTAAACAAAATAAAGGAAAAGGGAACAAATATTGCTGTCCTCCTTTGTATTATTAGGTATTGGTGAATCTGGAGAGTTTGACTGACGATATCCATCAAGGTTCAGGAAACGACTAATTGATGAACTAGACGAAATCTCCTGTGAGCCTAAATTTAGTAACTGACGAAGCTTCCCAACTAGGTTAGACTGCGACTAAGGATGATCATGTGAGTGGCTTAATTTTTTTTTTAGTTTGTTCAGTATTTCATATATATTTCTATTTTGTTGAATATGATTTATATATAGATATACCAGTAAATATATTAATTTTTTTAAGTCACTCGCTGGTCTTTCATTATTCATTGGCCCAGATTTGGTTGCTTGTCTGTTTGGTTATAGATAAATCACATAGTAATTTTTCCTTTCTTTAAGTTTGCATTTGAGAGCTAAAGCATTTGGCTACGCCTAGTTTCCTTTATTTTATTTGTTTAATCTGGGAATGTATATGACCAGATTTCACATCTGATTTTTTAATATATATTTATGAATATAGATGCAATAACCATTTTTATCGTTTATTACCTTATAATTTTTAATGTACCGTATATTGATATTAATTTAGAGTACTGAGTTTTCCCATCATCTGGGCGGAAATTCGCTTTCGTCAGTTGTCGAACGGTTTGTCGGATTAGAAGGCACAGAATTAGATCTTGAATTTTAAGTTTTTATACTTCATTTACCGTTATCTGTAAACAAATTAATTAACTCTCAAACGTAATTGTAATATATCTAATTTACCGTTAATTTTAATTTATAATTTATTAATTGATTTGCGATTTAAATCTAAATTAGTTTGAAACTATAACTAACAGTAGCAGTCTACTTAAGTCTTATCGTTATCTATTTTTACTTAGAATTTGAACCGTTTCAAATTTACTTTTATCAGTTAAAGTATTTTTCATTCATTTTGGTAGTATCCAAATAGATAATTTAGGGTGAAGAAGTTAGGGAAAACTAAGGTAGGGTACCTCACCTCATACACTTGCCGAATCGATCCTATAGAGCATATATACGCCTATACTAGTCAGGGGGAAAATTCAGTATCGATACTCTAAGGGCCATCACTAATTTGCCAATAACTTTTTCATGCATGACATGACTTGGGGCTAAGAGTGCCCAGACACGTAACCACTAGCCTCAAATCAAGGGTGCAGAACTCTGGCAGTAGTCCTTAATTCGACTTGTGCTCTGGTAGGACAGTGGCAAGTCCTGGCCGCCCTAAGTTATTGGAACCCCGGCTGCTGGTTGGCATATAGCTCCAGGATCAGGACCTTGAACAGCAGACTAACCACAACGGAAGGGCATTCCTACCGAGGATATTGTAAGGCAAGAATATTATAAATTTTTTGGTTTGTAACTTCCCTCTAACAACTTTTTATATATACCTAGATTGTTTAAATTTTGTGCTCTGTTACCGACTTAACTATATAGGAATCTTGGTTAATTTCTAATAAAGAAGTGTAAATTTTCGTTATCTTGTCGTTTTTCTTGTGAACTGTGTGGGTCCATTGGCCTAGCCCTTGCATAGTTCTTCTGCTAATTGAACAACGAACTCACGCCCACCGGGTACTAACTGAGCAGTCTATCGGCATAATATCGCCAAGACAGGTGAGAGAGAACATTGTCTAACCAACAATCTATCTCTCTAGCGCGTGTTTTTGCTACAATTTAAGTAAGAAAGAATTACCTTTAATAGAATTGGTTAGAAAAACTGAAAAATGGAAATGGACAGAGGAAAAATAAAAAGTATATAGAGAAATTAAAGATAGTTTTATAAATAATTTAAATAATTATTATCCAAATAATCATCAAAAATTTATATTACAAACGGATGCTTCAACTCAAAGATTTGCAGGGATTTTGTTAAAGATATGACAACAATGAATATCCAATTTATTTTATATCTCGAATAAATAAAAAACATGAGAAAAATTATTCATCGTCTGAATTAGAGTTAGCTACCATAATATTTTGTGAGACTAAATTAAGATTATTATTACTGGAAAATGAATTTGAAATAGAGACGGATAATTCCGCATTAACATCAATGTTGTGTAACAGGTATGGAAATAGTAGAATACAACGATGGTCGCTGTTATTGCAGGAGTATCAATTTAAAATTACACACATTCCAGGAAAATTAAATAAGGTGGCAGATGCTTTAACTAGGTGTGATGTGATAGAGAATAAAATAATAATTAAGTTAGGAGTTAACATTTTGAAAGAATCATAAGTACTATTTCCAGTAGAAAAGATAATAATAGATCAGAATGAGATGGATAAATTTACTTTAGGGGAAAAAGTACAAAGTAATAAAGATAGAATTTTATATAAAACAGTTAATGATAATGAATTATATTATATAACAAAGAATTTAGCTAATGAAAGTTTGCAAGAAATTGCATAATAAATATGGTCATATTGGAAAAAGTAAATTATGGCTGTTATTTAGAGAAAATTATATTGTAAACAACGATATTTCAATATGTAAGGAAATATGTAAAACGTGTGGGATTTGTCAAAAGGCTAAATATAAAAATTTTAATGTTCCTACATCAATAATAGCAAAAAACAAATAGTTGCGGTAGGTTTTATAACTAATTTAATTGAAACTAATTTAGGTAATAAATATATTGTTATAAACTCCGTGGGTTCAATTCAATTATTTTGAAAAACTAATATTCACTGTCACTTTCTAGAAATTTTTATTTACACGTAAAACATCAAATATATAACAACACGATAAGCTAAACGCACAAAAACTAAAAACTCCTAAAATTAATGTCTCTTTATATAGCGTAAACTGTCGTTCTCGATGGTACTACATTTTTCTGCTTACAGTCGAAAATACTGTTTATTTCGAAAATGCCAATTCTAACTTTTTATTAACCCAGCGATTAATGTCTCATCGGGATGAAGCTAGGGACGCACTGGATAATTTTTTATAACACTGCCCTCCCTTTAATTCTGATTGTCCCGATCAGAAACATCCACTCCATGGTAGGGAGCGAGTCGATCTAAATGGACCACCTTTAACTTAGCCCTGGGGTTTCGACGGATTCGAGAGACGACGTCATTAAGCCTCTTGACCACCTCGTATGGACCATTCCAGGCGGGTGTAAGCTTTAGAGATTTACCCTTGTTCCGTTGGGGGTTGTACAGCCAGTCTTTGCCCCTCTCTTGGAACCCGACTGAATTGGCCTTGAGGGCGTATCGCGTCTTCATCCGGTCACTGGTGGCCACCATCTGCGTTCGGGCTAATTCGTGTATTGCCAGCATGTTATGTCGGAGCTGGTCGGCATAATCGTTGATGTCTTGAGAAGTTTCTTCGGGGGAGCCAAAAGCCAAATCGCAGGGTAATCGTAGCTCTTTTCCGAAGAGGACCCTGGCTGGAGTCAGGCCTGTACTATTATGTACGGCTGAGCGATATGCCAACAGGTATAGGGGAATATGCTCATCCCAATCACGCTGGTTATTGCTGACCTTGGATAGGTGTTGTTCCAAGGTCCTGTTGAATCTTTGCACCATTTCGTCTGACTGTGGGTGCAATGGTGTTGTTCTCGTTTTCCTGATCCCCAACATCGTACAGACCTTCTGATTGAGACTCCGGTTGGCGTTCTTAATTCTGGATAATATTTCACCCAGGTTCTTCAGATCTTGGTTTTCTTCTGTTCCTCTGGTTTAAGGTGTTTCAAATGGTCAGCATACTGTTGTAAAACCTCTTTACTGGGCACTTTTTCCTTCCCCGATGTCTGGTACTCTTTTTCGCAAATTAATGAGGGTCTCTACTGGTTCGAAACAAGCTATTTCTTGACTATTGGCAATTCTGATGTCGTTGTTGGACAAATTAAGGACTCTAATTGGTATTTCTCGTTCAGTTTTAACTGCAGCTCGTCCAACTAAGTAGTCATGAGCTGAATGAATCGCCTCCAGCGCAGCGCAGCTCCCAGGATTGCTTTCTAGCTGCCCATGAATAATCTGTTCTATTCGACTGGGAATTCTGTTTGAGAATTTTGCTACAATTTTTATGGAGGGCACTGAGCTGTTGACGGGCGGTGTCAATACAAATTCCTCATTTAGGAACCGAAGAACATTATTGGTAACTGGCAGGATTTCCGACGCCTTCAAAACCCTGGGCTTGGCAATGGACACAGCGGCTCCGGTGTCGATGGTGACGGTAATTGCCGGCCATTGATGGTGCCCCTTATGACTCGGATGCTGCTATTTTTGGGGGGCTGGTGTAGGGTCAGTCAGCATTCGCCTCCTTATGCTGACTGGCTGACGGACCCTGGACAGGTGGTTGTTTTGTTGGTTACCCCTGGTCGGTGACTGTTCCGGTAGCCTTACTCTGCAGTCACGTTGGAAGTGTTCTGTCCGTCCACATCGGTAACATGCTCCCCTTGTGCCAGTTCTAATATTTTGTTCATACCAACCAACAAACATTGCTTGAAATGGTGTCTCTGGCTCTTCCTGGTTAAAGAAAACTGCTCAGACCCTCGGCTTGGACATTACTGTTCTTGACGCCACTATTTCTTAGATTTCTTTGGACTTCCACATCTCTGATACCGTTTAACTCTGTGTGGCCAACTGGTCTTTCGTTTCCTCTGGCAGGTCTGGGTAGGACAAGTGTACTAACTGTCTAATCTCGCTTCAAAATCTTGGAGGCTCTCTCCTGATTTTTGCCTTTTTCCACTTAGTTGCACCTGGCTATGGGGATTGATTGTCGTACTTTTTGACCAGGATGGCGATGATCTTGTCGAAATTGCCTTATTCATCGACTGGAATGCTTTGGATGAGTTCTAAGGCCGGACTTCTTAAGAAAATTTCAAGAGACGTAGATTTTTCCTGGTTATCCCATCCATTAACTGTAACCACGGGTTCAAATTGCGTTTTATACATGGGCCAAGATGAGCTGCCATCAAATGTGGGTGGTTTACTAAACGAACCTTTGGTACTCACGGTGTGATAGTATTTCCCTCTCTGTAAATCTTGTTGTAATTGTTTAATATCGGTTTCCACTTTGTTTTGGACGACACTGAGTTATCTTGTACTTCGCTTTGTATTGTTTTTTTAACGGAACTGATTTGGTCTTGAACTGTGTTTTGAATTGAACTGATTTCAAATTTTACCTGGCTTTGGATGGAATCGAGGTTATCTACTTTGGTTTCAAGAGTATCCACGGTATTTTTTATGGTCTTAATGTTATCATTTATCTCTTTTATATCTGACTCAACTATTTGCATTCTTTCATTAACTGTTTCATTAACTTGCGATACTATTTGTATTAATTGCTCAAATTGCTGATGTCTTTTTAATTCCTCAGTTTGTCTGTTTTCTTCTAATATTTGAGAGTCATTTTGTCTTGTTGATTCAAATTTCGAGAATAATCCCTCAATTAAATGTTGTTGTTCACTTTTCATCGTGGTAACAAGCTTCTATTGTTCGCTTTTCATCGTAGAAACAATATTTTGTTGTTTTTCTTCCATGGCAGTGACAAGATTTTCTAATTACGTTTTTCATCAAAAGCTATCGATAACTTTTGTTGAATTTCTTCTTGATGTAGTTTCTCCTTCTTGTCACGTTTTTCCAGGATTTGAGCTATTTGTCCGTCTAGTCCATCCGTAACCGGTTTGAATATTTTTTTTTAGTCTTGTCCATTTTTTCTTTTTCCATACTTCGGGTTTCCATAAATCAAATTGGGATTTGGAGTTTTTGACTGTCCTTAACATTTACGGTGTATATTTGTTAGTGTTGGCATTTCTGGAGTGTTAGGTTTTTTTGACACAATAAATTTGATAAGTTCGTCAAATTTTACATTGGTGTGATGTCGAGGTTTATAATATCTCTTCATTTATGGGAATTTAATTTTATTTTATTAATTTTAACAATCATTTAACATTTTCGATTTTTTTGGGATTTCATACCCAATTTTCGTAAATTGTCACATCAAATGCCTATTAAGGAATTATCAATTTAATTCTCATATCTTTATTATTTTCGGTTCCCCTGTAATAGTGTTTTTTTCATAAAAATACCCCGCTTGCCCCCTTACGGATAACTGAATTTTCTAAAATTGATAATCCAGCTTCTGTTTATTTTAGAATAGTATGTATATCACGATTTACACCAGTGTTACTTTCTACTTCGAATATATATATATATATATATATATATATATATATATATATATATACAGGGTGTAAACGGTTTGAGTGCAAAGATTTTGAAGAACAATACTTCAGGCAAAAACAAATCAAAAAGCTTTATAACATTTTCTAAAATAAACTATAGTTTTGCCAAAAAGAACACATAAAGTTAGATTTTTTGTAGCCCTTGCTACAGTGAATAATACAATAATTTCGATTTCAAAATGTCGGTAAATCTAAATATGTAAATACTCAATAGCTTATACATCTTTAATAGCCACATTAAAAATGAAAATTGATTATTTAAACTCGAAATATGCTTTTAAAATTTAGTGTAAGTTTCTCCGAATAGATATGGCAACGTGGCGTACAGACCAACTTATTTACTACATATTTTACTTCAACGACGACTGAGAGTTACGACTGTTTTTTGCGATTTTGATTCTTGTAAATAAGAAAAGATAAACGGTAAAGTGATTTGAATGATATCTATTTGATGCAGACTTCGTGGTTTGCTTTCCATTTAATAAATTTTTTAAATAAATAAAATCTTTTGTGATTAGTGTGTAAGTTCGAAAATTAAGAATAGTGCGACAGTATTTAGTTGTGATAAATAATGGCCGATTATACAATTAGGGAAAGACATGACATGCTCTTAATTTATGGGGAAAGCAGACGTAATTGCAGAATAGCAAGAATGTTATACAGGGAAAGGTTTCCAAACAGACGCCTGCTCAATGCTAGGACATTCGTAGCTGTTTCGCAGAGGCTTCTGGAAACAGGTAGTGTAATACCACAAATAAACAATCGCGGACCACAGCGACATAATCGTATCTTAGCTGATGAGGATCAAATACTAGACCTTATCGACATCAACCCATATCGTAGCACACAGAGTATTGGAAGTGAGCTGCAAATTTCTCACACTGTTGTTCATAGAACATTACGGGAACAATTGCTCTATCCATATCACATGCAGCGGGTTCAAGGGCTTTCAATTGATGATTTTCTACTTATGGGGACACATGAAAAGTAAGGTTTACACGACTCCAATTATTGACGAGAATGACCTTAGACAACGCATTTTTGACGCTGCTGACATGACATGCTCTTAATTTATGGGGAAAGCAGACGTAATTGCAGAATAGCAAGAATGTAATACAGGGAAAGGTTGCCAAACAGACGCCTGCCCAATGCTAGAACATTCGTAGCTGTTTCGCAGAGACTTCTGGAAACAGGGTGTAATACCACAAATAAACAATCGCGGACCACAGCGACATAATCGTATCTTAGCTGCTGAGGATCAAATACTAGACCTTATCGACATCAACCCATATCGTAGCACACGGAGTATTGGAAGTGAGCTGCAAATTTCTCATACTGTTGTTCATAGAACATTACGGGAACAATTGCGCTATCCATATCACATGCAGCGGGTTCAAGGGCTTTCAATTGATGATTTTCAACCAAGACTCAATTTCTGTCGTTGGTTCCTCAGAAAACATCGACAATTTCCTAATTTTGTGAACAATATTTTAACAACAGGTGAAGCAAGTTTTAATAGGAATGGTATAATAAATTTTCATAATACGCATTCGTGGTCTGAGTTAAATCCGCACGAAATACGCCAGTCAGTATTTCAACACCAATTCTCAGTTAACGTGTGGGCTGGAATAGTTGGTGAATACTTGGTTGGGCCATTTATACTGCCTGCACGTTTGACAGGTGAGAAATACCTTTATTTTTTGAACAACACGCTACCAGATTTGTTAGATGAAGTGAACCTACAAACACGTTCCAATAAGTGGTACTTACATGACGGAGCACGTGCCCACGCAAGTCATCTAGTTGTCGACTTCTTAAATAGAATGGATTTGTCGAAACGGACATATACGTTGGCCAGCAAGATCTCCTGATCTCAATCCTTTAGATTTCTATTTATGGGGACACATGAAAAGTAAGGTTTACACGACTACAATTATTGACGAGAAAGACCTTAGACAACGCATTTTTGACGCTGCTGACGAAATCCGAAATATTCCAGGAATTTTTTCTCGCATACGTGAAAGTTAGATTAAACGGTGTCGTGCTTGTGCCGATAGTAATGGTGGGCATTTTGAACATTTGCAGTGAATAATCCGTTGTTTCAACTGAGTTCTATCATTATAATAAATTCGGTAAGTAGGATTACATATTTACTTGTCTAATATAAATAATATTAATTAAATCAGTAATAATGACTCTTCGAATAATTTAACTGGTAAAAAACTACATATACAGATCTCTTGAGTTGAATATCATATTTACCCAACTTTGTATAATTGCATAAAAGAAACCGCCAAATACAAATTCTAATTGCAATACCTTGTATTAAAAACGTAAATATTTTCAACAAAATATTTCATACATTTTTATTTAATTCTAAGGTCAATATCATCAGTCAATACAAAAACACAGGTGTTTATTTTTTTTTGTCGGCGTAGTCATTCCTTTATTATTCGCGCTAAGAGTGAATCTGCTTCGAACGCGAGCGACGTTGCCGGATTGACAATAATTTACTTAATATGTTTTAGCGATTTTCTTGGTTATTAAGGCCTACTGACCATAGTAGTATAAGAGTTTTTTGTTTAATTTGGTGTATACTACCTCCACCTAAAATATATGCACTCAAACTATTTACACCCTGTATTATATATACACCCTGTATATATATATATATATATATTCACATTTATGTATAGGTGTACACACGTAAGTATAATTAACTTATAAATGATGATCAGCAGTCAACTCTCAACAATTTCACGAATTCTATAAAAATAATCATATGGTGGCCCTGAGAAGGGCCCATTTGGGCATGTTAATCCATTTAAGGTTTGTTTCTTTTCGGTTTTCTTTGGTAACAGGACAGCCTGAATGGTGGGTAAGACACCACCCTGTGCAATTGCAATTGTTACGCCAGACAACAATTTATTCAATACTTCGTCGTTTCTGATGGTGAGTTGTAAATGTCAATGTAATTCAATTATTTTGAAAAACTAATATTCACTGTCATTTCTAGAAACTTTTATTTACCCGTAAAACATCAAATATTTCCAACAGCTGATTCTAATATTATTTACATCGAAATCATACCAACAAGATAAGCTGATCGCACCAAAACTAAAAAAGATACATAGAGAAAGAAAATAATAAAAAGAGAAAAATGATTACATTTAAAAAAGAGGATTTAGTTTTGGTTAGAGCATTGAGACAGGGAAATAAAAGAAAAAATGAGTGTGCGAAGTTAATATTTCCATATGAAGGTCCATAAATAACTGACAATGCAGAGGGAATAAATAGTTATATTTTAACAGGAATAGATAGTAATAAGAAAACAGGATATTTCATGTAAAAAGTTTGTTTGAATATTTAAAATAATTTAAAAATCCAAATTTTTGCAGAAATTTAAAGAAAATTCATGAAAAATGTTTGATTTTAAGTTAGGGGAATTTGTAATTAAATAGTCCAAGTTTAATAGAATAGTAATAATAATAATTTTAAATATAAATATAAGATAAGCTATGGAAAATTTATTTTTGATTTCATAATTCGAAATTTTATTTTTAATGAATTTCATAAAAGGCTTCAAATAAATTTTAATAAAACAGTTCACAAAATAAAAGATATCAATTTAAGAAAACTTAGTAAATTAATTTATTTAAAAACTCATCGCATTAAAGTTCGTGATAGTTGGTTTAAGAATCTTACCACCACTCCTTTTCCTAAAGAAGTTGTAGAGTTATTATGATTAGTTCCAACATTTTGTTTAACTCCTAGCTCTTCTCAGATTTTTCTATAAAACGATATCTAGCCGACAGGGAATTTGCAATTCAACAACTACAAGAAAAAAGGTTATAAAATATTTATTCTTCTAAAATAACTAATATGTTAACCAATTTTGTTAATAATAATAGTAATAGCTTTAATCTGTAGCAAAAACCCGCTCGAGAGAAATATCTTGTTGGTTAGACAATACACCTCTCTCTCACCTGTCTTGGCCATATTGTGCCGATAGGCTGCTCAGTTAGTATCCGGTGGCGTGAGTTCGTTGTTGAATTGGCAGAAGAACTATGCAAGGGCGCCAGGCCAATGGACACACACAGTTTACAAGACAAACGACAAAATAACGGAAATTTACAATTCATTCCTTTTTTAATTTCCTATATATTTGTCGATATCAGAGAACAAAATTAAACGGTCTATATATACATGAATTATTTAGAGTGAAGTTACAACAAATAATCTATAAATTCTTGCTTTACAATACCCTAGGTAGGAATGCCCTTCTGTTGTGGGCGGCCAGGAGTTGCCACTGTCCTACCAGAAGACAAGTCGATTCAAGGAGTACTGCCAGAGTTCTGCTTCCTTGATTTGAGGCTAGTGGTTACGTATCTGGGCACTCTTAGCCCCAGGTCATGGCATACATGAAAAAGTTATTGGACCATTAGTAATGGCCCTTAGAGTATAGATACTGAATTTCCCCCCTGACTAGTATAGGCGTATATTTGCTCTATAGGATCGGTTCGGCACGTGTATGAGGTGAGGCACCCTACCTTAGTTTTCCCTAACTTCTTCTCCCCAAATTAACTATTTGAATACTACCAAAAAATTGAATGAAAAGTACTTTAACTAATAAAAGTAAGTTTGAAACGCTTCAAATTCTAAGTAAAAATAGATAACGATAAGACTTAAGGTAAATTGCAACTGCTAGTTATACTTTCAAACTAATTTAGATTTAAATAACAAATCAATTATTAATTACAGGTAAAAATTAAAGGTAAATCAGATATATAAACAATTACGTTTGAGAGCTGATAATGTGTTAAACGATAATGGTATAAAAAAATTATATTCAAGATCTAATCATGTGCCTTCTAATCCGACAAACCGCTTGACGACTGACGAAAGCGAATTTCCGCCGAGATTATGGGAAAATTCAGTAACCTAAAATTAAAATCAGGGTATGGTACTTTAAAATTTATAAGCTAAGAAACGATATAAATGTTTATTGCATCTATATATATATATGTATGTATATTTAAATATTATATATATATATATATATATATATATAGAGAGAGAGAGAGAGAGAGAGAAATCAGATGTTAAATCTGGTTTTATACACCCCCCCCCCTAGTTAAACAATTAATATAAAGAAAACTAGGCGTAGCCAAATGCTTTAACCCAGAACCTGCTTGGCTCTCCACGGCAAACTCAGAGAAAGGAAAAAATTACAATGTGAATTATCTAAAACCAAGCAGGCAAGCAACCAAATCCGGGCCAATGAATAATGAAAAACTAGCGAGTGACTCAGAAAAAATTAATATATTTACTGGTAAATCTACATATAAACCAAATTCAATAAAATAAAAATATATATGAAATACTGAGCAAAAAAAAATAAAAAAATAAAATTTCTGAGCACTCACATGTTTATCCTTTGTCGCAGTCTAACCCAGTTGGGAAGCTTCTCAACTACTGAAATTTAGGCTCACAGGAGATTTCGTCTAGTGGATCAATTTGTCCTTTTCTGAACCTTGGTGGATTAAATCGTAGATAAAATTTTATTAATGACAGTTTCCTTCTTCCCAACAAAATTATATTAATTTAATATTTCCAGTTTGGACGGAAGTTTCATCAAAGTAGCACGTGATGTTCGTTTTGTCAAGATATTTATGGCGCTAAATCCTAGGGACAGTTGGACTTGGAATATTTTTCAACTGAATTAACTGTTATTTAGCAATTAAAAGCGAAAAAGCGATTGCGTATGCGACTAAAATAGCAGTATTTACTTACGTGTTTATTCATTAAGGTAAGAACACTGGTTTATTTCGGTAGAACTCATTTCAGAAAACGATATAATTAGAAAAGTGATTAGAAAAATAAAAAAGAGTAATTTATTAATGCGATAAATATGAGTAAATATCAATGTAACAGAGAGAACGGCAATTCACCCGTTACAAATCATATCAATACATCTTTTGAGTTAACCAGACGTTTTTTCAAAAATAACCGTGATATATTACTTTTGTATTCAGACAAAGGCAATGTAACCAGAGCCATAGAAAAATCTTCATATTTTACATTAGCTAATGATTTATTAAGTGATCGTAATTACTATCAGTTAATTAATAGAGATCCGACATTTACTACACAAGAAAAAACTTTAAAACTTATTTCAAACTTAAAAAATAGTGATCCGATTGATAACAATATGGCTAAACATTATTCTATTTATAACTCCAATTGTGCAAGATATTATGGATTACCTAAGGTTCACAAACCTACACTCCTATGCTCCTAACTCAGGCATAACTAGATTACTTCTTGAAATCCTAACTAAGTCATATCACAAAGGTAATCAGTTCTATATGGAAGATAGATTCTTTTGCATTTGCTAGTAAATTCAATAACTTTGTTTTAGCACAGATTTATGTTCTAGTTAGTTTCGATGTTCAATCCTTTCTTTCTTTGGATTTAGTTAAATCTTCCATCAATAAGCACTGGAACTCTATTTCGATACACTGTAATATAAATTATAATAACTTTTCTCTTTTAATCGCAATTTTTATAAACAAATTTTAGGTTTGTCAAATGGGCTCTAAGTTGTCTCCCATTTTATCACAATACGTAATGGATGATCTTATTGACGATTGTGTTTCTAGACTTGAATTTGAGGTCAAGTGTTTAAAGAAATATGTAGACGATATTATTTGTGGAATCCCATTTGGTAGTAATTTAGAAATTTTACGCATTTTTAATGAATATAATCGCTTTCTTAAATTCATCACTGAAGAAGACCATAATTGTTGCGTACTTTTCTTTGGTATAGGAGTTTTTAGAGGCGATAAAACCCTCAGTTGGACTGGTATAGAAAACCAACAAGCTCAGCGAAAATTAACTGAAAATTAACCTTGTCAATGAAATAAAAATAGAAATTTCAAAATTTGTCATCCAACTTTTTTTGGTGAAAACTTAAAAATTCTGTTGCAGTTATTTCTGGATAATAATTTAGGAGGATAAGAAGATATTCCACAAATTTTAGCCGTCGAAAGATTTACACATAAAACTCAGATACCAATTAATCCCTTATTAAATAACAATTCTAATGTAATCAATGATTCAAATTTACAGAATTCGAATTACGTATATGTGTCCCTTCCTTACCTTAAAGAGATCACCCCCAAGATCTTGAAGATTTTCAATAATCAACATAATATTAAATTTTCTCACAAGTCTCTTAGAACTTAAATTTCTCCAATATACTGTATTATGTAAAATTGAGTGTAACAGTTGTTCAGCCACATACTGGATAAACTTCAAGAAGACTTAAAGATCGAATAACTTCTCAGAAAAGCGACATAAGGTTGAAGATTCTTCGGCTTTAATTAGTCATTGTATTGAGAATTGTCATACAGCCAACTTTGACAACGCCAGCATCCTCGCAATAGAGCGAAATAAATTGAAGAGAATTTTTTTAGAGATGGTATGTATTAATAACTTTGATGATAATATCAATAAAAAAACTGATATGTTAAACCATAATATTATATATTACAATTTGCTTGAAATCGATAACAAAATGTTTAAATCTTATCACTCAAATTCTAATCTTGGTTAATTCATTTTCACTAACTTTATGGTATTAAACATTTTTTTGTCCAACAATTTGCAGCTTTCTTTTTTAATAATTTCTATAGTAATCAACTTCTCTGTAGATTTCAATTTGACATTGTCATTTTCCTATACATTTGAAATGTAAAAATATTACCTTTTACGGGATAACGTTTCCAATGTTTAATTTGTGCTGTAAAGTTAATTCTACATTCAATCTCAACTAACGGAGTACAATCTAACATATATATATATATATATATATATATATATATATATATATATATATATACTTGTTTTTAAGTTTTCGCGGGTACTAAATGTTTTAGATGGTTTCCGGGAATTCATCCGCGTAGTTGATAACTGATCCCTGCCGGGATCGATGGTAAAATGACGACGTTTCGGCAGACTCACATCTGCCCTCTTCAGGTCGGTTCGCATAATTCTCGTAGCCTTCTGCTTTCGCTTCTAGTTACTCGAATACTAAGATTTTCAGAAGCGCTCGTGCTGTTATATAGTCGCGGCTCGGCGTCTATTGGTTGGCACCGTGTACGGCTGCATGTGATTAGCTCTGGGCGCTCAGTGGGCACGCCTCCCGCCTGCTGATTTGTTATTTCCGGTTGAGTTGTTATTGGACGGGTCTATTAAACACCGTACCGGCCCGGAAACCACCTGAAACATATATATATATATATATATATATATATATATATATATAAATTGATTAAAATTTTTTCTTGGTTTTTGGTCATTTGTTTATTTAATTTTAAATGTTACGTTTCGGACACATTTTGTCCTTTTTCAGACATGTCAAACTCAATCTAAAAGTTATAATTATTTTACAACTATGAATATTATAAAAAAAATTAAATTTACTTACAATAGACATTTATGGGCAAGACACTAATTTGTATCTGGGCACATTTACACATTTAAAAATTATTTACAATCACGTTCACACACAAATTGATGTCTGACTCGCATCACACTAGTATTTCATTGCTTTATTTGTATCACGATGTTTTGTCCTTGATTTTTTTCCAATTATTTGAGCACAGCAGCGTAGATTTTTCCGACATGATTTACATCTTTCCTGTCATTTATCGAAAATTGATTTTTTTGAATATACAACATTTCATGCAGTTCACGTTTTTTTGTATGTGGCTCAGATTTGATTATCTTAGTATTTTCGAAATTAAAAGAATGTTTTTTTGTTTTTTCATGGTTTGTCAATGCAGTCTGGTTTTTTTGTCATATTTGTGGGATTTTAACCTATTTTCAAGGTATTGTGACGTTTGCCCGATGTACACACCTTTGCAGTCTTTACATGGTATTTCGTAAACAATGTTACTTTTTTATTTTTGGGCGTTTTTGTTTTAAGCATACTGAAATTACTTGATGTTAAATTATATCCTTTACGACATATATGGATATTGTGTTTGCTTAGTAGTCGTTTGAATTGTGTTGAAAGACCTTTTACATACGGCAAAGACAAGAATCTATGGTTGTTCTTTTTTATTTTTGGTTCTAATGGTTGGTTTTCCTGTGCATGACTTCAAAAAAATCAATTTTCGATAAATGACAAGAAAGATGTAAATCATGTCGGAAAAATCCACGCTGCTGTGCTCAAATAATTGGAAAAAAATCAAGGACAAGACATCAATTTGTGTGTGAACGTGATTGTAAATAATTTTTAAATGTGTAAATGTGCCCAGATACAAATTAGTTTCTTGCCCATAAATGTCAATTGTAAGTAAATTTAATTTTTGTATAATATTCATAGTTGTAAAATAATTGTAACTTTTAGATTGAGTTTGACATGTTTGAAAAAGGTCAAATTGTGTCCGAAACGTAACATTTAAAATTAAATAAAAAACCAAGAAAAAATTTTAATCAATTTGTATGAAACATATGGTCAAAGAAACTCTAAAGTAATAAATAAACAATATACAACATAGGTGAAAAAATGTTTACCTACCGAAATCTCACCGTTTCTTTCGGAAAGAATATTGTCAACAGCCTGAAAATGTATGTTACATATCACCTTTCATGACTTGTAAATAATAATATGCTGATTAATGTCTAGAATAAAAGAATAATCCATTGTAAAGGAATTACGCAGAAACTAAAACAATACTTATATTATACTACTAGATGCACCTGCATAAATGATGATTCTGCATAGTTCCCCATTTCCAACAGAAATTATTAATAGGAGAATATTCCTAAACAAAACGCTTTTTGAATTCAACTTAAGACTTTTAACGTTGTTCAGAGCCACAACATTTGGTCTGTTCATTTGCTGTATTAAAATCATATAAAATAGTCCTTTTTTGTAACAAGTAGTGATAGTTGTGTTTCAAATAAATTCTGTTGTTTTTTAAAAAAGGGTTTTAAGTAATAAAGCCCCAACAATTGGCGCAGTCAGCAGGATCGGAAAAACAGAGATTTTTGGTGATCCAAGAAAAACAGAACAGAAATTCCAAGAAGATCTGGTGGTTTCCAAACCTTCAACCGGAAAGAACCGCACGCACTACAGTGCATCTTCCAGAAAATCAAAGTGAGTAAAGATTTATTATTATTCTGTGAAAATTGCTAAATATTTGTTCCCTAAATCCAATTATTTTCCCAAGTCGTTAAATAAAAATATACGTGTGTAAAAAAAAAAATTGTAACAATTCCATTAAAGGGGTTAGATTTTGGAGTCGAGCGAAAATCGGACAGAATCGAGATCCGCGAGTTTATTTTCGAGGGAATATTGGAAGTAACTTGAGCAATTTTAATTTGAAGTTTTTCATTAAAATTGGGGTGGAATTAAACAAATAAAAATGAGCCAAGAAGACTTAAATCTTATAGAATATAGGTTAAGTGAATTATGTCACATTATACCAGAATATGATGGAGATTCAATACTATTAAATACATTTATTAATTCTTGTGACGCAGCATTTGACGTAGCAACAGACCAACAAACATATCTCTTAACTGTACATTTAAAAAACCAACTAAAAGGACGAGCATCTCAACTAATAAACTCACGCGACTTGAAAAATTGGGATCAAATCAAAACTATTTTAAAAACACACTTCGGTGATTCGAGAGATTTAACAAGTCTAATCTACGATTTACAACAAATAAAACAGGGAAACAATGAAAATCCGCAAAACTATGTGCATCGCATAAACGCACATCATTCAAAACTATACGCCGCGATAAATCAACAAGTAACATTAACCCGAGAACAGAAAACCGCACAGCAAGCGTTAGTCGATAAGGTAGCTTTACAGACACTTTTAGTAGGTCTTGAACATAAGCTAGGTGCAATCGTACGAGCATCGCGACCTTGCAATCTCGCAGAAGTTGCAAATATAGTAAAAACCGAATATCAATTATCTTATCTAGAAAGTAAAAAGCCACAGGTAAATTCCTCAAACTTTCAAAGCAAAAATAAAAAGACATGTAATTATTGCAAAAAGTCGGGACATTTAATTTCAGAATGTCGCAAAAAACAAAATAACGATAAATACTATAATCAAAACCGAAATTACCAATATAATTCGGGAAATCAAAGAAATTTCAATCCAAATCATTCCTTTGCGAATAGACATGAAAATAATAATCAAAATCAAAGAGAAAATTATTATCAAAGACCACCTAACCAAAATAATTATAACCAAAATAATAACTATCAAAGCAATTCTTCAAATACAAGAAACATGCAAAATCCTCCAAGAAAAACATTTCATTTAAACGAACAAAGAGTGGAAATGAAGACTGGCGCTTCTACTCATCTCATTCCAACCAGTCAAGCACAGAATTTAGAAAGCCAAGAATAAGATCAGAATTCGTAAACACAAGTAATTCAAATAATTTATTTTATATAAAAACTCATGACGGAAAATATCGCTATTTAATTGATACCGGAGCAGGTATATCAATTTTGAAACCAAATTTATTTGAACAAGAAAAAATAAAAAGTGTAGAACCCATAAGAATTCAAGGTGTAACCAACCAATTTTTTGAAATAAATAAAGCAATAAATTTTGATTTCTTTTTGAAAAATGACGAAATGGAAGTATTCGTACATAACTTAAATATAGAATTTGATGGTTTATTAGGTATAGATTTTTTACAACAATATGAGTGTTTAGTTGATTTAAAAAATAGAAAACTAATAACCAAATATATAACCTTGCCATTATACAAAGAAAACGAAATTGTCAATGAAATAACTATAGAACCAAGAACCGAACAAATATTCAAGTTAAATTGCAATGAAAAAAATGCTGAACTAATTTTACATTCACAGGAAAAAGAAAATGTCATATTGCCAAATTGTGTAATCAAAACGAATGAAAAAGGTGAATTTCTAACGTCAATTTTAAATAAAAGCGAACAAAAGAAAAGAATAATTTTTGATGAATTAATAATTGAACCTTTTATTGAAAATAGTCCAGTAAATAAGAATCAAACATTAATTTTAAATCTACAAAAAGAAAACTTATATTCAAGACAACAACGAGTCGAACAATCCTTGCGTTTAGAACATTTAAAATTTGAAGAAAAAGAAGCAATTACCGCCTTATGTAAACAAAATACCAATGCCGATGCCTTATCTCGAATAAGAATCAATCATCTCAGAGATTATTCAAAAATATTCTACGGAAGTCCAGTGAAAAAAGAAGAAGAAGAAGAAGAAAACGAAGAAAGACCGGATACTCCAAATACAGAAATCGGATACGAAACAATCTTAGAAGAATATAACATTTTTAAGAAACTACACGAATCAAAATCATTAATTGATTATTCTAAATGTAATTTTACTAATGAGAAATTTCTAGATAAACATCAAAAAAAAATTATATCATTCTTAAAGCCAGGCGAATTAACTGATTCACAATTTAAAATAGCTGAAGATTTAATTGACTTAAATACAATGTATGAAGAACACAGAATAAACGTTGTCACATCAAAATGCAATCCTAAACGAAAGTATTACCTTATCATCGTTCCACATTTAAATCCTGATCAAGCAATCTTTGAAATTCTTTACTACAATAAAGATATATTGTTAGAAAATGATAAATATTATATGGAAGAATTAAAAAATGTACCAATTTTAGAAATGCTATCTTTCATTTTTTCCGATAATGAAATAGAATTTATAACTTGTAACCCAAACATTATAATCCCAGAAAAAGAACAAAGAAATATAATTATCGAAGAAAATCATACAGGAAAAGTAAACATGCATAGAGGTATCCAAGAAACAGTAACAAGAATAAAACGAGAATATCAGTGGGAAAATTTAACCAAAGACGTTGAAAATTTCATAAAAAATTGCGAAGTATGTATTAAATCCAAAGCTTGTAGAAAAAATCTATCAAATCCCTTAGTAATAACAGAGACGCCGAAAACACCGTTTGAACGCATTAACCTCGACATATTAGAAATACCAGAGAAAAATTATGTACTTGTGATAAGAGATGAATTTTCTAAATTTACCCAAGCTTATCCAATTGAAAATAAATCCGCGAAAAATGTTGTCAATACACTATTATTATATTTTATGCACTACGGTACGCCACTAAGAATACATTGTGACAGAGGTAGAGAATTCGATAACCAATTAATGAGAGATCTATGTACTCTTTATAATATTAAACTAACATTTTCATCAGTCAATCATCCACAGAGCAATGGTTCAATCGAAAGATTTATGAGTACCTTATTGGAAATGATAAGATCAACAGATACTGAAAAACCGGGAGATCATCCACTAACATGCATCCCATATGCAGTTATATGCTATAATAATTCTATAAATAGTACACGTGGCTATACGCCATACGAACTAATTTTTGGTCACACAAATTCAAGACCACCTGAAAAATTATTTAATCAAGAAGAACTAGTTTCGAAATATGTACGTGAACTAAATAATAAAATTTCATATTTCTACAAAGTAGCGAGAGAGAAAACAATTTTTAAAAAATTCAAATCTAAAGAACGTCACGATCAAAAAGCAAAATCAAAACCAAAAGATATTGAAGTAAATGATTTTATATTCATAAAAGAGTCACAGATAAAACATAAACTAAGTAACAAATCGAATGTGAAAGTGATACAAATATTAAGAAATAATGCTTTAAAAATCAAAGACTTAGAAACGAACAGAGAATTCACAATTAACTCAGATCAAGTTAGCTCAATCTTAAAATAGATTTTCTTTCTTTTCAGATGAAAAACATCATCATTCTTGCTGTACTAATCACAGTAAGTCAAGCAAGTAATTATAAAATTTCAACTCTAAATAACACTTTAGGAATACAGTACTATTATGAATCAGACTTAAAAGTATCAAATGAAAAATGGAAATTACTAGTTGTCAAAGACATTACAATTTTATTAGATTCCTTCAAAAATGATATTTCAATTTTAAATCACATAAAGCAATTAATTGAAAGAGACACTCCAAGACTTATAGCATTTTACACTGAAGTCAAACCTCATATTACAATGTTAAATAAAATAATAATGACAATCAGTCAAAAATTTAGCGAAATAAAAAATGATATTAACCCTTATGACCCAAAAGAATTTAATTTAAATAACACTCGTACGAAACGAGGAGCTTTTAATTTTATAGGCTCAGTATGGAAAGCAATTACGGGGAATCTCGATAGTACAGATGGTGAATATTACGATAAAGTCATAAATGAAGTCGAAGAAGACGAAAGAGCTCTAGAAAATTTAATGAAAAATCAAATCACTGTAACTAATTCTGTAATAAAAAACTTTAACTATACAATACGCAAACTACAAATAGACGAGCAAACATTCAATGAAAATCTTCACAAAATAGAAAACGCTATTTTCAACATATCAGATAACCAAAATTTTTATGATTCAAAGCTTCAAATTATAAATATATGTGAACAATTATTAGAGTCATTCATTCTAATAGAAAATGAACTTAACGATATCATTGATTCAGTCACATTCGCAAGACTCAAAAGCATCCATCCATCGGTAATTCAACCCGAAGATCTTATATTCCAATTAAGACTAATTTCCACAAGTTTAAGCACACATGTTTTACCAATGTTACCAAATCTAGAAAATATTCCAAAATACCTTGATATAATTGAACTTCAAGCTTATCAATCCGATAATAAAATCGTCTTTATTTTACCAATTCCTTTAGTAGAGCCTGAAGAATACAAACTCCTACATGTTTACTCTTTACCAATTTTTAATCAAAAAACCAAACTGTCTTACCTTATCTTAAACACATATAAATATATAGCTGTTAGCAGAGATAATAATCTTTATATTACAATTAATAATTTGGAAAAATGCAAAAGCATCGAACCAGAAACAAAAATATGTTACAACTTAATTGCATACCCAATCGATGAACACGCACCCTGCGAAATAAAAGTAATCAAATCCATAAAGTTACCAGAAAATTGCCAAACCATTGAAGTTAACATTGAAGACTACAAGGTACAACACATATCTGAAAATGAATGGTTAATCGTCACCAATGCCCTTTTACCAATCAGTATCCAATGCAAAAAAGATACGACGAAAACAATAAATATAAATACAAATTCAATCCTGAAGTTACAACCTCATTGTATATGTTACGTTGGTTCAATCAGAATACAGTCAAGCAAAAACTACAAATCAGAAGATTCCAGAGTCATCGAAACTCCAAACATTCCTTATGAATGTTGCGAAGAAACAAAAAGTGCGCGAAATGTGTTTAAATTAAAGCCTTTAAAAATTCAAAAACTCGAACTTGATGAACTTAATATTGCAGAACATAAGTTAGATCATTATTCCGAAGAACTTGATGATATAATAAATAGACCTTTTACTCAAAGACGTACCCAGTGGTTAACAATTTTGTGTATCGTATTAATTGTACTAATTATTTCAATTTTTATTATTTACAAATGTCGAAAAAGATGTAGAAAGCAGTTCCCAGCAATTATATTCCCAACAATAAACGCAGAACCAGGACAATCCAGAAGCCTATTAAGAAGATTCAGACCACGAAGAAGATCTTCAATTCGAGATGAAAACATAATGGAAATGCAAGAACCCGCAATCTAATTAAACAAATTGTAAGTTTCAACAAATGTAATATTATTAATTTTAATTTTGAATTTTGTAATTTTATCAATTTTGAATCAAAAATTTGTGTCAAATGTAGACTCCAAATTTTAAATAAGAGGGGGAGGAGTGTTACATATCACCTTTCATGACTTATAAATAATAATATGCTGATTAATGTCTAGAATAAAACAATAATCCATTGTAAAGGAATTACGCAGAAACTAAAACAATACTTATATTATACTACTAGATTCACCTGCATAAATGATGATTCTGCATAGTTCCCCATTTCCAACAGAAATTATAAATAGGAGAATATTCCTAAACAAAACGCTTTTTGAATTCAACTTAAGACTTTTAACGTTGTTCAGAGCCACAACATTTGGTCTGTTCATTTGCTGTATTAAAATCATATAAAATAGTCCTTTTTTGTAACAAGTAGTGATAGTTGTGTTTCAAATAAATTCTGTTGTTTTTTAAAAAAGGGTTTTAAGTAATAAAGCCCCAACATGTATGAAACGATATCAAGGAAGATTGTTAAGCAAAAAACCGAAGGATATTTCTTCTACGATGCAAATCAGAGGGAGTTGTTCCATCATTCTTAAATTTCAATTTTAGTCATATTAGTTTTAGTAATGTAAACAATAGACAGAAATGGTACAATTTTATTATTCCAAGTTCCAGCACGCACACACTTAAAAAACTTTATTTAGATCAAAAAAACATAGAAAAAAATGTGAGTGAGAAAATTCCGCTAAAAATTTTTGGAAGTTTTAAAAAGCAGATAGAAAATAAAAATGAAAACCTTTTCAAAAAAATTAGGCAATGTAACCAAAACAAATTTATAAGGCTTTCAAAAAAACAAAAAATTACAATAATGAAAAAATTAAAATAATGACGGAAAAAAGTTTGATAGAAAATTTAGCTAAACATGAATTGCCTGAATGTGTATCACAAATCTTAAGGTTAGGGCCGAATTTTGCCTTAGAAATTAACAACAGCAAAAAATTACCAACAAATGATATAATATGTAGCATAGAGGACGGTATCAGTCATTTACCAGCTAACGAGAAAGACCTGGTACGTGCAAAATCATGCAATATACTAACCAACTTCAAACAAAAACTAGAAAATATAAAAAAAACAATAAAAACTCAAATTGTTCAATGAACGTTTTAAAAACAAAACAATTCTTAAAGCAACACTCAGATTTAGAAATCCTAAAAGCAGACAAAACAAACAAAACAGTTATTATGTATGCAGAAGAATATGACAAAAAAATGGGAAATATCTTGAATGACACAAAAACATATAAACCATTGAAATTAGACCCAACAAATACATATCAGAAAAAAAATAATGAGTTAGTAAACAAGTGGCAAAGCAAGGAATACATTTCTCCTAAAACAGCAAAATCTTTAATAATTCATAATGCTCTTCCACCAAAAATATACGGACTTCCGAAATTGCACAAAGAAAACATACCATTAAGACCTATAGTCTCTTGCATTCAATCCCCATTCAGTGAGCTGGCCCGTTTCCAAAAATCAATTCTTAAAAATGTGGCATATCAAAATGAATATTATATAAAAAATTCATTTGAATTTAAAAATAAAATTAAAAACATTAAAATTCCTCTAAACTATACTCTTATTTCCCTAGATGTAGTCTCACTATATGCCAGCATACCAAATAATCTTGCTTTAGACTCGATTAACAAAAGATGGGAAAATATTAAAGGATTTACGGACCTTCCAAGGGAAGAGTTCCTGGACTCAATCAATACTACGTTAAAGTCCACATATTTCACGTATAATGGGAATTTTTACAAACAAATTGAGGGGTGTGCCATGGGAGCTACCATTTCAAGTATAGTAGCTCAGATTGTAATGGAGGACCTGGAAGAAGCTGTCCTTGCTAATATCGATTATCATATACCATCATTTTATAGGTATGTTGATGACTGCATAACTGCTGTACCAACAGATAAAATAAATGACATACTTGTGGCCTTTAACAGTTTTCATAAGAAAATACAATTCACAATGGAAATAGAATCAAAATGTATGTTAAATTTTATGGATATTACACTACATCATAACAAAGAAAATATTTCAACTGAATGGTATACAAAAAAACTTGGTCGGCGAGATATCTGCACTTCAACTCTAATCACCCACTTGCCCAAAAAAAATCCGTTATAATGTGGTTAGCAGACAGAGCCATAAATAAAACTATCTGATGATGAGTTTAGAGATCATGCAATAAATAAAGCGAAAAAGGCAATCAAAGCAAATGACTATCCGAACAAAATGATAAATCAAATATTTAACTTCAAGCTAAGAGTATTCCGAAGTCATGCACAGGAAAACCAACCATTAGAACAAAAAATAAAAAAGAACAACCATAGATTCTTGTCTTTGCCGTATGTAAAAGGTCTTTCAACACAATTCAAACGACTACTAAGCAAACACAATATCCATATATGTCATAAAGGATATAATTTAACATCAAGTAATTTCAGTATGCTTAAAACAAAAACGCCCAAAAATAAAAAAAGTAACATTGTTTACGAAATACCATGTAAAGACTGCAAAGGTATGTACATCGGGCAAACGTGACAATACCTTGAAAATAGGTTAAAATCCCACAAATATGACAAAAAAAACCAGACTGCATTGACAAACCATGAAAAAACAAAAAACATTCTTTTAATTTCGAAAATACTAAGATAATCAAATCTGAGCCACATACAAAAAAACGTGAACTGCATGAAATGTTTTTATATTCAAAAAAAATTAATTTTCGATAAATGACAGGAAAGATGTAAATCATGTCGGAAAAATCTACGCTGCTGTGCTCAAATAATTGGAAAAAAATCAAGGACAAAACATCGTGATACAAATAAAGCAATGAAATACTAGTGGAATGCGAATCAGACATCAATTTGTGTGTGAACGTGATTGTAAATAATTTTTAAATGTGTAAATGTGTCCAGATACAAATTAGTGTCTTGCCCATATATGTCTATTGTAAGTAAATTTAATTTTTGTATAATATTCATAGTTGTAAAATAATTGTAACTTTTTAGATTGAGTTTGACATGTTTGAAAAAGGACAAAATGTGTCCGAAACGTAACATTTATAATTAAATAAACAAATGACCAAAAACCAAGAAAAAATTTTAATCAATTTATATGAAACATATGGTCAAAGAAACTCTACAGTAATAAATAAACAATATATATATATATATATATATATATATATATATATATATATATATATATTTATACGTGTTAAGTTATCACCTCCGTACAGTTTAAGAGGCTGTCTGACCTCCAGGTCTATCAGATGATATATGAGATGAGGGGGAGTTATTGTAACGGTTTTTCATTAGAGGGGAAAGAATTTTTGTAATTTAAAATTTTATATATACAGGGTGTAAACGGTTTGAGTGCAAAGATTTTGAAGAACAATACTTCAGGCAAAAACAAATCAAAAAGCTTTATAACATTTTCTAAAATAAACTATAGTTTTGCCAAAAAGAACACATAAAGTTAGATTTTATGTAGCCCTTGCTACAGTGAATAATACAGTAATTTCGATTTCAAAATGTCGGTAAATCTAAATATGTAAATACTCAATAGCTTATACATCTTTAATAGCCACATTAAAAATGAAAATTGATTATTTAAACTCGAAATATGCTTTTATAATTTAGTGTAAGTCTCCGAATAGATATGGCAACGTGGCATACAGACCAACTTATTTACTACATTTTTTACTTTAACGACGACTGAGAGTTACGATTGTTTTTTGCGATTTCGATTCTTGTAAATACGAATAGATAAACGGTAAAGTGATTTGAATGATATCTATTTGATGCAGACTTCGTGGTTTGCTTTCCATTTAATATATTTTTTAAATAAATAAAATCGGTTGTGATTAGTGTGTAAGTTCGAAAATTAAGAATAGTGCGACAGTATTTATTTGTGATAAATAATGGCCGATTATACAATTAGAGAAAGACATGACATGCTCTTAATTTATGGGGAAAGCAGACGTAATTGCAGAATAGCAAGAATGATATACAGGGAAAGGTTTCCAAACAGACGCCTGCATAATGCTAGGACATTCGTAGCTGTTTGGCAGATGCTTCTGGAAACAGGTAGTGTAATACCACAAATAAACAATCACGGACCACAGCGACACAATCGTATCTTAGCTGCTGAGGATCAACTACTAGACCTTATCCACATCAACCCATATCGTAGCACACAGAGTATTGGAAGTGAGCTGCAAATTTCTCACACTGTTGTTCATAGAACATTACGGAACAATATTTTAAAAACAGAGGAAGCAAGTTTTAATAGGAATGGTATAATAAATTTTCATAATACGCATTCGTGGTCTGAGTTAAATACGCCAGTCAGTATTTCAACACAAATTCTCAGTTAACGTGTGGGCTGGAATAGTTGGTGAATACTTGGTTGGGCCATTTATGGTGTCTGCACGTTTGACAGGTGAGAATTACCTTTATTTTTTGAACAACACGCTACCAGATTTGTTAGATGAAGTGAACCTATAAACGCGTTCCAATATGTAGTACTTACATGACGGCGCACCTGCCCACGCAAGTCATCTAGTTGTCGACTTCTTAAATAGAACATTTCCCCGTCGTTGGATTGGTCGAAACGGACATATACGTTGGCCAGCAAGATCTCCTGATCTCAATCCTTTAGATTTCTACTTATGGGGACACATGAAAAGTAAGGTTTACACGACTCCAATTATTGACGAGAATGACCTTAGACAACGCATTTTTGACGCAGCTGACGAAATCCGAAATATTCCAGGAATTTTTTCTCACATACGTGAAAATTGGATTAAACGGTGTCGTGCTTGTGTCGATAGTAATGGTGGGCATTTTGAACATTTGCTGTGAATAATCCGTTGTTTCAACTCAGTTCTATCATTATAATAAATTCGGTATTTAGGATTACATATTTACTTGTCTAATATAAATAATATTAATTAAATCAGTAATAATGACTCTTCGAATATTTAACTGGTAAAGAACTACATATACAGATCGCTTGAGTTGAATATTATATTTACCCAAATTTGTATAATTGCATAAAAGAAACCGCCAAATACAAATTCTAATTGCAATACCTTGTATTAAAAACGTAAGTATTTTCAACAAAATATTTCATACATTTTTATTTAATTCTAAGGTCAATATCATCAGTCAACACAAAAACACAGGTGTTTATTTTTTTGTCGGCGTAGTCATTCCTTTATTATTCGCGCTAAGAGTGAATCTGCTTCGAACGCGAGCGACGTTGCCGGATTGACAATAATTTACTTAATATGTTTTAGGGATTTTCTTGGTCTTGTTTAATAGAGTATATATCCGGATGGGTAAAACATCAAATTTTGGAAAAGAATTCTATTGGTAAAGTGATAAAATTTGTGAATGAACACATGCGTGCGTCGACCAATATCCCTAATATTTTAGTCGATTTTTCGATAACTCCTTATAGATGTGAATAGTTTTTTAATGTTTAATCTATTAAGGAAGATCCTTCAGTGATCTGATATACTTTTCTGCGACGTCCAACTTGCAGTTTTTCAGAAAATCGCAGAAAATTCCAAAATTTTTATCCAAAATTTCATCGAAATGACATAACAGACATTTCGTCATAATTATTTTAATTCCAACGTAATAGTGCGGTAATTTTAGGCACTGGAAGTTTTAATTGCGAATTTGAAAATTTTCTATGTACATCTCTAGCATATACGTAGTAAAGCATAGTATTTTCGGCTCCTTAAATGAATGAGTACCAAGCTCGTTTTGTTTGTATACCGGGTAAATACCTATTTAAATGCATAAATGCAACTTTTTCCATTTTGCGAAGACGGTGCTTTTAGTTGTCACATTCTCCCGGCCTAATAGAAACTTCAGTGACAACACATGTCAAACTTTAAACTGCTATTTGGTGCGTTTATAGACAGGATGTGTAGCTATAGCAAACAAAATCCCAAAGTAAAGTGATAGAAGGAGTTGCATTTATATGAAAATTAAAACATAGGACAGACTAGAATGATAGTGGTCCGTAGGCAGCCATATATACAGGATGGTTGGAATATATGGTGGACTGGAGTGGTGGTATAAAAATGTTGAAAAAAATGTGAAATTTAAATTATATAGGGTGATTAAAAAACTGTTATATGATGTGGACATAAGCAAATCATACAGAGGATGGTTGAAATATATGCTGCAGTTGAATTATATTTATACAGTGTAATTAAAAAATTGGTTCTTTTATAGACCATAAGAAGTTGCATAAAGTGTGGAGAGGAATTAATGTTACACAGGGCGATAATATAAAATGTTAAAAATGAAATAATTTATGGGGTAGCCCACAAGGAGTTATATACTATGGTTGAAATATAGGACGGATTTGACTCCGTAAATATGGGATGGATTCTACTCAGTCCTATAGTTTACAGAAGGCAGCAGTTGGTACATAGGTTGGATTGGAATTATCTATACTTATACAGGGTTGTCAAAAAAGTTGAAAAAGGGTTATATGGCGTAGTCCATAAGGCATAAATATATTTTGGGCTTATTAAGCCAACGCATACTAGTACATTTTGTTCGTAAAGATTTACGTGTCAGTTTAAATGATAAAGTATAATTGTGTAATTTTGAGGCTTTCAATGTTACCTGGTTCTGTCTATTAAGGTTATACATTCAAAATAAAAAATGAAAACTACCTGAGTTCAAAAAAAAACTAAAAAGTTGAAAATAAAACATTTTAAAAACAAGATAAATGACTTCTACCTATAACTAAAATGCTAAAAATAATTATAACAAAATACAGCTCTAGCAAATAAATAACACATTCAATGTTGTTGGGTACATACCCAGGAAGTAAAAAATGGTAAGGTGCTCATTCCGTACAAAGTAATTACCTACCAATCTTGTATATTCTTGAAGTCGGTGCCAAGCAACAATCAAGTTTGATGAATTAGTAGATAAGTACGCAATGAAGGAGTTTAGATTTGCATTTCTGATACTTTCTAGCCTTACAATTTTACGGCAAACTTGTTCTATATGAGATCGCAAACACAACAATTTATATTGCGTAATAATCACTTTTTTTTCCAAGTTCTTTTTGTTCCCTGGGAGTCGCTGGTTTGCAATTTTGGATTATAAATTTGTAGTCTGTCAATTAAAATCAGAATTATTTTGAAATTAGCCAAATTATTTCTGATTTGTTACTATTCACAATATTGTTTAAATTTATGTTCATTGCGTTTTAACAAACTTCATTTCATGCAATGAACTTAAATTGTTTATAATGCGATTATGCAAAACTCAATAATCTGACAGAGTCCACAAGTACCGTGTTTAAAGAATAGCTCGTAAACCATTATTTTTTGAATAATCTGTGCTTCAGCTTAAAAACTGCCAAAGTCATAGAATTTTCAAATATCATTAATGTTAGTGGTTATTCCAGTTTTTCCCTGTGGGTAATGCTCCGATCATGCTTTACAAAAATTAATTTTATAACGTTTTTCACTTTTTTTACAAATATTCTTTTGGGTGTATTGCTATATAGTCAATAATTTACAAATTATAAAGGAAAAAAAGTTTAATATTGTTTGTTTTGCTTTATTGTCGAAAAATGCAAAATGAAATGTATTGGTTGGTAGCTGATGCATTTATTATATTATTCAACAAACAATCAATTTAAAAATAGAAAGGATTCCGGCTTTCTAGTTCGAGAGTACCTGTTTGTTTTTAACCGAGAACTCAAAACTCAAATTCAAAATAAGAAGAGGGAAGCTGAAACGAAATTAATTAAATACAGATAATTTAATGAATGAGGCATGTTTAGATAAAAATCAAAAGCGCATTATAGTAATAAATTCAGAGAAATAAAAACGAAACAAATTTAATTTAATTTAAAATGCTAAAATATTTTTGAGATATATAAAGAAAGAAAAGTATAAAGAAATCTCGAAGCACACATAAAATATTTGAATGATGTTATGGCAGTTACACACAGTAACTAAACTCCGTACATTTTACAATAATTATTAGAAAAATACGGCCCAGATTTTAGAATTTTATATAATTTATGGTCTGTATCTGAGATGTAAAATCTATTTATAATTAAATGTGTAGAAATAAAAAAATTTGTTTTGTGGTTGTAAACAAATTGGTTCAAAGGCAGTAAGAGTACTCAACCCAAAAATTACCCCCTAAAGTTCACATATTATTTAGCATCACATTCCTAATTATATTTTATTTAGTATTTCCGTTTATTGTACATTGATAGTCATATCCAAAAAAGTAATCTATCTAAATTGGTAATGAGCGACGGGAAGTATATTTCGTAATAAGCTTTCCGTTCCATCGTTCAGTCCCAGTCTTTTTAAAATTAAAAAATTATATCTAAATCTGTGTTTTATTCAGTGGTGTCACGATTAGAGAGGAAAAAAGGCCATCTATCAAACTGTACGCCACTGGTTAAATTAATTTAAATTGCTTCTTTACAACACTTGCCTTTCAAAGTTTATTAAAAATGTAATGTGATGAAGTTTTCGCCAATATTCGTTTTTGAATTTTAAAGATTGACCCTCTAAATCTGGAATATGAGTGGTGTAAGGATTTATTAAACAAACTCTCAAGGCTGTAGTTAGAAAAATATTTTGGGGAGGGGTGATTACTTTAGCCATTTTTTTAATATTGTGGGCTGATTGGGACCGCGAAAGTTAGTTTTCTATTCAGTATACTTCCAGTATATAAGGGATGTATAGCATAAAATAATATATTTTCATGAAGGAACTTGTTAATTGTTAAAATTGAATTCAATTCCCAAATTTCGTTTTGAACCTCGAACTCCCCCTATCCCTTGGCTACGACTTTGTAAACCATATTTACTTTTGTATTTCCCCTTGAACATAAAAATTTACCTTTTTTGGGACATGTTGTATTTATATAGTCTGTTATCGCTAGGATTATTTTTTTATGAGTTGACTTTGCCATTATACAGTGCTATCAATTCAAAACTAGCCACCCAAAATAACTTTTAAAACATCCTTAAAAGAAAAAGACAAAAAAAAACAAGTTTTTTATATAAAGGAGGGACACATTTTACACGTATCGGCCACCCTACAGTTTCAACCCTGAAGCGGGGGTGAATATAACTTATTTAGGGTTCAATACAAAGGGATATAATGTGATTTTTTTTAAAGATCTCACAACAAGGTAACAACAATTACAGCGAGAAACTAGTACAATTTGGAACTGAAAATCGAAAAAGTTGTATTAATGCTAGGAAAGAACTAATAACTGTACTAGGGAAGTAATGAGATTAACAGATAAAAAAATCCGAAAAACAGAAGGATACCCATATAAAGCCCCTGACACTCTAGAAATACAGATGACTTCCAAAGGAAGACCAGAAGTTCTCATGGAAGAAATGGAGTCAGCGGTCAAAAACATAAAGAATGACAAGACAATAGGGAACGTCGGAATGTCGCCCAAATATTTTTGCAATATATAGAAACCAGACACATACCACACAAAAAAGGCAGAAAAAATCCATTTTCAGTTATAAAGTGTTTACTGAAAGTAACAAATACCATTTCAGTAGAGATTATCAATTACTACTCGCCTTGATTTTCATGGACTTCGAGAAAGTGGTCCACACTAGATTTTCGAAGGCGAGCAAAATGTCGATAGACCATCTACATAAACATTGATTAATATGCAGGGCTTTCATTTCAAAACTAGCCACCCAAATTATTTTTTAAAATATCTTTAAAAGAAAAAGACAAAAAACACATTAATTTATATCTACGGAGGGACACATTTTACAGGTATCGGTCACTTTGCGGTTTCAGCCCCTAAGCGGGGATGAATATCACTTCTAAAAGTTTAAATACAAAGAGGTATCATGTGATATTTTGTTTTACAGTTCTCTTTTTGACAATCTTTTGATCCATCATTTGTTACAATAAGATTATTTTTACAGAGTAATATCATTTTAAACTTTCAATTTAAAATAATTATTATTTTCTATGTATTTATTATTAATATTGTATTAGCTTTAGAATTACCTTGTACTTAAATTAAATGTTCAAAATGTCAAGGAGCCTTAGGTCGGGAGATGTCTCATTAAGCCAATTTCGTACAGGCAAGGCTTATAATCTAATATAATAATAGCTTTTCTTCGTCTAGCAACAAAGTTCCTTCTTGATTTATTCGGTTTTCTAAAGATTCGGTTATAAGGATATTCTTTACATTTTCTAATAATAAGTCCAAATACAATTCTCCAGTTAAATTTTCTTCCACGAATAAAGAATCTATAATTTTATAGTTTTATATGTTGATTGTTCTCTTCCTGAAAAACTTGTGGGTGGGTATTGTTCTAGTATCTACAATTGTTTAGTGGCAAATCCATTTAAAAAATATCCTGCTTTGCCAGAAAAAGAAATATTAAAAAAATAGAGTCTGCATTCATAATCACACTCAGCAAGCTGCTGAAAAGCTGTATTTTGTAGGGAACGGATTAATTTAGGCATGACGTTTTATGCACAGAGCCGACCGAAATATTTGTTAACCAGTTAACTTTGAGAAATTTATGAACTAAATCCAACACATAGCTACTAATGCCCAATAATCTTATCGGGATGTCTCTGATGAAAAACATGAGCAGTTCTGCGTGCACCGCGTTTTTTTTTCCATAAATATATATTATTTCAACTCTTCCTTGTAAAGTTAGTTTTTAACGCAATCACTACCTACTAATAATAAATTTGTTATATTTACACTCACAAATATCTTTCGCATAAACATTTAAGGATTTTGTCTCACTTGTTTATCTCGGTAATTATTCTCACGCTTTTTTGTAATTACAATTAAAAATATTAATTTTTTACGATTTCTAGGTCAATAATCTGATTTAGAAATATAATGTGTCAAAAGATTGGCAAAAAGAGGTTTCAGATAATACCACTGTGTTTTTAAACTTTTAGAAGTGATATTCATCCCCGGTTAAGGGTTGGAATGCAGGGTGACTGATACGTATAAAATGTGTCCCCCGTAAATATAAATTAAAATATTAATTTTATGTTTCTTTTAAATATATTTTATAAGTTATTTTGGGTGGCTAGTTTTGAAATGAAAGCCCTGTATATGTTGTGGACCAAGTGATTAATTGGACACTACTCCTAATGCCCAGGCTTTTGGAAAAATGATTTGACAAAAGCCTAATATCTATTTAAATCATTAAATAGCCTATACATAAAGTCAAAGTAAAAAATAACATGTTTTATTGGCATTATTTTTTCTGACATGAAATCAAAATCAAATCAAAAAACTCTAGTAACATAAAATTCTTCGTTTTGTAGACCATCTTCCCTATGATTAAAAATAAACAATTTAAATAATAAGGTTAATAATTTTTACTTATTATGGAAGGGTTCTACATTTAGAAACTACTAATTCTTAGCTGTTAAACGTCAAATTGAAAATATAAGACAAATAAACAAAAATAAGGCAACACGATGTAGTGAGCAGTGAAGCAATTGGAGTCAGCAGTCAGTCATCGCAGGGCATTTGTCCTCCCCTGTATTCCTTCCTCCCTTACGGCATCTGTATTATACTTTGCCCAACCAGGGGCTCAACTCCCCCCTCCCAAGCATCTGAGTTTTTATAGCGTTTATTTTGCTAAAACCTACCTTTAGCTGCACAAAGCCTCCCATCCCCTCCATTATCACAGCAGTATTCATAATGCCCAGACAGTTTGATAAATAATGAAGTTTAGACAATATTACTTGGCCCAACGTAGCTTGCCATTATTCATAATGCCCGAGCATTACAAATAATGCCCTCATTAATCACTCCTATCTTCGCGTACGCTAGGCGAGTCAGGTTATTTGACATATTTATCTTGAAAATGATTTAATATGGTAATATTCACATCGCTTAAATTTTTAGATTTTTTTAAAATCCATTTTAAAATTATCATTCATGGACGAAAATTATATGGCAACAAATTCTTCTAAAAATACATTATTTTCGGATTTAATATGATGAGCTAGTTTTCCTTTCAGGTTTTTTGAAGTTTTATTGCTATTTTTAACGTTTTTGATGTTTTATACATTTTTACATTTATGACATTTTTGATATTTTTGAGGTTTATGACATTTTTGACGTTTCATTTATTTCTGGTATTTCTGATATTTTTGTATTTTTTCACATTTTTGTATTTTCACTCATATCTTTATTTTTGTCGTTTTTTAGATTTTTCTCGTTTTATGTTTTTGACATAATAACTTTGATAATTTTGTCAAATTTTATATTATTGTGATGTTTTCTTGTATTTAATATCTTAACGTTTGAAGGTTTATACATTTTTTTGGAATTTATTGTTACTTTATAGGTCTTAACTATCATTTGAAAATTTAAACATTTTCTAATTTTTAAAGATATTGCCTGCACTAAATCTGATAGTGACCCCACCTCCTCACTACTGGCAAACATATAAGAACAGATTCAATTTATCACCTCTCATACAATGAATAAATATTCCACATTCCATTTATCGGCTACGTGATGTTCGCTAAGCTATTAATTCATTTCTAGTCATTTCAGGAGAAGTACATGTATACCAACTTTCGCGCCTGCATCTTTTTTGTTGCTAAAAAATTGCGAACACCCATCGTCTTCCTGCAATAACAGAGTTTTCGTATAATGACCCATCAAATTTAAGGAACTAATATTATAATTCTCATATTTGTATTATTTTCGGTTCCCAAGATAGTAATTTTTTCTTGAAACATTCACCGCTTGCCCCCTATCGTATACCTGAATGTTCACAATTTGATAAAACTCTGTTGATTTTAGAAGAGTATGTTATATCAAGATTCACACCAGTATTACTTTCTATTTCGGATATATTAAATTCTTTCTAAAACAATAGTAACCCTCTTTTCATCCATTTTGATAAAATGGCGACTCACGTATTACTTCATTTAAAAAAGGACTCAACCTCTTAATTCGTTACTTCAGTTTCCGGGAAAATAGTAAATTTTTGGAAAAAATCATTTCACCTCCTGACCCCCATGAGTTAATTAAATTTTTGCAGAATGACGATACTCATTATTATTTGTTTGGAGAGAGAAGTATATACACCAATTTTCACGTCTTGTTTTTCTGGATAGGGACAATCTAATCAGCTGGCGACATGAAATATACTTTACAACCTACTCTCAAACGTACAAAAAAAAATCATAAAAATAGGTCGAGCCCTTTCGGAGGAGTTCGACCACAAACACCGTGACATGAGATTTTCTGCAAATTTTATTTTTATTTATATTTAAGAATTTATTAAATAATGTTTAAAATTTTGGGGCCTTAGCTTTTGATGACTCTTTGTTTCTTTCCTCAGGACTTGGGTTCGGGGTTAATGTATCTATTTAATTAAACTATTAATTCACTTATAACACATATGTGCTATTTTATCAACAACATTTATTGAAACCTAATTTTCTCAGACTATTAATACGTTATTATTTAATCATTGCCACTGTACTGAACTCATAACTATGATTTATTGTGACATTAGACTTTTTTAAATTATATTTACCAATCAATTTTTTTTTCTTCTGAATATGGACATGAAATATATTTTACAACCTATTGTCGTTCCTATCAAATATATATAAAAAATCAGGAAAATCGGTGGAGCCGTTTCAGAGAAGTTCGATCACAAACACCGTATCACGATATTTTTACATATTAGATATGCCTTTACTTTAAATAATGCTACTATATAAACCGCGATTGCTCTAAAACGCATATTCTGACATTCATAAAAGTCATAATAAATATTTGTTCAAATCACGTATAGTAGAAATATAGTTTACATCAGTTTTTTGAAAAGTAGTATTTTCAGTATTCATTTCATATTTATTTTCTATTTGAAATCTGAAAAAAATAATGATCATTGTTAGGTTTTCTATTATACGAAAGTTATGTATTTCTGCAACAAATTATTAAAGATGAAGTAGTCACGTAGTTTTGATAAACATTTACGACTATAATTCAATTTTTAAAGTGATATTTATTACGAAATAAATAATAGTGTCTTTAAAGCTCATTTAACGACGGTGAATAAACAGCGAGAGGATGTTTGTTTCCACCTCCTTTGATTTCGCCCTTAGGTATATTCAGTCAGCCCCAATTATATAAATAAATTCCTAACAACTAAAATTAACCCATCAACAATCTTAAATCCCACCCAAAATCGAAAAAGTTGAATATTTTCATAAAATAGCAAAACCCATGAAATCGAAATTTGCAATAAAAACCCAAAACCTTATTAAACGACTGAATAATTTTACATTTAATTAGATCATTGACTTCTCTCTAAAATACAAATTACTATTATGAAAATCTGTAAACTTAAATTAAAAATTATATCCCTTATTTTTACCCACAGCGAATTTCAATATGAGATGTAACAGAGATGCTCTGTTACGCATTTTCGATTTCACAAGAAGTAGAAGAAGAAGACCTGATAACAAGTTACCGTTCAAATTCACAGCGTTGCTAAAATTTGGAGGTTACAACGATGAACGTACAACCCGGAGGTCAGAACTCACTTGTTGTATCACTCTTAGGCAACACTAGCTCCAGTGGTGAAGCCTTGAACTAAATGGACGAGTCGATGATACTTTAGATGCGTTTAAGCCTCCACTAAAAATTTGCTGATTTTACATTCTGTTACCATACAATCCATAAATATTCTCAAATAAAGGCAAATCGTTGTGACCTCCAAAATCGGACGTATATCGTATATCTGCTTCTGAGGCCACAACGATACCTTTATACATATATATATATATATATATATATATATATATATATATACACATATATATAGTTTTCTTAAATAAATAGAATTTGCTTTCATCATTTTACGAAAATTCAGTTTTCCCATAGGGGTAGGTATTTTTTAAGAAAAATTCACTATTTCTCGGTAACCGAAAATACAGATATGAGAATTATGATATTAATTCTTTATATTAATAGAAAAAGAATGAAATTCCGCAAAAATTCTATAATTGAATAGGGGATAGATTAATTTGATGGAACTAAAAATGATGTGAAAGTTGGGATATATTCTTTTCTCCCGACATGACTACAACTGAATTTAATAGTCAAGAGGAGTATTTATTCATTGGATGAGAATTGATACACTGACCCTTTTTTTGAAATGACTGGAGACATTATTCCTCATTTTCCCAATACTGAATTTATGGAAGTAATGCGGACTGAAGTGTTCAAAATCTAGCGAATCACCAGTAAATCTAAATTGAAAATGTCAGTAATATGGATAATGTCTTTAATTTTAATCGAAATAAACAAATAAACCACTGTTTACAAAATAATTAATAACACTAAAGGTGACTTCTGCTTTCGTTACAATAGCAGGAATATAATCTCCCAACTTGTACGATCTTGGTCTTTAATAATTTCGATGGTTATTGACCTTGTTTTTTTATTATTTCAGCCGGCTTGTTTTAGTTGTTCTTATCGAAACGACTTATTAGAAGGTTTTATAACAATATTATGAACCACGAAATGTTTAAATTATTAATTACAATTAACACTACAAAAATATGAAAACTGTCAAAATTATTCTGCCGAAAATCTAAAATGAGAGAAATCTCAAAAATCAATAACATACAAAAATTTCAAGGGTAACGTAAATGTGAAAAAAAGTAAAAATGTAAGAAATGTCTAAACTGTCAAACATGTTAAAAAGCAAAAAATGCCATAATGTAAAAAATGTCAATGAAGTCAAAAATGTTAAAAACGTCAAAATTGCAATAACAATAAATGTCAGAGAACTAAAAAGGAAAACTCTCCTCGAGGTGTCATTCTTTTGTACCCAAGACTAAATATAATATATATTGTTTCTGGTCGGAAAACTTCCTTGCGCTTCCCACAAAAAATCCTAGATGTCGAAAATTACATCTCGCGGCTACATAATCTCAAACACGTCAAATGTTTGTCTCATCATATTAAATCCCAAAATAATTTATTATTAGAAGCTGTTGAAGCCATATAAATTTCGCTTATCAATGATGCTGATAAAGCAGTGTTCTCAAAAAATCTAAAAATGTAGGGGATGTGAAAATTATCAAATGAAAGAATATTGCAATAAATTTTCTGGGTTCAATTAAATTACACAGATAGTCACTTTCACTTTCGATATTTTTATTCCCACAAAAATAAATCCAGTTGTTTACAAACAATGAGTAATACTACAGCTGACTGACCTCTATCGATTCAATCCAATATAAAACTAAACTAAACTACTCGACATGTACTACTGTCCTATTTATAATCAGCGCTGAAATGACTGAAAGAAAAACTAAAACACTATAGAAATTGTTGGCCAATCCTAAAGATAAACTTGCTTATTTCGTATTGCCCATTTGAAATACGGAAGAGCGGATAAATCTAGTGTTGCACATCATGATTTAGAACATAACCACTCCGTAGATTTAACTTCTTTAAAATTAGTTAAACAAGTAAGTAATTTTAGGGAACTGGACTCTTATGAAAGCATAATGATTTATAAAAATAATAAACTAATGAATTCAGACAAGGGTCCTATTCCATACAACTCATTGTATAGTTTACTTTGTAAGAAGCCAGAAAATAGGTATTAAAAATGTTTACTTTATAATGTAGGGTAAAAGTAGGTAGGTAATTAAGGATTATCCTAATTTACTCAATTTCATTATATAAAATCTGTATTATCTGTGAAATCTATTATTTAAAATTCACGTACTTCGGATTAAACCTTTGTACTAATTACTAAAAGTTCTTAATAGTTTACTGGTACGTATAAATTAGAGAAAATTAGAATTTAGATTTAGTTTGGTTTACTCCTTGATGATAACTTACGAGTTGTTGAAATAGCGTTGAGTGTTTAAAATATAGGTTTGGTGTTAGGGTGCAAAACTGTGTTTTTACATTATTAATTCGAACATACGACAGAAGATTTCATGAAAATAACATACCAGTTCCTATGTACAGTTGTAATGTTACTGAATAACATTGATCTGATCGATTTGGAAACTATTCAAATCAATAAAAACATCGTTTTCGCCACAAAAACTCCTTTGAACTATGACAATTACATCAACAATATTCTGTTATTTATCGAACAGTTTTTTATAACATACTTAAACAAATACAAAATATATCAGGAGAGATGATGCTTCGTTATTATAATTTGAAATATTGGGTGACCTGAGGTGATTAAAGCAATAATATTTAATTTGTTACAAAGCAGTTCTAAAAACACAACACTAAAACAATTACACCATTTAGATATCTTCGATGCAGCATAACCTATGAGTATTATAATCAAAAATATTTTTTAAATCAAATAACTCTTAAGAATAAAATGAGATAAAATAGCCAGGGCAATAATAAAAAAGAAACAACAAAAAGTCAAGAACAACGTATGTAGATAGCAGAATTAAGTTTTTATGGAGGATAAAGTGTTGTTCTTTACTGAAATGCCATATATATAGTGAAGTTTTTAGGTTTATGCTTAATAGTAGACGATTAGAAATATTCCCTATGTTTTTGCGCATAAGCTATAGGGTATGATTTCTTACAAAATTTTTACAAAATATTTTCCCATGTCATTTGCGTAACTGATTCAATTTATTTCACAGATGCACTAAAAAAATATTGACAAACTATAATCAGCATATTAAAACATAAGTATTATTTAACTACAGTTTATCAATTATAGATATGAACAATCATCCAATAGAATAATAAGTGGAAAGTTGCGCTAAACTTTGATCAATATTACCAGCGACGGTTTTTTTGTGTGCACAGTAGCATATGATATATTGTTGACAGTAAGTCCTCATCCATCTGTCACATTGAAATTATTTTAATTGAGTAATTTGCTAGCACTCGAAAACTTGATTTCGACATAAAAATCCCTGTTTGTTGTCACACAGTCACCATGCCATGGTTTAACATATGTTTACATTATCTGATAATTATATTCCTGATAACCTTATACATTATGTGAAAACAGAATAAGTTTTATTTATTGTGTAATTTAATATTAGTAGTTATAAAATTTCTAGTACAAAGGCCGATACAATCAGATATAAGTATCCGACAATCTTAATTTCTCGATTTTCTATAATTCTATAATTTTCCTGCTAAGCCTGTGATCATCAATCTTTGAATATGAAGAGAAAACTTGAACTTTAACATCAACAGCTGTGATCGAAGTAGCTTCAACGGAACAATATCTTAAGAAGAAATGTATACACAAATTTCAAAATAGAATTTACATTTCGAAAGTTGGTTTTGTTAAGATTTTAGTTGCAAGCAAAGAACATTTCATACTACATTGGTAACTAAAACACATAAATATGTTTACTTAATGCTTTCTTGACTTCTTATTTCTATACAATAATGTTCACATATATTCAGAGACTAAACCTCAATTACCCATGCAACACTAAATTTAGGGCTCATGAACGAAGCAACTCGGACCCGAAAGATGTATTTGTAGCTAGGATCTTCTTGGATTAGTGGTTAATAAAGATAATGTGTACTGTTATTTTGAAAAAAAAAAATAACGCGAATATTCTTACGAGACCAAACAATAGCGCAATGACGAGCGGACCCATAACCCGTAAAAGGTTGGCCAGAGTGAACAAGACCACGCCTCCCCCCCTCCCGGTGGATAGTATAAAAGCAGAGACGCAAGTTAGAGCAGCAGATCAAGTCAGTGAGTGTTAGACGTCGTCGTCGAGTACAGTTGGTTCTCCCTTGCTGAAACGCAAGAGATAGGGAACCCTTGCTCGAGAGGGCGATTACCTGAGACGACTACCTGCCAGAGACCTTTCGAGGTACCGAGACGGAAAAATAAAAACAAGGGATTAAGTTTTAATACCTAGTATTATAGCATAATAGATTCCTTTAATCCTAGGCCGTTCACGGTTTAGGATTTTAAATTGCACTAATAAAAGTTTATTTTACAGATTAGCAAGATGATATTGATAGAAGATCTCAACGTAGAGGAACTAAAGGGATTAGTAGTGGCAATAAACGAGAGGATCATCGAACTTTCCAACAGAAAAGAAGATAATGCAAATAAGGAGGATCAAACGGTAGACATGGAAAGTGACTTTCAAACAGGGACCAGGAGAAAGAGGAAAACAAAATCCAGGGCAAGTGACTCCTCATCATCTAGTGAGGCGAACAAATCCAGCAGAAAAAACCCAAGGGTAAGAAGAGGGAATATGCCGACACCAGCATACCTATACAGAAGACTGACACCCCAGCACACACAAGGACCGATGCCCCCACAGAGACAGAACCCGAGAAGGAAAAAAGACAAAGAATACCACCCATTGTCATACGCGAAAAACAGAAGTGGACTGAGGTGACCAGGCTCATGAGAAAACGGAAGATAAACGTGCCAAAAGCAACTAACACACAGGATGGCGTAAGGATGTACCTGAGCACAGAAGAGGATTTTAGGACAACTACAAGAATGTTAAACGCGAAGAAGATATCGTACCACACGTACGCGCTAGAAGGGGAGAAGACGGCTAGAGTGATGATAAAGGGCATTCCCGAATTTATCACAGAAGAAGAGATAAAGAAGGAACTCCAGGAGAAAAACATCCAACCCATGAAGGTCACCAGGATGATCAGAACAACCAGGACAGAGAAGGGTGTAACAAAAAAGACGCCGATGGCCATGGTCATCGTCCAACTGGAAAAAACAACAGAAAATAAACAAGTTTTTCAATTACAGGATATCGGAAACTGCAAAGTCAGAGTGGAGACACAAAGACCCAGAGCATCTATCGGGCAATGCTACAATTGCCAAAAGTTCGGCCATGGACAAGGCAGATGTACAGCGCCCCCAAAATGCGTAAAATGCGGAGGATCACATGAATCCAGGGAATGCAGAAGACCGAAAGAACAGCCACCAAAATGCGCCAATTGCGGAGGGCCACACCCAGCCAGCTATAGGGAATGCGAGAAGAACAAGGGCCGGAATAAGCTACGCAGCCGCAGCTAGACCAACCGTAGAAGAATCAAGAGAAACACGAACAAATGGACAAGACGTACTCACAAGAAATGAAGAAAATTTTCCAGTCCTTCATGGGGCTGGCAACAAGACTAAACCTCGTGCATGGATAAGACGACCCCAACAACTTTGAAAATCATGACGTGGAACGCCAACGGGCTCAAGAATAAGAAAAACGAATTGGAAGTACACCTAGAGGAGAACAACATCGACATAGCAGCAATACAGGAGACCTGGCTCAAAGAAGAGGACAATTTTAGGATCAGAAACTACACAGTACACAGGGCGGACAGACCAGGGAGGAAACCAGGAGGAGGAGTAATAATCGCCGTGAAGAACCGACTAAAACACCAGCAGGATGACCCATACCAAACAGAGAACATCGAAAACGTAACTGTAGAAGTGGAAATGAAGGACGGAAGGAAGATACAGATAATTAGCGCGTATCGACCACCAAATAAAGAACTTACAAATAATGACTTAAATCTTATTTTTAGGGACAACGTCAAACCGAAAATACTAGGAGGAGACCTAAACGCCAAACATAGAGACTGGAACTCGAGAATCAGCACACCGAGCGGAAAGATACTACAGGAACACGCAGAAAGAGGGAGATACGACTTAATGGGACCAACGGAACCAACCCATCACCCAACAAGAGGCCAAGGAGACGTACTGGACATCTTTATCCTGCAGAACACGGACATGGATTACGACATAGAAACAACGGAGGAACTATCATCGGACCACAACCCAGTGACGATAACAGCTGCTAGATGGACTGATAAGCCACAAACCAAGGCGGAGACAAGGACCAGCTGGGAGGGATTCAGAACTACTCTGACATCGAGGCCGGAAGAAGAAGAGGAAACAATAACAAGTATAGATGAGGGAGCAAGAAGAATCAGGGAGCAGATCATAGAAGCACACCGAATCAACACAACAACAACAAAATGCAGAATCTACACAGGAGACATACCAAGAGGGCTAAAGGACAAAATACGGGAGAGAAACAGACAAAAGAGAAGGTACAGAATAAACTACGACCCAGGGGTAAAAAGGACGATCAACAGGTTAGGTAGAAATAAAAGAAGAATTGACGGAACACCGGAGCGAAAAGTGGAACAATTACCTGCAAGGATTAGACATCGACAAGAACACACACTGGCACATAATGAGAAGAATGAAAAGGAACACAGAAGGGAATAAAGCAGCACCGCTACAAGAAAGAAACGGACTAAAACACAGAATAGAGGACAAGGTGGAAATATTTGCGGATGTTATGGAGGAACAATTCACACTCAATGTAGACCTAGGAGACGATAGAGAATTCGAAGAAGAAATCAAGAATTTAGCGCAAGAAGTACGAAGACCACAACTAAACGAAGAGCAAATGAGGGAAACCACGACAGAAGAAATAATGGATATCATAGGAAGACTGAATACGAAGAAAGCACCAGGATGGGACAGGATCACGAACAGGATGTTAAAGGAGCTGCCAGAGGACTACATAGACAGAAGAATGAAGAGCCTATTCAACAACATTCTAAAGGACCAAAGATACCCGGGGGAAAGGAAGAAAGCAGAGATCATATTACTACCAAAGCAAGGAAAGAACAGGAAACTACCACAAAACTACAGGCCAATAAGCCTACTGAGCAACACAAGCAAAATCATGGACAGAATCATTTTGAAGAGGATCAAGGAAGAAGAGGAACAACTAAGGATCATACCACACGAACAATGCGGATTCAGAGAGGGACACTCGACGGAGGATCAAGTAATGAGGATGGTGGAGGACGCGATGGATGACACGGAGAACAAAAGGTCGACGTGCATAATATTTTTCGACGTAGAAAAGGCATTCGACAGGATCTGACAGGACGGGCTTATAGCAAAAATGGACGAAAAAGGATTCGGAAGAACCACCACAAGGATAACTCAGGACTACCTCACAGGAAGGACATACATGATCAGGGTCGACGGAACCACATCAACGGAGAGACGCATCAGGGCAGGAGTACCACAGGGATCAGCACTATCACCGGCATTATACAACATCTACACCAGCGACATACCAAAAGGGTCGAGACACTCAAGGACTTACGTATACGCAGACGACACAGCAAAAGCAGCAACATCAGCAAGGGCAGACCAGGCAACAATCTACTTACAACAGGACATCGATGAAATGGAAATGGAAGATCAGGATCAACACAGAAAAGACACAAGCAATAGCAATAGGAAGGAGAAAAAAGGACAAGCCAACCAGGAGACTAACTGTAGGAGGAACACCCATCAACTGGCAGGAAAACGTAAAGTACCTAGGGATCCACATCGACAGGAAACTAACATGGGGGAAACACATAGAAGAAACAGCGAAGAGAGCCAAACAGCGCATCAGCATGATAAACGCATTAATAGGACGGAGGAGCAGGAGGAGGATAAAGAAGACGATCTACGAAGCAGCAGTAAAGCCATTGATGATGTACGGAGCAAGCATATGGGGACAAGCAGCGGACACACACACCAAGAAATTAGAAAGGATTCAGCACAACGCCCTGAGAAGAATGAAGGACGCACCATGGTACATGAGAAACGAGCAGCTAAGAAGAGATCTAGGGATACGCACCATAAAAGGGGAAATAATAAGGAGGACTAAGAAGGAGATAGCAAGAATGGAAAACCACAGGAACCCACTACTACGAGAGGCCACAAACTACGACGAAAGCAAGAAACACAGGACGAAGAGACCCAGGATGGCGCTACTGCAGACAGAAGAGGAAGTAGCAGGTAACTTGAATATCTTAGGGAATGAAATATCTTAGTGAATAAAATATCTTAAGGAATAGCGTAGGGAAAATATTGTAACAGCGTAGGGAAAAGTATATGAAACATGGAAAACAAGCTAGGGAAATAAGCATAAAAATATGGACTAGGAGTAAGAAATTTGTAGAAATTTAACTCTGACAATAAAGACATGACACTGAAACTGAGAGCAGCAGATCAAATTATACTAAGCTTAGTTAGTGACAACTACAGTAATCCCGAAGAAGATGAGTGAGATCTCATTGAAACGTTAAAAAGTGTCTTTTCTAAGACAAACAAGTGCAAATAAATATCTGACGCCTTTAATTTATTTTGTGTTAAGGCCGTGCCTGTGATTTCTATTATACCATTATACAGAGCGGTTGCAAATATTGCTGGCAAACTTTTGAAACTCAGTCGGCTTAGACTGCAAATCTGCTAAAGCCATGTTATATAAATTTAGAGAAGCAATAAAAACATTCTAAATCATATATAGACGAACTGTATGGTCTATTTTTTATTCTTGATAACTTGATCTACCAAAACGACTAGTAAAGCATTTTTTGCTATTCAATAGCAACCCATTTTGAGTGCACCAAGTTTCAAATGCTAGTAGAAGAATAAAAAATAGACCATACAGTTGGTCTATATTTTATTCTTGATAACTTATAACAAAATAACTCTTTAGTGACTTGCAGATTTTTGTATCTAGTACCACTTGTGATAACCGATTTGGATGTTTTCATTAGAACAGAAATATTTTTCTAATAAAAAAAATCTCAATTATACTTACAAAGGAGCGGCAGTTATTTATTTTCAGGAGAATTAAATTAATTGTTATTATTTTAATGAAATCAATAACCATATGAAAAATTAAAAATTACCAGATATTATTGTTCACCAAAACTTTAATGACTGTATTGAACAATAAATTCTTTTTTTATGCTAAATTCGAAGCTTAAATAACAGATTGTAAACTCTTATTGACAAGAGATGAAAAAGCATTTATTTGGACTACAGAGGAGTCTGTTATAAAAAGGGCAAATAACTTGTATAAATATGTTAATATGCTTAATAAAAACAATAGTATGCCCTTGAAAACGGAGATTTTCGCGGCCAGAGTCATAGCTGATTCTGCTTTTTCCGGACTTGGACCGCGTCATTTTCGAATTAGTTTATTTATATACCTAAACCGGGATATAAATATAATACCTTGCGACTACTCCATTCATTTTATCTTTTTCTCACGAACACTTCAAAACTTCACTTTTTATTCAACTTGTCACAATGATGTACAAATTCTAAATGAGTAATAGCTAGGAAGAAATAATAATTGGCCTCCCGAAATTTTCAGGTAAAAGAAGGGTAGGAGGCACTTAATGGGATTATTTTATGACTGTAATCAAATTTCGTATGCGTTCCTGGAATTTTTATTGGTGGATAATGTAAGTGATTCATTTTGTGGAAATGTTGATGCAAGATTGCCAGATGGACGAAAGTTCAAAACCTTTGTCTCGGTTGAAATTCTTGGGATTTTTGGAGATATCAACGGCCTCACGGAATTTTCTGGTGAAATAATACGGGGATTTGGCCACGACAGAGGAGCTGTCGAAGAGGATTTGGTGGCCCGTTTCGTGATAATGTTCAGCTACAGCAGAGTTTGAAAGCAGGCCCGTTTTCAAACAACGTTGAGTGTTTATAGATAGACCTGTTTCACCGATGTATACTGCCCCACACGAGCATGGAATGGAATAAACACCTTTAGATGAAAGAGTATTTTGTTTATCCTTTGGAGAGGGTAACATTTGTGAGATTTTGGATGGTGGTTTGTAGACTGTTTTCACCTCGTGCTTATGAAGAAGCTTCTCAATGATATCCGTGAAATTGCTGATATATGACAAATACGCTACTGATTTATTAACTGACAATTCTTTCATAGGAACGGGATGTTGGTGACGAGTTGATGTTTGAATGTTGGGTATTAATGTGGTTAAAGAACAATTGGAGAGCCTTTTGACCATGTGGCCAGATGACAAATGTGTCATCAACATATCTCAACCAAATTTTGGGTTTGTGGCTTGAAGACTCCAGAGCCACTGCTTCAAAGGCTTCCATAAAGGTATTTGCCACTACCGGTGATAGCGGCGAACCAATTGGGGGTACCAGAAATTGGCAGGTAATATTTATTTTGAAAAAGAAAATACGTCGACGTAAGACATTTTTCGATGAACATGACTAAATCCAAGGTTTGTCCGCCTTCGGACAGCAGTTCTCTAATAATCGATAGGGAGTCTGGGATAGGACCTTTGGTGAACAGTGATGTCACATCAAAACTAACTAAAATATCTTGGGGTTAAATTTGTATCTCTGATAGAAGAGTTACGAAATGGGATGAGTATAAAACATGTGAGGGAGATTTTCCAGTGAATGTCTTAAGACTGTCCGTTAAATATTTGGCAATATTGTATGTTGGAGAGCCGATTAGGTTCACAATCGGCCGTAACGGAACTTGTTCTTAATGAATTTTCGGCAGGCCATATAGGCGTGGAGAGGTGCAACTCCGAGGAATTAGATGTTTTTGTGTTGCTTTGGGAATGTTCGACTCTCTTATCAATGAAGTTATTTCACGTTCTATTTTGGGAGTGGGATCCCGATGAATGGGAGAATAGGATTCATCTTGAAGTAAATCATTTACCTTATTGGCATATTCTGGAAAATCTAGGACAACCGTTGCATTGCCTTTATCCGCCGGTATAATAATAATAATAATAATAAAAGGAAAAAAGCCGCTGTCTGGGGATCACCAGGGCATGCCTGGAGCCGGCGCTGGACATGACAGCATGCGGGACGTCGGTGGCAGGGTGCTGAGGAGGCAGGCCCCTGCCGTCCAAAGAGCTACAGCCCAAGAACCAGAAGAACCACAACCAATACAGTCACAACAACAACGTGACCATCCCCAACGGGGTCAAACGAGAACGAGAATCCACCCGCAGGTGTTGCGCAGGATCAACAGTCAGCGCTCACTCAAGCGGGACTGAAAAGACAGCGCATGAAATGGACTAGCGCCATGAATGAATTTATAATGCGCACGTTTTACAGATTTACGAACCTAGGCAAGAACAAGACTGGATATCGTCAAATACTCCATCAAGAGTTCTGTCGTGAGTACCCAGAGCTTCAAGTTACCGAACAGAGAGTCGCAGATCAATATCGTGTCATCTTGAGAAATGGCCTTATTTCGCCTGAACAACTGGACAGAATAAAGAGCGAAGTGGAGTGCGAACTATTTGGTCGAAATACAATCGATCCAGAGCCTGAAACAACTTTGGCACAAAGAGCGGACGAGACTCAAGAACTACAACAAGAAAAGCCAACCAACGCTCACCTCCTTGAGAAGATCCAAGCATAAATGGAAGGAGCTCTTATAGAGTATAGTGGAACAGATCCACTGACTAGACCAGCTCTTCGCAAACTAAGATCTTCTGGCTATGAACAAATTTATCTTGAAAAACTATGTTTTAGGTGCTAATACGTTAGAGTCGCTACACACAATCATCTACTGTGCTGGAACTTCCATCTGCAGAACAATTGGGGTAGCAGTAAGACCAAAGCAAGACCCTCCCCAATTTAGACAAACACCTCGAATACCACCTTGACAAAGAAGACTTGAAGGGAAAATCAATTCTCTTCGGAAAGACGTTGGAAGACTGACCAAATACCAAGGAGGAGTCAGGAACAACAGAATAGAAAGGCTTGTCAATACTATCACGGACAATAACCGAATACACTCCCATTGGGATGGAGAAAACATCACATCTCAGCAGTGTCTGGACAGTCTACGACAAAAGCTCTCCGTCTACACAAGCCGATTGAGAAGGTACAAAACCAGTAACCAACGAAAACTAGACACCCTTTTCCGACAATCAGAAAAAGGGTTTTATAGAAAACTTAACAACACCAATAATAATGAAGCCCCTAGTTACCGCAGTAAAACAGACATCGAGGAATTCTAAAAAACACAGCTATCCACAACAATCTCCTATAACTCCAGACCCAGCTGGATTAATGAGGAGGAGGCTGCATTTCAGAACTGTGATGTCATGCAACACCAACCATTTACAACGGAAGACACATCCAACATAATGAAGCACCTACGTAACTGGAAAGCACCAGGACCAGATGGTGTACAAAATTACTGGATAAAGAAACTGTACGCAACCCACGAAACACTAACAGTCCTTATACATGACGTAATTACCTACCCACACAAGATGCCTAGTTTCCTTACGCATGGTACCGACCAATCACTTGCCTTCCAACCTTATACAAACTCATAACATCGTGCATTAATCATCGCATTTTCAAACATTGTGAGCTGAACGACATAATTACTAAACAACAAAAGGGATGCGCGAAAAATTCGATGGGCTGCAAAGAACAACTGATAATTGATTCCGTTGTCTGCAATCAAGCCCACGCCAAACGTCGAAATCTCTAGATGGCATATGTGGACTACAAAAAGGCCTTTGATTCAGTTCCACATGATTGGCTCATTAAGGTACTGAAACTCTATAAAGTGAATAATTGTATTATTAACTTTTTAGAATATGCCATGTCCACCTGACAAACCAAAATCTCACTGAAGCCAACTGTTCGATACAAACTGACCGCATTCCAATCAAAAGGGGTATATTCCAGGAAGACTCTCTTAGCTCTCTGTGGTTCTGCCTTGCCATGAACCCTCTTCCAAACAAACTGAACTCGACTAATTTTGGGTTCAGTCTCAAACACAACATCGTACAAGCATTAAAGATAAACCATTTGCTATACATGGACGACTTAAAGTTGATGGCAGCTACGAAACAACAGCTGCATGATATGATTAAAATAGTAGAAGGGTTCTCTAGTGACATCCATATGAAATTTGGTTTAGACAAATGCCGAATTATTAATATAGTTAAAGGCAAAATACAGCAGGGGCACTTCGAAATGAGAGATGGCACCTCAATTGATCACATGACTATGAAAAAGGACCCAACAGCAGAGTTTTATAGAAGGGTACGACGACTGTTGAAAACTAAATTCTAAATTAAACAGTAAAAATATGTTTCAGGCTATTAACACCTATCCGTGTTCAGTGCTCAGTTACTCTTTCGGTATAGTTAATTGGTGCAAGACTGACATTGAACAATTAAAACGAAAAGTTCGAGTTTTACTAACAAAAGCTCAAAATCACCACCCAAAGAGCTCTGTCGAACGTACAACTTTGCCACGGTATGAAGGAGGAAGAGGATTGACAGATCTGAGCAAACTATTACATCAACAAATTTCCATTTGGCGTAGTCATTTCCAGAAACTCGCAGAATATTCTGATCTACAGAGTCATGTGTCTGGTTGATGACTCAACACCACTGTGACTGACACAACAACATGTCCAATTACACCACCAGACCACAGATCAGAAACTGCTGAAATGGAAAGAGAAGACCCTTCATGGCAGACATATAAATGATGTCAACCAAGATGTCGACAGTGCAGCGTCGAATTATTGGTTGATCTCTGGTCATATGTTTCCTGAAACGGAAGGCTTTATATTGGCAATCCAAGATCAAGTAATTCCAACAAAGAACTACCTAAAGTACATCGTTAAAGACACTTCTATTAACAACGACAGATGCAGGTACGGTTGCCAAACATCTGAATCTATCCAGCATATCACAGGAGGTTGTCAAGCGTTCGCTGCAACTGAATACAAAGAACGACCGATGCTGTGGCTAAAATACTGCACGAGGAACTAGCACTGAAACTTGAACTATCACAGTCGGTAAGATTACCATACTATAAATACAAACCAGAATCTGTTTAAGAAAATAACAACTACAAGCTGTACTGGGACCGCACGAAACTGACTGATCGGACTGTTGCCCACAATAGATAAGATATAGTTTTGGTAGATAAAGAGTCGCGCGGAAAACAACTTTAATTGACATAGCAATTCCTAACAACAATAATATAAATATCAAGCAGGCTGAGAAAATAACCAAATATAGGGATTTGGAATTTCAAATAAAGACTCAGTGTGACATGAACAACACACGAACTGTACCCTTAGAGCATTTACTTTCTAGAGATAGCCTGCAGTGCACAAATGTCGTGGTAAGACTAAGGAGAGAGAGGGCAATAGAGAGGGCAAGAGGCTATTTCACTCAGTTGGGAGTTGCTGCCAATGAAGTTCAGCATGTTGTTCATTGGCTGCTTCTATCCACTAAGTGAAATAGCCTCTTACTGTCTCTATTGCCCTCTCTTTCTAGCATTGCCACGATTTTATGCTTGACAGGCTATATCTAGATGGTAAATGATCTAAGACTGTACCAATTGTTATGTCAACGACAGGACTAGTCCCAAAACATCTATTAAACAATTTAAAATACCTATGTCTGGACGAACATCTTTACAAACAAATGCAAAAAGCCGTCCTGTTAGGAACAGCCCGGACGGTCAATAAGTTTATGGGACACTGCTGCCACAACTCTAACCACGGGCCTGAAAACCTGTCAAGGGCTCCCACAGAGCTAAACCCTTTTGATATTTAGTATATCTGGGGTTTAGTGAATTTTCCCCGCATAGCGTGCCTTAGAGGGAGTGTACTGCCATACATTGTATGGTCAAGTCGGGGATAATAATAATACACCACGCAGGGTATAAGCTTTATTACCCAACAGGAAAATCCCAATTATAAGGTAAATATGGGATATGATTACTTATAATTATACATACATATATTTATAGAAATTAAATTAAATATATATTTACTATTGTATATCGGTACAAATACAAAACATTTATTTAAATATAGTAATAATTAGGTTACAAAGGTCATCTTAATCATTTAGACAAAAACATTTCATCAGATTTAGCAAGTATTTATGAGAGAATGTTATAGTGGATATCACAGCTTGAGCTAATCCTATTAAAATTTCGGCACATATTATGAATAGATGAATTCAGCATAAGATTTGTCCGGGATTGATTTATATAGAAAGCATGACCTCTGCGAGAGTTATGATTTGGTTGCGCAAAATTAATTCTTTCCAACAAGGTTGGTGCATCAACTCGGTTTTGTAGTAACTTGTATAAAAAAACTTATGCTGGTATTAATTCTTCGATGTTCGAGGGACTGAACACCTAAGCTCATAAGTAGATATTTTTGATCAATACCCTGTTGTGGATAAGTACCACTAGACCTGAAAGACAGAAATTTCAAAAACTTTCTCTGCACGCTTTCCAATGTGTTATTGTGATTGCTATAAAAGGGGCTCCAGACTAAAGACGCATATTCCAGTTTGGTACGAATGAGACTAAAGAAAAGTGTTTTTATTGCTTCTAAGTTTGTAAAAACTCCACAGTTTCTGATTATACAACCCACGACTATCATGGATGAAGAGTTTACGACAGAAAACTGATTAAAAAAAATCCAATTTACTGCTATATAGGACACCAAGGTCTTTGACTTCATCGCATCTAAGTAGTGGAATATCTTTGAGTTGGTAAACAAAGTGAATGGGTTCAATCTTACGAGTATATGAGCAGACTTTGCATTTTGATATGTTCAAGAATAACATGTTTGAATTACACCATGAATCTAATTTATTTAATTGTGTTTGTAATAACTGACAATCTTCAGCAGAATTTATTGCTAGGTATAACTTTAGGTTATCTGCGAAAGCTAATTTCTTACAGTCCAGTTCAAGTAAAATATCGTTAATGAAAATAAGAAACAACAACGGTCCTAGGTTGGTCACTTGCGGGACGCCTGAAATAGCAATAAAATTAATTAATTTAAAACCGTAGTATGACACATAGTGTTCTCTGTTCGATAAATACGACGTTAGTAGTGCGCATATTTCGTTGCTAAAACCAAAATTTCTTAATTTTGCTACCAAAATAGAGTGATCAATTTTATCGAAGGCCTTAGAAAAGTCTGTTTACACTACATCCACCTGGCCTCGCACGTCCATTTCTTCCGCAACGAATTGAGTAAATTCAATAAGGTTAGTCATTGTAGAGCGATTTTTCATGAAGCCGTGCTGAAATGGAGAAATACGGTTCTGTATTTGGGGGTAGATAACATTGTAGACAGAAATCTCAAAAACGTTTGCAAAGTTGCTCAGGATAGTTATAGGTCTATAGTTAGTTATGTCCACTGGATTTCCGTGTTTAAGGATTTTATTGAAGATAACTAAAAGTTGATAAGCTAGGACGTGAGCACAATCTTTAATTGAAAAACTTGGTATTTTGTCATTTCCAGATGTCAGTTTGTTTGGAAGTTTTTTGATTGCCTTTAGACTATCTTGTTCCGTAAATTTAGGTAATTGAATAAGTATGGAATTAATTTCAGAAGCTTCTAGAGGTTGATTAGGGGAACTGTCGACAAATACGCTTTTGAAGTATTCTGCGAAACCATTAACTATTTGATCCGTGCTATCAAGAGATATTGTTCCAGGAATTCTAGTAGATCTTTTCTTAAGTTGGCTATAAGACCAACATTTCCTTGGATCTGATATTAAATTATTTTCAATGGAGAGAATGTAGAGTTTATAAATAAGCTTGATTTATCTGTGATTTAACGAGACGTCTTAGCCTAGAAAACTCGCTGTAATAGTAATCACTTTTGTGGAAACGATATTTTCTTTGATAGTTTGCTTTAATTTTAATATTAGATTTAATTTCGTTCGAATACCAAGACTTATATTTGGGAACGTATTTGTCAACAATATTGTACAGTTTTTCATAGAATGCTTTACAAGTTGTATTGATGTCATTCTGTTGTTCCAAAAGTGACCAATCAGTGTAAATAAGTTCATTATATAGACCTATAAACGAAGCTTTTTTAAAATTATATGTCTGCGACGCTGGATTAGCGATGAACATATCATTTTTGGATTCTAAGCTAAATGAAATATTTAAAAAAGTCTTCTTTGATTAGCAGTACTTGTTCGGAGTTGATAACTAATTCTAAAATACGACCCATTGAGTTCAGAACTGAATTTGACTGGATAGTATGAGTCAAATCTAAAAAGTTATTTAAACTTTTGTAGTGAGAATCATTATTAATTTTATAAACTTAATTACTAATGTTAAGATCACCTACTATAATAATTTTAATCTGCCGAATAATAGTTTGACTTAGCTGTTGTAGAAATAGTTCAAAATTAATTCCTGAAATACTAGGTGGTACATGTAAGACATATATAAATAGAGAACCTGTGGTGAGGGAACAGTTAACACCTACAATGTCGATTGTCAAAAATTCGTTCCTAATAAAGTTTAAGTCTAGGGGTACTACATTTATGTTATTTTTACATGCTAATGGTCCTCCACCACGGCTCATTCCAGTACCTTGAAAGTCTCGATCGCACCGATAAACACTATACACAGACGGAAATAGTTCCGAGTCAAGAACACTTTCGGATAACCATGTTTCCACTAAAACTATAAAGTGATATTCACCTAAACTAACAGTCGCGTAAAGTTCGTTTACTTTGGAATTTAAACCTCTTACGTTTTGGAAGTAACAGCTAAATTCTTTTTTCTTGTTGGGTGCAGTCAGTTTTCCGAATTAACTATGGATGGAATTCCACGCAAGTACTTTATTTTTTACTTTTCGCCTCTTATCATGCAATCGTCAAGTTCTGCTTTTAGTTTTTTGTAGTAATTAACTTGTCTGGGGGTACGATCATAGGAAACAGTGATACTTTTATATTTGGTTGTAGATTTTAATTTGGCAGCATTCCGAATACATAAGTAAACCAGCTCGACATTATCGAATGAGATCTTAATGGTCGTGGTATGGTCCTGGTTGCATCAAACTTCCCTAATCTGGTAGGATTTCGACTGGTGTCAGCGGTGGTCGATAAATGACCAAGAATATTACGTATTTCACTTTTATCTTTCTGTTCCCTTTAATGTTTGTCGAGATTACTAGTCTCTGTGAGACCATAGATTATTAAATTGTGTTTTCGTGAGTTTCTGTCGGTTATTTCCTGTATTACTTCTTCATAATTCATGGGTTCACTAGGTTAGGAATGACAATGTCACGGTTTTCCCGGAGCTTGCTAAGAGCGAATCGTTCAGTTCTGGGGATGTTTGATGGCGGAGGTATTGCCTTTCGGAGAATTTTGTTCGTTTTAAAGCGTATGCTGCCGGCTTAGGGTTTTGCAAGACCTCGGATAGAAGATTCAATTGAGCTAATTATGTCTTCGATGGGAATTTTTCTAGGGGCAACTGCAAAGTTGAGTCCTTTTGAGAGAACGGAGTTTTCATCTGGAGTTAATCTCAGTTTTGAGTGCCTGCCAAAATGAAATTCTATCAACTGGGTCCCAATCTGTTGGTGACAAGCTTCTCGCGAGATTAAGATGTTTTTAAGTTTGAGCAGGTCTTTGGAAAGGAAATCAAGGTCACTTCTAGTTGCTTGGGTACGTTCTTGTAATAAAGCAAGACTAGCCCGTTCTAGAATTTTGCGAGAGGAACTCCTGTTAATTAGATGTTTCATTTTGAGGAACTTTGGAATTATTTTATGATCACGACAACGCTTAAGAAAACTTAATGAAGACAGGGTCCTAGCACTTTTGTGACGAACTTTACAAAATAAGAATGTTTGCTGAGCGATGACCTCTCCGTAGAGGTTTGTCAAATGAGAACGGAGATTTTCGCGGCCAGAGTCATAGCTGATTCTGCTTTTTGCGGATTTGGACCGCGTCATTTTCGAATTAGTTTATTTATATACCTAAACCGGGATATTAACAAAGTTTTCCGACACTTGTAAGAGGCTTTTTCAAGGCTACTCCATTCATTTCATCGTTTTCTCACGAACACTTCAAAACTTCACTTTTTATTCAACTTGTCACAATGATGCAGGTCGGTCTATAAACACTCGTCTGGGTGAGCACAAACGTTGTTTGAAAACGGGCCTGCCTTCAAACTCTGCTGTAGCTGAACATCATCACAAAACTGGTCACCAAATCCTCTTTGACAGCTCCTCTGTCGTTACCAAATCTCTGTATTATTTCACCAGAAAATTCCGTGAGGCCGTTGAAATCGCCAAAAATCCCAAGAATTTCAACCGAGACAAAGGTTTTGAACTTTCGTCCATCTGGCAATCTTGTATCAACATTTCCACAAAATAAATCACTTAAATTAAAATAATCCCATTAAGTGCCTCCTATCCTTCTTTTACCTGAAAATTTCGGGGGGCCAAATATTATTTCTTTTTACCTATTACTCATTTGGAATTTATGCATCATTGTGACAAGTTGAATAAAAGGTGAAGTTTTGAAGTGTTCATAAGAAAAAGATGAAATGAATAGAGTAGCCGCAAGGTAAGTAACATTTGTTTTGTTTTTTGTCTCATCCTTGAAAAAGCCCCTTATAAGTATGGGCGAAACGTCGGAAAACTTTGTTTATATCCCGGTTTAGGTATATAAATAAACTAATTCGAAAATGACGCGGTCCAAATCCGGAAAAAGCAGAATCAGCTAATAGTATACCGTCTTCTATGCATTTTAATGATCGAGTTGCTGATAAAGATAATGATATTATAAAAATTTTTGAATGCAAATGTGGTAGTATTTATCGAAATCTCGATCTAAACAATATTCCCGGGTCATTTAATATAAACGATTGTATTCAGAGTATCATTTTTTCATGCGACATTAAATAATGCATCAAAGATCTTTCATAGTCCTGGTCCTGACAACATGCATCCTCTAATAATTAAAGAGTCCTGTGACAATATTAAATTGTGGCTAACTAGGTTTATAATGCTTCTATTGGCTTAGGTAATTATCCTGAGTCATGAAATTATCATACATTTCACCTGTGCATAAGGGTGGTAAAACTTCAGATATCAACAATTATCGCCCAATTAATAAATAATATAGTATTTTTGCAAAAATGCTAGATACACTATTTTTCAACAAAATTTGTGGATATGTTAGAAAGTTTATAATCTCTGTATATCATAACTATATAGCTTCAATGCATGTAATGGAACGGTTGCAGATTCTGTATATACAGACTTATCTTTTGATCTCGTTAACATTGGTTTGCTGTTCTGAAAATTAGAGGCTTCTGGTTTTCATGACTCATTGTTGAACTGGTTTAGATCATTCTTGATCGGTCATCAACAGATTGTAAAAATTAACTGCTTTAATTCAGTTCATATCAATGTTGAATCAGGGGTTGGTCAAGATTCTCACCTACGCCCAGTGCTGTTCTCTCTATTTATAAATGACGTATACCGAATAATATTAAATAGTAAGTTTTTACTTTTTGTTTACGATGCAAAGTTTTTTAGAGCAATAACATCTCTAAATGATTCAATGTTATTACAGCAGGATTTACTAGCATTTGAAACTTGGTGCACTGAAAATGGGTTGCCACTGAATAGCAAAAAATGCTTTACCATTCGCTTTGGTAGATCATTCATTCCTGTTACGCCCTATGTTCTAAATAATGAAATTCTAGAACGCGTCACCTATATAAAAGATCTCGGGATTATTTTTGACTGCAACTTATGTTTTAAACATCTTATTGAGTACTTATATTTAAAAGGTAGTAAAAAGATTTATTTCATTAAAAGATTTTCAAATAATTTCTTAAATCTTTTGATTTTTAGACAATTATATTTTTCCTATATTTATCCCACTTATGTATGGCGCTGTCATTTGGTCCCCTCACATGTTAGGTCTTATCAAAAGGTTGGAAGGTCTTAATCGTCAATACCCAAGATATGCTGCCTATAGAACTGGACAAGCACTTCACTATACCGACCACTATTACACAATCAGCAAGAGTTAGGACTGTTGCGTTGACATTCTGTTAACAGTAAGTCAACGCAAATTTGTATTTAAAATTTTATCCAATTATATTGACTGTCCTGACCTACTATCTAAATTTGATATTCATGTTCTCTTTAGATTGGTCAGAAATAGGCAGTTATTTGAAATTCCATTAATTAGGTAGGGCAAAAACAAAATATTATTGCTAGACTGTCTAAACTTTGCAATTATAATATTGACTGGTATAAGTTTAACGAAAACTAATATTTAGCTATTAAGAAATTATCGAAGGTAGTATTTAGATATGAATAATCATCTAATAATTATTTTGTTTGTTGTATAATTGTACTTTTGCTAGTTATTTAGAACTGTATCTGATTTAAATGTGTATGGGGCTTCCCGTTGACATAAATAAATAAATAAATAATTAAATAAATAAATTATTTAGTTAGGACTCAAGTATCACTAAATGTATAATTTAATTCTTAATTTAAATATAACTGCAAAGGCACATATGACATGTAAGTTAGTTGTTAATTAATGTAAAAAAAAAGTTGAATTATAATATTTGAAACATACTTCACCTATTTAATACTCCGGCTATATATAACGAGACCATTTTAATTATAATTGATTTAATTTAATTTATATTATGTGTACATTTTTAAGTAGATATTTTTTAAATATCACAGCATCTCCACACTATTCTTCAAAATGGCTGTTTTAATACAGTTTAATCCAACACATATTTAAAAAGTGGATTTTAAATAGCATGTCTAAAGTAATTAGAATATCTTACAGATGTTTTGTAAAAAATATTTATTTTACATAGGTACCTTAGTTCAAAAAAGACAACATTAATATTATTTTATATTTAGCAATTCACATCATAACCTCTTCAGTGCCACTCTGGTCCCTTTATGAACTTGATATTTAATACTTTCAGCTGGATAATTTTTCAATTTAATCCCCATATAAGTTTGCCATCGTTGTCTGTACCATCTATAAACATGGTAACGTTGATCTTTGCGGAGTTCTAATTTGTCATGTTTGTTTATACCATCCATAAACTTGCTCTTTTTGGTGCAGTTCTGATGTACGTCAAGTCTCTAATTTAAAATATCGCAAATAGGAAATTGAACGGAAAACCAAATTTTGTGCAGGTATTGTATATTAATGGGATGTTATATTTATTTACTGTAATTTATTAATTTTGAATAAACGAAGGCACTCCTTATATATAAACTGCCTCCTGTTTCTTACACAGAAAACAAAGTTGTATGGGTATTTAAAGATCAAACAAGTGTGGTGTCGCTAGGAACTGCATAATCATACTCATCTATTTTCATATATGTAAGTGTATGATTCCGTTCAGAAGCTGGCGCAAACATTAAACATTTTAAGGATCATTTCTCCACCTTCGGATCATTTCTCCACCTTCTTCACAATCATATATTCTTAATTACTCTAAGTTACCTTGGAATTTCGTTTTATTACGATTTTTCTCAAGTCATACTTAAATAATCCAAACCTTTTCTAGGCTTAAAAATGATATACCCCACTATAAGAAGCAGTTCCTCTAGCTGTTGGTAGAGAAGCTGAATCCAAGCATATTTGAAGCAGTTTTTCAATGAATCTGAATCCGGTGATAAATCCACAGTCTAGACCGAATGTACTTACAAAATTTACTTAAAACAATATATAACAATCAAAGAACATTACCGAGCCTCGAAAAAGTACTTTCACATTGAGAATACTTCAGACATTTAGCGAAACCAATTTAATTTATATTTTGGTATATTTTAAGTTTTGGCAGTCATACTAATTTAAAAACTATTCTCGTTTATATTAACTCAGAGTTTTGCTTTGGACACCATTGTTTACTCTTACCATATACGATGAATTGTCATACCCTTGACATTAGTTCATATCCAAATCAAGTTAGTACAATCTGATCAAAAACGAGACGAATGGTTGCAGTTCTCGAAAAATCACTAGATGTAAGCAACTCAATTAACATTGTGATCTTAAAGAAAATTTTTCCACAATATTTACATGTCATTATCATGGTCAAAATTGTATTTCTAACAACTTTTCAGTACGCCTTTCAACTCGATTTGAACACATTGTTAGGACTTTGCAATTAGTGTTTTAGATTGTTCTTCAATATGTTTTGTTTGCCTATTCCACTGTGGTAATCAACGCTCTATGTGACTGTGCTGGTGACTTGTCCGAGTTTTGTGATCCACATGATAAGTTCAATCAGTTTTCAAATTATTCTTTTCCCAAACAAAAATAAGATCGTCTGTTAAATAACTAGTGCAGGGCATAGTGGCTTCTTCGTTTGCAAAATTGTTTTAATTCATATATTTTTTTAAATGTTCAGGAGGTCTTCTTGATTATAAAAGTCTAAGATGACACTTGTTATCTTTTGACGGTATTGTTTAAACAACGAAAAACTATACAGCTTAGAAAAAATGTATTTTTTGCAATTAATTAATTATTTTTTTATATTCTTTACAATATTTTGAATGGAAAAAGTCCTCACACCCATCATCGTATCTCCAACCCATTAATTGTTATGAATTTTTTTAAATTGGAAATCGCCGAAATTCCTATTGTTCTTGAATTAAATAATATACCTTAAAAATTGAAATGCTATAATTTTTAATTTTTTATCAAAAATTTCAACTATATAAAACAAAATAGAACTAAACAAAATTTTGAAAATCTGTTTACTTTTGAGAGAGGAGTATCTTTAAATGGAAAAGCTGTGGAACCTTTGGTGTGTCACAAATGTAAAAACACAATTTTGCACCCTAACACCAAACTTTTATTTTAAACACTCAACGCCGTTTTAACAAGTCTAAGTTGTTATCATCAAACTCAGTTTGGTTTACTCGTTGATGATATAACAATTGTTATAATGTAAAAAAAAACTAGAAGTAAACAAAATTTTAAAAATCTCTTTAGGTTATTTTGTTTAACATAGTTGAAATTTTTGATAAAAAATTAAAAATTATAGCATTTAAATTTTTAAGGTATATTATTTAATTCAAGAAAATTAGGAATTTCGGCGAATTCCAATTTTAACAAATTCATAACAATTAATTGGTTGGTAATATGTAATGGGTGTGAGGACTTTTTTCATTCGAAATATTGATAACTATTATATTCACAAATTATATCTCTGGATTCATCAAAATAATTCTTTAATACACACAAATTACATCTCTAGACAAATCAGTAATAATGTCAAACAAAAACAATGTAGTTATAACAAACATAAAAAAAACAAAATTCATATAATGATACAGGGTTAATAAAAGCGCAAAATTTTACTCATTTGCTTAACACGCCAGTAGAATAGATATGAGAGTTTTGGACCACTTATGCAAAAAGGCAGATATATCAGTATTTGAGCCCCCGTAGGCCGCCGGCACTGGTTGTGTGGGTTGTTGGGTTTGTTAGGTGTCTATTGAGTAGTTGTGTGAGTTTCATAAATTTGGTGGCAGTGTTAAGGGAGAAAAATGCGAAAACGTTAATTTTCTTTGAATAAAATTTAATAGTGTGTGAAATTTCCATCCGTCCGCCACTGGTAATGCGAAATAATTAAAATAGCTTAGTGGCTTGAGTCGCGTTTCGCGATTTTTACGAGTACAGACTTGTTTCCCGACATTAAAGCGACGGTATGAAGTTCAACCATACTGTGATCATTTTGAAGGTTAACTAGTACCGCTGCCGATATGATGTAGAAAAATTCGCATTAATTTGAGGTTCAGATAGGGATATGTAAAGTAAAATCACATCCGCGATTTTTTTATGGACTTGTTTCTTTATATCAAGGTGACGAAGACGGCTCATCGAAACGGACTTTTCGTGGAGGTCAGCTCGTAAAGCGCAAACGACCTGATGTGGAAAAATACGCTGGATATCCTGGTAGGTGGGTTGAAATTGAAAATACAGGGTAGATTAATATGCTGAAATAGGTTTCAAGTAATCTTGCACATAGTTTTATGGTAACTAGGTAAATTGCTGAATAGAATAAAAGAGGGTTTAAATTATAAATTTAAAGCACTGAAAATTCAGTTTTATTTAATTATTCAAAGAGAACAGAAGCAAAAATAATGTTACTGGGAATTTATATAGCCTGCTATTTTTCACTGGTAACGGGTGAAGTGAATCTCGAGGACTATTTAAGGCGATATGGATTTTTAACGGAACCTAATGGAACATCTATAGCAGACGTAAAAGAGGGATTGATTAATTTTCAAGAACTATATAATTTGAAAGTCGACGGTACTGCAAATGAAGAAACTTTAAATTTAATGAATAAACCACGTTGCGGTTTACCTGATTTCCCTTTGAGTTTTCGTACAACCTCCCAAAAATGGCAAAAGGCTAAATTAAAGTGGTACTTTGTGTTTGCTGATTCGGAAAGGAAATTAGTAGCAGAAAAAGCTTTTGAAGTATGGCAAAATGTGTCAAACTTACAATTCACTTATTCATCTACTGCTCCGGACATAGTTATTTCCTATGCCGACGGGCAGTTCCGACACTCAAACAACAGAAGGTGTCAAGATGCGGGAAATTGTTATTATCTATTTGACGGGCCTTCTGGCGCATTAGGACATGCATATCTACCCAATAACGATACGTGTTGTGAAATTCATTTAGACCGATGTGAGATGTGGTATTTACGGTTGGATAAAATAGAAGATATCCCAGCAAACCAGACAAGTATGCTGTCTGTTTTGATTCATGAGGTCGGTCATTCTTTGGGGATGGAGCATTCCCCTTTTTGGAACTCAATAATGTATCCATATTATGGTCGTTTACAACTCGATGAAGAAGATATCCGAGGAATTCAATTTTTGTATGGAGCGAAAAAAATTCCTCAAAGTACGACCGTAAAAAGCATTCCAAAGACGACGAAAAAAATCCCCGAAAGTGTGACGGTAAAAAGCACCCTAAAGATAACACAGAAATATATCCATGAGATTCCTTCGAGTACACAAAAAAATATTATTTCCACAACTACCACTAATACCACTGTAAAAGGTACACAAGAGAAAGCAATAGACTTATGTCAAGTAGATGTTTCGGGATTGCAGTTTTTAGTATTAAGAAGCAATCTGTATATTATATATAAAGACAGGCTATGAATCATGGATATGGAGAGTAGAAACATAACATCAAAAAACGTTAATCTACGGAAAGTCCTACATTTTCTACCATCGGATGTCGCTGAAATAACTTCAATATATCAGAGACCGTCTGGTGAAATAGTTATGATTAGAGATAAGAAAAGATTATTCTACATCTCAGATGAGAACTTTAAACTACTGAAAACTTTAAGCTTTAGCGATTTCAAGCTCTCAATACCGGCAGATGCAATCATTGCTACGGTTACCAGTTATTCAGGACAAACTATTTTTTTCTTCTCAAATAATATGTACGCCGAGATCAACGAGTGTTCCTATGAAGGGAAAAATTACGGTTATATAAGCAGAGACTTTAGCGGTATACCAGAAAGTATTAGAAGTGCTTTTCGGTATACGAACTGAAGAATTTATTTTTTTGAAAATAATAGGTATTTCGAATATAATGAATTTGCAAATATTCTTGTAGACACTAATAAGTTAACATTAGGTTTGTTTAATATCCCTTGTCCAAATCTGACGCTTTACGAACAACTGAAAGAATTGTTGACTAGGATTTTAGCTATAGAAAATAAAAATTAATATCAAATTACTATGTGTATTATTTTCACAGCATTTGTTTGAGATGAGTATTTTCTTGAAATACAAATTACTAAGTAATATCACCCTGTAAATTCTCGAGAACTACTCCCAAGAAGCGGATCTTGCTGGAATGTGGTCATCACGGTCGTTGGGAGAGTGAGAGAGGACTTGTTTTGCGTACATTCGTACCCCGCGAAACGGTTTAAATACAGCGTTCTGATTGCGTTGAAATCAATTGTAAACAGTCTTGCATCGTGAAACTAAGTGTTTGTGCAGTGAAAACTATTTCTGGTAAGTTATCTTTTTTCTATTATTTTTATTATAATTTTTTAATTTTTTAAATATGTTTTGCTGTCTTGAAAGAAATTTCTAGACGCTAGACATTATTTTGTGTGTGTATTTTTGAGGTGATTTTTGTGTCTTAAATGGTAAATATGTTCTGAGTATTTCTTTATAAATGTTTTTCTCTTGATGTGACTTTATTGAGAGAAAATGTCTGTTTAGAATACATTATTTTACAACATTTTTGAGCTGAATATTCTCTGTGTGAGAAAAAGGCTTGTGCTCGTGTTAGCTTTATCTGAATATTTCTTTATAAATGTTTTTTCTCTTGATGTTGTTCGATATATTATGTTATAACATTTTTGGGGTAAATGTTTTCTGTGTGAGAAAAATATTGTTGGTCTTGCTCGCTTTATCTGTATGAATGATAGTCAGAAGACATTATTTTATAAAAAAATTGTCTTGGATTGAATAGTTTCAGTAGGAAGAAAGTTCCTTAGTTAAATATTTATTGGAGAAAAGTAATCAGGGTATGTTACTAATCAATATATTTCTGACCAGAATTACATCCAAAAGTCAGCAGAAGCTACAGGCAAGAAAACCTAACACAATATCAGTCAAGTCAGCAGAAGATACAAACAAAAACTAGCAAAAGTGAGTTTACTATTATTTTTCATAAAGTTATTATAGAATGTTATTTTTATTGTTACAGATGAATTTTTTAAGTGAAATTAATAAGATTTCCTCCTCAGAGTGGTCAGCCAAACCTACAACCAAGCTCTGCGAGTTGCGGACGTTCCAAAAGAAAAGAATTCTGGGCGCCAAAGTTGTAAAAACTAGATTTGGAGAAAGTGTCCTGGTGGAATTAGAAGACACCGTAGTATTTCTACCGAAACGAGTGACGGACGTCTTCAAGAAACACACCGAAAAATTTTCAACAGGCAAGTACGTTTTGATCTTCACGGGAGAGCAACACCTTGGAGGAAAACATTTGAGAGCGCTATTTACGATTGAGGAGGGAACCCCGACAACAACAACAACAACAACAGCAACCACAGAATAATTGTCACCAACAACAACAACAAGAACAACAACAGCAACAATAGAATAATTGTAAGTGTATAATTTTTGTAACTTTCTGGTGTTGGTAATCTTGTAAAGAGAGTGAACGAAAAATGAATTCAGATCAAATTGCTTGTCTTAGCGATGAAATTATCGTAAAACTGAGGGAAGTAGAAAATATTTTGAGTAAAAAGTCAAGACCATTGTCGCAAAGGGATGTGGAAACTTGGTTACAACATACCAAAAAACACATTCTTCTGTGCAACAAGGCTATTCGGAAAGCGGATTTATCGGTGGGAACGTTACGGAAATTGCAAACCAATATTGGACATCTGAAAAGATTCAAAATTATATTAGAAAATTTTGATAAATTGGGAATGGGTATTTCAGCACGTAACACTAACAGAAATCGTAGCGTTAAATGGGAAGAGGTAGCTTCCGCTTTCAATAGTCGCGTTAGAACGGGCGTCATAATCAATAAAAGTCATAAAGATGTTTTAGAGTTTTTGGGGGATGCTAGCAAAGTTTTTCAGGTTCGCATAAAAAATGTTTTGAAAAAAATCCTATGTTAAAGGTAAATTGTAGTTTGTGTGGAGAATTTGTTAAACTATCAGGAGATACAGAGATTTCAGACAAAAAGTATTTTACAACAAAAAATGAAGTCATTGATTTAGGGACCGATTTGCAATATTGGTTTGACTTGTACGTAAAAGATCGCATTTTAAATGCGCTTTCTGAATTTGCAACCATCGGATCGGGTTGGTCGATAAATGAAGTTATTTCCTTGGAAGTTAATATAAATAAGTTCGAGCTTAGTAAGGGCGCCTCATCCTACATTGAGCTACCAGAAAAAATTAAGTCCACTAAAGCTTGCATCAATGTTAAGAATCGCGATCAGGACTGCTTTTTCTGGAGTATTGTTTCCGCTTTATTTCCTGTCGCCAGACATTCTGATAGGCCTTCTTCATATCCACATTACAGCACAGTTTTGAATTTAACCGGTTTAAGTGCCCCAGTCAAAATTAATGAAATTTCAGTTTTTGAGAAGCATAATCAGTCAATCTCTGTAAATGTCTTCGGTTTGGAAATGGATGCACGTTCCAAGTTCACCGTCGTTCCAGTACGTTTGTGTAAAGAAAAGCGAGAGCAACATGTCAATTTGTTACTTGTTCAAGACAAGTATTTTCCGAAAAAAAGTGATATGGATGTAGAGGGTGTTGATGATGATGAGAGTGATAATGATGCTTATGAAATCCAATATCATTATTGTTTTATAAAAAATCTGTCACGCCTTATATCGAGTCAAGTTTCCAAGCATTTAGGAAAAAAATATATTTGCGATAGATGTCTAAATTATTTTTATTCAGAGGGAAAGTTAAAGGAGCATTCTGAATACTGCGAAAAGTTGAATGAATGTAAAATAGAATTTTCAAAGTTTTCTCACTTTCAATTTAAAAACCACATGTATAAAGAAAAAGTTCCGTTCATCGTTTACGCTGATTTGGAATCTCTTTTGGAACCGGTTATTGGTGGCAAGAAACCATCAACTAATAGTTTGCCATATGAAAAACATACCGCTTACATCGACATAACATCTATCCCCGATGATTCGCCAAAGGGATACATTTCAGAAGTAGATTTGGAGTACCCCGAGTGCTAACACGATCTTCACAAGGACCTACCCTTCTGTGCCGATCACAAATTCTAAAAATAAAAAGTTATTAACCACCCTCGATGATAAAGAAAAATACATTATTCATTATAGGAATCTAAAGCAAGCTTTGGCGCATGGTTTAGTCTTGAAAAAAATTCACCGAGTATTGCAGTTCGATCAGTCCGCCTGGCTGAAACCTTACATCGACTTCAACACTCAACTGCGAAGTCAGGCGAAACATGAATTTGAGAAAAACCTCTATAAATTGATGGTAAACGCAGTGTTTGGGAAAACCATGCAAAACGTGAGAAAACATCGAATTGTGAAACTGGTTAGAAAATGGAACGGTAGGATGGGCGCGAAAACTTAATTGCCAGCCCTAATTTTCAAAGTAAAACTATTTTCGATGAAGATCTGATGGCTGTTGAATTAAAAAAGCACAGTATTCTATTCGATAAACCTCTATACATTGGGATGTGCATTCTTGATATTTCCAAACTTTGCATTTATGAGTTTCACTATGATTACATGCTCAAAAAGTTTCCGGTGGAGCGGTGCAAACTTTTGTATTCGGACACTGATAGCTTGGTCTATGAGATACAGTGTGAGGACCTCTATGAAGAGGTAATAAAGGCGGATATTCAACGTTTTGACACCAGCGATTATCCTTCAGATAATCGCTGGAATATTCCCTTAGTTAATAGTAAAATACCAGGTCTAATGAAGGATGAGGTGAAAGGTAAAATTATGTTATCTTTTAGTGGATTGCGTTCGAAGCAATACACATTTAAGATTCAAGGAGGTAGCAACATTAAGAAAGCCAAGGGGGTAAAGAAGAGTGTGGTGAAGCGCAAAATAAAGTATGAAGATTACTTGGAATGTCTGCAGCAATTTACAGACCATTCAAATAAATCTTTCGTACTACATCAAACTCAATGCACTATACAATCGAAACATCACGATGTATATAGCATTGAGCAAACGAAAATTGCGCTTAATCCCTTTGACGACAAACGCTTTCTTATTCCCCACAGTTATGATACTTTGCCCTGGGGCCATTAAAAGATCAGGCAATTCTAATTTGAATTCTTTTTCTTTCTCTTTTGCAGATACCACAACAGAAACCGCAAAAAAAAGTCTTTCACATCATCATCATCATCAGTAACACTACTACAAGTCATCTACAACATTCCACCTGGATCATCGACCACACTGAAACAACTTGCAATTGAAGCGATCTGTCGCAGTGTTTCAAATCTTGCGGATTTCATCACCGCGACACCGCTTCCTTGGTCCGTATTTGATGATATGGTGGAACAATTTCCTATCATCAAATACCGACAGTTTGATGAAATATATTCAAACATGCAGGTAGATCACAAGACTCTCGTAGATGGCTTTGATGATGAAGCAGACCAAAAATTGTCACTCGACAAGAGAATCAGTCTGCTATTTTATGGGGGGTTAGAATCTCACGCCAGATATAAAAAGTATTCTGCAGCTTTTAAAATCAATAGAATTGTCGCTGAGTCTCGAGACCATATGAAATTTGATAATTTGCCCTTGTGCAACGAATGTTGCGAGAAACTTAAAATTTGTTTCGAAACAAGGAAACAATTTCATACGTATCGAGACTACGTGAGAACATACAGATATCGGCCATATCAACTCTTCATTTTATACGGATATCGAGGAAACTGGTGTGGCTCATGTTGGATGCCTTTGTTCACGATACATAAGCATGAACCAGAAGTTCCAAGATATTGGTATCAAGAACTGTTAGATATGCCTGATATTGTGTCAGAAACTTTCAACCCCTCCGACTGAAACTAAATAGTAGTTGATGCTGATGATGATGTGAAAAGCAGTAACATAACAAATTAGAGTAGCTCTTGTAATTTTTTTTTCTTTTACAGACACGCAACAACAACAAAAACAACGGCAACAACGACAACAACACGAATTCCAGATCTCAATTTAAAAAGCAAAGTCACCATTCTCAGTAGCAAATTTTTTTATTCTACACAATGGCGACCCCAAACACTCTTAAAGAGCATTGCATCAAGACGATCTGTCACAGTATTTCAAACTTAGCCAATTTCGTTGTCTGGGCACCTCTCCCCTGGTCAGTAATCGATGATGTGATGCACAGTTTTCCGAAACACAAATATGGACAACTCGTTCAGCTTTCTTCAAATACCCATCTAGACTCTGATGCCATTTTAGATGGGTTTGAATATGAAACAAATTTATCACTAGATCAGAGGCTTATTTTTTTGAATTTCGCCTACGATCTTGAAAAATTCTGTTCATATGATAGATATCAGGCATCATTCCAATATTTTACAATTTTTGCTATTGAATTTGGTGACTTTCGGTTATGCAACTCATGTAGGGAGACACTGAAAAGTGTTTTCCAACAGAGAGTAAGATTTTATAAGTTTAGGCCGCACTTTGATACATTTAAATACTATAGTAGAGATCTATACATTGTGTATCAATACAAAAAACATTGGTGTAGTTCTTATTGGATGCCGCTGTTTAAGATATGTAATGCAGATGAGTACCTTTTGCATGATATGGAAAGGTATTTTTCTGCAGCAAAAAAAAAAACAAAATTTTATTGATTTTTTGTTGTTGTTGTGTATGTATTGTTGTATTGTATAACTAGTAATTAGTTTTTCTTCTGTAAAATATATAATTAATTTTATTTGGTGTTGTTGTTGTTGTTTACTCTAGTGTATAATTATATAGTTTTAGTAATTAGGTATTGTATTTTATTAAAAAATATATATAGAGTAGTAAGTTCATGTAAGATTCGGTGCTGGTTGTGGTGGTGGTATATTGTATGCGGTATTTAATGATAAGTTAAATAAAAAAATATTCTGAAAACAGTTTTTTATTTTAAGAAATAAAGACCTTTAAATACCCAACTGTCTCACATCTGCAGATACAACATTTATCAATATCTATAAAAATGTCTACATGGATGAAGTACAACAGATATTTCATTTGTTAAACAAATTTTGCAAGATAAGTTAGTGGCTTTTGAATCTTCTATTGTTTTTTGAATCATTAAGCAGTTGTTGGATATCATCAAGTGCCGTTCAGTAACATCATCGTTTGGTAGCAAGTTTGAAATCTGTATGCCACAACAATAACATATGATTCTATCTCCTGAACCACTATAAAAGAATCCAAGTTTTGCTAAATAATTAGGTCTTGCTTTAGAGCTATAGGCCAATTGCCAAACGTAGAAAATCTGCTGGCAACACTTATTTTATCTTTATGAACAACAGGTTTTTTTCTATTTATTAAGTATACACTATCTGTATCGAAGAAGGAACAATTTGGATTCCAATCTAAATGGTCAGCTACAGGATCGTCTGTCATTTGCCAGTTGAATCCTTCAGTCCCACAAAATACACATCTTACTACATCATTTTGACCGAAATAAATAAAGCCAGCCCTTGCTAGTCTGGAAGCTGGGAATTCTGATGGCCAGTTTTCAAAGGTACGTAATCTGTGTTCGTATACTTGATACCAATCTCTACACTCCATGATTGTAATATATCAACTGAGGGAAAATTAAAAAACGGGATGATTTTATACATTTTATTGAGGTTTTCTCGCTACAATGTCGGCTACAATTTTTTCTCTGTAATAATAAAGATACTCTCTTAAAGCAATACTCAGTTGAGATGTATTATCAAAACAAAAAGAAGATAGTAGTCGTTCAACTGGTTGCGAACAAATTAAATATTTCCATGAACAAACTTCATTTAAAACTTTGAAATAATATTTACAAAAGTTCATTTCTAAATATGCTTCTACTCGACTAGAAATTATATGTTCAATTCTAAACTAAAAAGTTCCACTACATCACTATGAGAGAAATATAACGCAATAATATTTTGCATCAACAAGATTAGTTTCTCGTCATCCTTAGATCTTGTTTGGGTTATATGTAGAAATTCTCCACAGGAAATTGGTGACTGCTAATATTTGGGTTTTCTAAATAATTCTGATTCATCAACTTCAGAACGCACAAAACATCCGCCCATTCGAAGCTGTTCAAGACAATTTTCACATTATTTTTTTGCAGAATAACTACTGGTGCAAACGTTCGAGCTGGACTTAATGCACATTGGATTTCCAACTCAGAATTGATGAGAGGAAATTTGGTGTGTAACAGGTAAAACGCTTCTGTTTTAACTGCTTCTTCGTACATGTTTAAGATTCTATCTAGGTCGGCGTTGTAGTCAATTTCTTCAAAACTAGTATCATACTGCTGCTCACCAAATTGAACTGCTCTTACTGAAGGTAATGGGAAACTGAAAAGGTTTTATAACGTCTCCATCGTTGTCTTCCCTCCTACTCCTGTTTTACAAGTTATAGCCTGTTGCTGGAATCAATCCAGCTGTCGTGACTTTTATCAAAACCCAACCATCGAACTTTGACTTTATTGCCTTTTTTCTGCAACACTTTTTCCACGAGATAAAAGTCAGGGTTTGCGGTTTTTTGCAATTCTTCCTCATAAAATCCCCCTTGAATTGGTCTGCCACTCATATCTTCCAACAGGTAGGTAATGGGATTCGTTAGCTGATATTGACGTACCTTGAATAACTCTGTAGTCCAATTCCTGGTATGTCCTTTATCAAAGACGTATTTCACTTTACTTATTCGCACCACATCACCCACCTTGAGTTTCCTAGGTCCGGTAATTTTCAATCTATTGAATACTTTAATGTCTTTAGCATTAGCAGCAGTTACGTCGCTAGGGCGCATTTTCGTCGTCTGATGTTTTTGATTGTTGTAAGACTGAACGATATCAGGTAAAATGTCAATCCACTTGTAACTGCCATTTAAACTGAAATACTTGAATAATTTCTCCTTTAGCGTCCTTATCACGCGCTCACATATGGCTGCTTTCATCCCACTAAATGTACTATAGTGGTTAATCGAATATTTTTGCATTAGTTTCGTAAAGTGACTATTGTATTGTAGTATTCCTTTCCGTGGTCTGTTTGCAAGTTTTTCGGACGGCGCCCACCATTAGCAGTGAGAATACTCTCGAAAGACTTTGTCACCTCCTCTCCTGATTTTGCTTTCAGCTGCCTCGTCCACACGTTCTTGGAAAAACAATCAATTACCACTAAGATATACTTAAAATTTCTATTAGTTCCCGCATAAAGATCTAATTGTCCTAAATCAGACTGCCATAAATCATCGAAACCCTTAATGACGGTGTGACGTCGTGGAAATTTTTTTCTCACAGGTCGATGCAGTTCCTTTACAACTTGAACTTTTTCCTTGGAATAATTCATGATGACTACTATAATTTAACATGGCTGATGCCTTTTTATTTAGTCTTTAGAGCAGATTGCTGTTGCTGCTGCTGCTGTTGCTGTTGAATGGCTACAATTTTTGGATTAATCATCTTTAGTTGATTGTTGATTTGCGAAGAGACTTCGTTTTTGTGAGATCGCAGTTCGCTCTTGATGCCATCTGATAATTTTTTCATCTCTAAGTTCATCTTATTAACTTTATCACTCATTTCATCGTGTAATTTTTGCATATCCACATATAGTTCGGGTACAACTTTTAGCATTTTCTCTTTGATGGCCTTCACTTCATCAATATCGTTTTTCAATTGCGAAATTTCATCACTTATAGTCTGTTTTAGATTCTCTTCAATTTGCTGTGGCAATTTCGTAAGCTGGTTAAGCTGGACGTTGGTATTCGACTGAAATTCCAGAAAGGTCTGTTGATTAACCCTTAAGCTGCTATCAGTAGTATGTTGATTTTTCTCAAATTTTCGCATACTGTTGTAAACCTTATCGCTGAAATCATTGAATGCCACTTGAAAGTCCTTTTTAATTTGAGACAACTTGTCGCGTACTCTGTCATCGACATAGAGCTTATTGGCGGCATCCATATCCGCTTTGGGATCTCCAACATTTGAAATTATCACTTTCTCTACATCGATATTTCCATCGGCTGTGAAGGAAAAAGGTATTTTTGTGCGCTCATAATCACTCGGTTGCTGTTGTTGAACAGCACTTCGACCAAATTTATCGAGAGACATTTTACTAATGACTGCTTTGGTTATTTGTCGCGTATAATATTGGCTTCTTTGAGCTCATTTATTATCGCTACAATTTCGTTGTCGTGGGATGTGTTGCCGGCCTCTTTCGATGCAACAAGTAACCTTAAACGATCTACCAATTCATTGGGATCGTCCCAGTAGACGTATTCCATAGGCTTTGTATTGTATTTCAACTTCATACCTCTTCCTTCGCTGCTGCTGCTTGGTTTAATTGGTTTTATAAACATAGGTTTAATGACATCCTTGCATTTGGATATTCCTGAGGGTTTCAAATGTCCTTTTACATTCCGGTGTACTAATGCCCGCTCCAAAACTTTTTGGTACACGATTTTGTCATCTGGAGTGTATGCGGGGTCCTTGTAGAATATCAGTTGGTAAAGACCAGGTGATCCTCGAAACACAGCGTCTCCAACAGTAAGACGTCCTGTCCTCATATCAAAGTTGATTTCTTTGTTACCGAGATACCACTTGGAGGTTTTCGAATTGTATGAGGGCCCATAAATGTTGTCAATTTTATCACTCTTGTGGAAATATTCGGTTACATACTTTTGCACCATTGCTGGATACTGCTCCATATAGGACTCAAAAGTTTTGTCAGAGTAATTAGTCGGATCATCATTCTCTTCTTCCGTTTCCTCGGCTTCAGCATCGGTATAAAAACTAGTCTCTGCGACTGGTTCTTCCTCGAGGAATAGACTGGATTTTGGTGTTAACGGCTCTAGTTTTTCTTTTTTCACAATTGGATGTAGTCGAAACTATTTGTTTCAAAGGTCCGACTACCGGTTCAAAGAGCTTCTTGAGGGTCTCATCGTTTTCCGATTTACCCAGTTTCAGACTGAGGTACTTCTTGCGAATGGACCGTGCTAGTTGTTTGATTTTTTCTTGCGAAAAGCTTCTGCAATGCTGTTGCTGCTCACTGAAGACATTTTTGTTGACTGACTGATTATTTTTCGCTTTGTAGTCTTATATATTTATCGAAACCTTGTCGATATCGCCCTTCGTTTAAATTGAAGTCTGTAACAATAACCACGAACCCGTAGCGATCCTGCCAACACTTTGAACACAAGTCTTTAAACTGTTCGAATGACATATCCGGAGATACGTGTTCATCATAGGCGTGCTTTAAATTGATTTCATCTTGTTTGAATAGCACAATCACATTACAATTGTCTCGTATTAGCATTTTACTATATGTCTGCAACAAATAAATTGAATCGATGTGTCGGTGTCGTCCCATGGAAAAGAAATTCTGAATCTTTTTCTGTTTATCACCAGCCACATCATCAAAAATAAACACTGAATACTCACAGGCGTCTGATGGATCAATTACATTTTCGTTTTCGCTGAAAGGGAAATATGACACACCTTTAACGCTCTTGAGAACCTCTTGTAGTAGTTGGTATTTTGGTTGGTACAAAGATTTCGAGTACACGTAGACATTTTTAAATCGCAATCCGTTTTCGTTGAACAAAAGCGAGAGCAGCGCATTGGTTTTCCCGCAGCCGCTGGGGCCGCAGAACGCCGCCCGGACGGAATTTGGCCATAGTTTCCCATTTTACGATGGCACACTATCATTGTCACCCCCTTCCGCCACAAAATCTAGATTTTCTATAGGCAATTGAATATCTTGCTGCTTTATGTGCATCTCAAAGTAAACTGATGTACATGTGTTTTGGGTGGACGTTTAAATATAAAATTTACTTTCTGAACGTCAGTCAGTCAGTATTATGTTAACCGCTGAAGGTAGTGGAAGTGTAGTGAACACTCTAATCAACAAATTACCCTTTGAAATTCACCTTCCTGGCTATCAATTTTGTGGACCGGGTACGAAACTCGAAAAACGCTTAGCTCTAGGTCAGCGAGGTATAAACAAAACCGACGCAGCTTGTCGGGATCACGATATTGCTTACAGTAAAAGCACTTCTCTGGCAGACCGTCATAAGGCAGATTTTGAGTTGGAGAATAGGGCTTGGGAGAGATTCAAATCTAAGGACGCTTCACTCGGTGAAAAAGCAGCTGCTTGGCTCATAACAACGACTATGAAAACCAAACAGAAACTCGGTCTTGGCATGAAATCTCAAAAGCGAAAGAGGAGTAGAGGTGTGAAAAAATCATCCCGTAAGCGAAAATCTTCAACAGGCAAAACCCTTTTACCATTTCGAAAGCATGTCATGCTACCTACGAATAAAGCTATCGCTAACTCTCCTGCAGGACAAAGTCTACGACAGTCATCGCTGATGGCTTTGAGAGCGGCTAGGATGGCAATTAAGAAAGCTGGCGGTCGTAAGAAAATTCGAGTTCCTCGTGTGATACCTTTCGAGTCAAAAGTCGGTGGAATTCTCCCATTACTCCGGCTATTTGCAGGACTCTCAGCTCTTGGAACCCTTACTGGAGGAGCTGCAACTTTGGGTCAAACACTAATAGACGCAAAAAATGCTAAAAAGAAACTCGAAGAGGACAGACGACACAATCAAGCTATGGAGGAGATTGTAAAGAAAGGGTCCGGGCTCTACTTGAAAAAGTCCCGCAAAGGAGGCTTCGGTCTCTATTTGAAGAAACAACAAAAAAACTCCCGATAAAGCTACCCAGTCGAGCACTTTACACCAGCGAGCTTGTTGAATACGCCAAAAAATTGAAAATACCAAATTTTAAAGGTGTATTTATGCGTGATGCCTTACCTAAAAACAAACAACCATCAAGAACCGAGTCGGCAATCATCAACTTGGATTCTAGTCACAACAAAGGCACACACTGGGTAGCTTATATTAAAAATGGAAACGTTGCGCAATATTTCGATAGTTTTGGTAATTTGAAACCGCCTCGTGAATTGGCTGAGTATTTAGGAAGTAATGTATCGATACTCTACAACAACGACTCCTACCAAAAGTATAATCAATCTAATTGCGGTCATTTGTGTCTGCAATTTCTCTATAATAACACCTAACATTGAGGGAAATCAACCACCATCGAATTACCTGAAGGCAGCTTCGAAATTGGTGATATTGAAGCGCACATTAGAAAAGTCTTGGGTGTGCAGCATTCGAAGGATGTGGATGAGATTTTCTCATTGAAACCCAACAATAATACACTTAAATGTGAAATATACAGCAGTAAATACGCAATAGACTTTCAAAAGGAAAACAGCATCGGTGCCATACTGGGTTTTTCCAAGAGACTGCTCACACCTCTTCAAGTGCACAGCTCTGATTTACCAGTGAATATTATAAAAGTGCGAACAATCCATCTCGATAGTAACATCACATCGGGAGCATTCTACAACGACAGACCGTCACATACCATATACGAGTTTGCCATTGGAGTTGATCCTGGTTTCGCTATTGACGAAACACCTCAACATCTTATCTACCTACCTATCAACCGCAGAGAAATACACAACATAACTTTGAGAATTCTTAATCAGGAATCTGAACTCGTCAATTTCCGAGGGGAGGAAATCATTGTGAGACTGGAACTGAAACAGCTATTGCAGCAATAATGGGACGCTTACTCATATTTGAGCATCCTCATAAAAGTACAAACATACCACAGCCAAAGTCAGTATCAACGAAACCTTTGAAGAGATCACTTACGTTCTCCAATAAACTATTTCTACAATCGCTAGGCTATCATGTCAACTCAAGCATTCGATATCTTCCGAAAGCCCAGTTTCGATGACAGCATTCGCATAATGGAAGTCAGAACCTACTATCCCTATGTAAAGTAATTTGGGAACAACGACATAGTGGAGATTACTGTGAACCAAGCCGATTCCTGGTTATCCATGGCGGACTCTTATATCGCCGTTAAGGGTCAAATTAATGTAACGGCAGGTGCAGGTGAAGTTTCCCTATCCCCTAATGCAGGAGCATTGTTCTTCGATAATATGGTTTACGAACAGTGTGGTAAAGAAATGGAATCGGTTCGCGATCCTGGTCGCGTCAGTGCCATACGAGGTTATCTGTGCTATGATCCTACCAGTTCAAGAGAATTGAACTCAAAGTCCAGCATATATTCCCCAACGATGATATGAAACTTGAACTGCTGCAAGCCGTTAAGCAGGATACCGGCATTATTATTCCCTTTCGTAAATGGGAACTTCATGAGTTGCCTGCTCTGAAGATAGGCGCCACACGAGAAATTTGGGCTGTGAAAACTTGTGCTGCTGTAGAGAATCCTCGATACGTCATCGTTGCCTTCCAGACCAATAAGCACAGCAACATAGCGGCTGATCCCACGGAATTTGATCATATCCACATATCTAATATTCGTCTAACTCTTAATGGAGAATTTTGGCCGAACGAGAGATGGCTATTGGATTTCCCCAGGAACGAATACGGAGAAGCCTACAAACGCTACACGGACTTTTATCCCAGTTTTGCTGACAAAAGACACCCGCTCCTAGACTATCTCACCTTCAAGAATCACACTCTCTTCGTAATCGATTGTTCCTGACGTGAAGACAGCATGAAATCCTCCACTGTGGATGTACGCCTGGATATTGAATCTCAAACAGGTTTTCCTGACAAAACACGTGCCTTCTGTATAATCATCCACAATTGTTTGATGGAGTTTCTCCCACTCAGCGAAATTGTTCGTAACCTATCATAAAAGAGCATATCTTCACATCACAACTTCAGTTCACCATGGAAATCGCAATCGTTGACATTCAAGGCTTCATGCTTAACGGGGAATTTGTTCCCAAAGAATTGGCTATCAAGACACATGCAACGGGTGTCATACATTACCTGTTTAAGCCTCCTCGGCCATTTGAATTGCTGTGCAAGGAAGATCGACGAACCGTCAGATATTGTGAGAATTTTCTTCATGGACTCAGCTACAATGGTGGAATCTGGGATGTAAGCCAGTTGAATATGATTTTGAATTTTCTTCTCTCCAGATGTTCTCATGTCTACGTCAGAGGTCACCAAAAATATGACTTACTAGTTAAAAAGTGTAAAAATGAGCTTGGGCTCAATCATGTAAAGTTCATAAATTTGGAGCATACCATCAACGCCATAAAGTTGAGAGAAGGACCGTGAGACAAGTAAATATCCCATAGTCTGTGGCTATCATTATGAAGATTCTAATGAAGAATACGCAGAATACAAATGTGCTATAAAAAATTGTAATGATATTTATGATTGGTTAATCAATAACATTTTACCTCAATAAATGAATGAAGTATAACATGCATTTTTATTTCTCAAAATTATTTTATTAACGAGTGTATAGATCTTGTACATTTCAACATAAGTTTTACCAACAATAATATCAAAGATATAACAGCAAAACATAATAATATTAATAAGTTATTGAGTTCTCTCTGAAGCGAATTTGGTAGCTGTTGTCTACTAGTCGTTGCTGTTGCTTCGGCTTCCTGCTGGCAATCATAATTTGCTGTTAATCCATCAAAATCCTCCACAGTGCCATTGTAAAAGAAAATTTTAAGTTTGTAGCGTAATGGGGTGCCATCTTTAGGAAATTCTGCAAAATATGCTGGTAGTAGCCCATCATTTAGCAATGTCCGCCTCATTAGCGAAAAATCAGATCTATTTGAGCAATTTCTAGAAAAGCATACCGCCACATTTTCCACTCCCTGTGGTATATTTGTGTATAGCATGTTTTGTGATATAAAAGTCAATATCACAAAACCAGTAGTAATACTAGCTTTCACTAATATCATTATTGAAAATGACGTATACGTCTTTATTCTTCAGTTAACAATTTTATAATGCAACACTTATACCTTTACACCCTGTTTTGTATTCACCCAGAAATGGCCGAGTAGAAAGAGCGTCGAGTTAATTACAAAGGTAAGTATATTCCCCATTACAGGTCCTCAGTTCGATCCCATCTCTCGGCTAACATTTCTGGCAAATTTTTTTAATTCTTATTTAATTTATCTCTGGTGGGAGAGTCAACCGCATTCGCGGTAGTGGTAGTGAAAAACGTACATTTGAACGCAAACACGTTTCCCGCAGTATCTCTTGAAGTGAGTAAGATGCCTTACAGTGACGTTATGTCCAACAACCATCGCTTTAATTTTACCAACCGAAAAACTACCAAGAGAATTACTCCCAACTACTTAGTAGCTCACTACAAATTTGCAAATTTTCTGCAAATAGTATTTACCGCTGAGAAAGTAGTCCTGCGTTCAAATAATCATGAAGCCCTTCTTCAAGATGAGTCTAATCAACCGAATCCATTTCCAAAAGAAGAAACATCATCTGTGACTTTTACGCCAGCTGGGTTTGAAAAATTTCTAACTTTTATCAGTGAGTACAGAGATGACAACAACGTACTGGTTTCCGAAGATTACGACAACAATTTACGGGCCACCATATGGGCAGAGGATGGGGAAAACCACTTATTTATTGAAAAAAATAAAAGCAATAATTATGAAATTATAATTCCTCTTAATGTAGTTGCTCGATTAGATTTAAAAAAATTGTATGATATTTTTTATAATTTTAATAAAACATATTCTTTCTAATAATCTCACGTTTATTTGTTCCCTCTAATTTCAACAATCCACCTGAAATTGCAAACATCAAATGGCTGGCCGGAATCCGACTAGTTGACCTTCAAAATGATCGCAGTTTGATGACCCCATACCCAGCACTTTGATCTTTGGAAAAACAAGTCTGTACTCGTAAAAATCGCGAAACGCGACTCAAGCCACTAAGCTATTTTAATTATTTCGCATTACCAGTGGCGGACGGATGGAAATTTCACACACTATTAAATTTTATTCAAAGAAAATTAACGTTTTCGCATTTTTCTCCCTTAACACTGCCACCAAATTTATGAAATTCACACAACTACTCAATAGACACCTAACATACCCAACAACCCACACAACCAGTGCCGGCAGCCTACGGGGGCTCAAATACTGATATATCTGCCTTTTTGCATAAGTGGTCCAAAACTCTCATATCTATTCTACTCACGCCCTTCTCAAATTCTGCGCTTTTACAAATCTTCATTCCCATCCCCTCTACATGACGGTGATGTGCAGGTCCTGGTAGTGCTTTTGTTAGAATATCAGCAGGCATTTCTTCAGTTGGTATATATCTCAACGTTATGCTATTTTTCTTTACCAATTGACGTACAAAATGGTATCTTGTAGAAATATGTTTAGTTCTTGAATGACAAGTAGCATTTTCAGCAATGTACTTTGCTTTTCGATTGTCTGTTCCAAGATTGATTTGCGATAAATCAACTAAATCCAATTCTAGCATTAAATTTCGTAAATATAATGCTTCTCGAGGTGTTTCTGACAGGGCTACGTACTTGGCTTCGGTGGATGAAATGGCAACTGACTGCTGCTTCTTCGAACGCCATGATATTGCAGCTCCACTTAATATAAATACATATCCTGTGTATGAAATTCTGTCTGTAACGTCATTTGCTTGATCGGCATCAGAATACCCTAAAATTCTAAACGAATCCTATATAAATACTAGGCCATAATTTTGTGTAGCTTTCAGATATCTTAATACACGCTGCTTACCAATAAGCATCTTTATATTTCTCGTTAAATTGTGATAATCTGTTAACAGTAAATGTAATGTCTGGACGAGTAGCTGTTGTTAAATACATAAGTGATCCAATTAATTGTCTGAATGGTTTTTCAGCATCTTTTCTTCGGTATCGATCTCCATTTGGTAACTTCATCTAAAAATCATTGGGAGTATTCACTGGCTTACATTCTTCCATGTGAAATTTCTTCTTTTATATATGTCTGTTGACGCAACTCAATTTCACCATTTTCTTGATTAATTTCAACTCCTAAACAATGCCGCGCTAATCGTAAATCATTTATTTCGAATTCCTTTGCCTAGTTTTAATATCACTTAATTTCTGTTTATTCTTTGATATATATATATATATATATATATATATATATATATATATATATATAGGGTGTAAACGGTTTGAGTGCAAAGATTTTGAAGAACAATACTTCAGGCAAAAACAAATCAAAAAGCTTTATAACATTTTCTAAAATAAACTATAGTTTTGCCAAAAAGAACACATAAAGTTAGATTTTATGTAGCCCTTGCTACAGTGAATAATACAATAATTTCGATTTCAAAATGTCGGTAAATCTAAATATGTAAATACTCAATAGCTTATACATCTTTAATAGCCACATTAAAAATGAAAATTGATTATTTAAACTCGAAATATGCTTTTATAATTTAGTGTAAGTTTCTCCGAATAGATATGGCAACGTGGCATACAGACCAACTTATTTACTACATTTTTTACTTTAACGACGACTGAGAGTTACGATTGTTTTTTGCGATTTCGATTCTTGTAAATAAGAATAGATAAACGGTAAAGTGATTTGAATGATATCTATTTGATGTAGACTTCGTGGTTTGCTTTCCATTTAATATATTTTTTAAATAAATAAAATCGGTTGTGATTAGTGTGTAAGTTGGAAAATTAAGAATAGTGCGACAGTATTTATTTGTGATAAATAATGGCCGATTATACAATTAGGGAAATACATGACATGCTCTTAATTTATGGGGAAAGCAGACGTAATTGCAGAATAGCAAGAATGTTATACAGGGAAAGGTTTCCAAACAGACGCCTGCCCAATGCTAGGACATTCGTAGCTGTGTCGCAGAGGCTTCTGGAAACAGGTAGTGTAATACCACAAATAAACAATCGCGGACCACAGCGACATAATCGAATCTTAGCTGATGAGGATCAAATACTAGACCTTATCGACCCATATCGTAGCACACGGAGTATTGGAAGTGAGCTGCAAATTTCTCACACTGTTGTTCATAGAACATTACGGGAACAATTGCTCTATCCATATCACATGCAGCGGGTTCAAGGGCTTTCAATTGATGATTTTCTACTTATGGGGACACATGAAAAGTAAGGTTTACACGACTCCAATTATTGACGAGAATGACCTTAGACAACGCATTTTTGACGCTGCTGACGAAATCCGAAATATTCCAGGAATTTTTTCTCCCATACGTGAAAATTGGATTAAAAGGTGTCGTGCTTGTGTCGATAGTAATGGTGGGCATTTTGAACATTTGCTGTGAATAATCCGTTGTTTCAACTCAGTTCTATGATTATAATAAATTCGGTAAGTAGGATTACATATTTACTTGTCTAATATAAATAATATTAATTAAATCAGTAATAATGACTCTTCGAATAATTTAACTGGTAAAAAACTACATATACAGATCTCTTGAGTTGAATATCATATTTACCCAACTTTGTATAATTGCATAAAAGAAAGTTTAGACATTACCACCTTGTATGGTCTACCCCAAATGTCAGTGTCCACCTCCCGGATTAAGGCTTCCCAAGCTTCGCGCTTGCTGTGTTTAATGGCTTTTGTCAGTCTGCTGCGTGACTCTTTATACTCAGCCTCTAGCATTGCATGGGCCGACTTGCCTCTAGCCCGTTGCGCCAATCTTCTGACAATTGCTTCTGAGTTCAGCAATTGCCTCGGTCCACCAGTATTCTGGTATGTGGGATTTCCTAAGAGATCTTCTTGGCATGGTGATATCACATGCCTCCGTAACTCCTTTGATTACTATCGTCACCTTGTCCTCAGCTGGGTTGGCGTTAAGTGCATCTTTATTCATCGCAAGGCAAAATACCTCCGTGTCGAATGCATTCGCCTTCCATCCCCTTGTTATTTTCTCATTTCTCGTTGGTAGTGTTTGGTTCTTGATATTCCAGGCAATGGCACAATGATCACTGTGAGTGTAGATGTCAGTTACTCGCCATTCTGGGTCATTTTTTATGAGCTTCCTACTGACGAACGTTAGGTCTATAGTTGAGCTGGCTGTTCCCCTGACATAAGTTGGTAAAGTTCCGTTATTCAACAAGTCCAAGTTTAGCACCTCCAGGGCTTCTAAGAGAGCTTGCCCTTTCCTATTTGTTCTTTTACTACTCCAATTAGTAGCCCAAGCGTTAAAGTCGCCTGCGACTACTAGTGGTTTTCTATCTAGCGCGTCATTGACCAATTGGTCCAAGATCTCCTCAAATTCCGCCAGTGACTGGTGGGGTGTAACAACTATAGAAATATACTCCATTAATTTTGGCCCCGACAAAACCCCTTTTACGTTGTTTCATCACTTCCTGAATTGGATAGTTAGTGCAAGACCAAATGGCTGCTTTACCCCATGCATCTGACTCCCATCTTTGGTTGACTATGTTCCGGAATGGCTCGGCGATGATTGCTATGTCCGTGTTTTGCTCGCGAATGGTTTGCTTCAGCAGGTCTTGTGCAACCTCACAATGGTTCAGGTTAAGCTGTAGTATTCTCATATTTGCGTTTTTCAAGGTACTCTTGGTATGACGGGCATTTAAAACTATTTGTGTGAAGTGTCCGTCGTTCTCTTTTCCTTTACACAAGATGCATTTTGCAGGATTTCGCCATATGGCCACTATCGCAGCAGCGTAGGCATGTTTTGGACCTGTCAGGTCCTGTGCAATTCCTTGCAATGTGTCCAGCACTGACAACTGTGGACATCCTCCACAGTTGTCAGTTCATCTAGGTCCTTAATTTCCAGGAAGGACTCGCGTGTTAGCGCCTTTGTACCTGCGACGTCCTGTATTTTCCCCTCTAATGTCTTGCAGAGTTCTTGCACATTCAGTGAAGCCTTTGGGTTTAACTCAAGTACGAGGTTTCCAGTGACATTTCTTCTGATTTTAGTCACGTTAGCCCCTAGCTCATTAAGTCCCTGCTCATTTTTTATTCTTCTCAGAACATCCGCATACGATTGGCCCTCCTTCGCCGCCACGACAATAGCATTCGGTTTAACTTGTATTGGTCTTTTTTTGTCCTTTCTTTTGGAGAACACTTTCTTCCATCCTTCAGTAGTGGTCATATCTGGGGTACTATGTTCATTTATGATTGGAGCTGACTCTCCATCTTTCCTAGTAAGACCTGGTGCATGTTTGCTGTCTTTCTTGTGTTCTCTGCTCTCCTGTCGTTTTCCATTGCGGAATGTCAGATTCAGGTTTGTCTCTTGTCTGTGCTCTGGTGTCGTCTGCGTGGTAACAGCTGGCATCTGCTGACATACGGTTGCGTTTTGTTCTAGTTTTACTAGTCTGCTGTAAGTGCTATGCATCGCATTTATCTTCTTCTTTATGTCCCCATGGACGTTATTTCTAGATGTAACAAAGCTGAGGAGGTCCTCAATTTGTTCCCCACGTTTTATTAACTCTAGTTTTCTTTTGTCCACATTGTCTTATGTATTTGTGTTTGTTTTTGTTGCATTACTCATTGATTCCCACGAATTTCTAGGGAAGTAGCAGTCCACCCCAGTAGAGCCCCGATTACTGGGGTAAGGCCTTCATACATCTGGAGTGCGACCTGGTACTCCAGGGGAACCGTTTGCGACACCATATATCCCTGGTGCCACTCAGCCCTTGACACGGTATCTAACGTCGTAGCTTGGGATCTTAATTGGTGGGATAAGGTAAGGAGATGGGCAGAACAGGTGGGATAGAGGTTGGTGACCTAGTTTCCCTATAAGGTAAGAATTTAGGAGAAACCAGGGCTCGCGTGGGCAGGGTCGCATCCCTGAAGCAAGCCTGCCGGGATCACAGGGAGTGCTTACCGCTACCCGTAAGTGTGTGTGTGTGTGTGTTTGTTTGTGTATGTATATAGCTAGGTGGTTTGTTATCGTTTAGCTCCTGTAAGTCTTGACCCATTAATATCATTTTCGCACAAAACAAAATAAATATATTAGGAATGTCCAAAGAGAAGAGTGGAAAATTGAAATATTAACTGGGGATCACTATAGTTTTAAGGAGAATACAATATCTTCGAAATAGAAAGCAATACGGGCAAAAATCTTGTTATAGAGTTTTCTAAAATAAACAGAAGAGCGTTTTATCATTAGGCGAAAACTGGGGAAATGGTGGGGTCACTATTTTTTATAGAGAATTTAACATCTTAGAAATAGAAAGTATTATTGCTCTAAAAAAATCTAAAATAAATAGAAGCGTGTTTTATCATTTTGCGAAAGTTTCTGATGTTATGTGTATTATTTTCGGGAACAGAAAATAATACAAATTATGATATTAATTCTTTAAATTAATAGAAACTTAATGTAAAATTTTGCGGAATTTCTATAATGATGCACGTATACCCGATATTCATTGGATGAGAATTGATAAACTAACTATTTCCTTAAAACGAATGAGTACATTATTGAATTTATTGAAGGGATGAAGAATGAAAAGTGTGTAATATTTGATTAATAGCAGGTTAATCTTAACAATAAATACATTTTTATAAAAACAAAAACCGACTTCAAAAGAAAATTAACTAAAAAGCAGGAAATAATTTGTGCTACAACAATGAAATACTTTTTCTGAAGTCGGTGCCAATTTGAACAGCGAAGTTGCGAAGTACAACTATCAATTAGTGTACTTCCCAGAATAGTTTCCTTTTAGCTTGGCACCGACTTCAGAAAAAGTATTTCATTATTGTAGCAAAAATCTGTCTCTGCTGAACCTTATAATAAATCGTTATACAGTTTTAATTGATATAACATGTAGGATGTAGTTTTTAATTATAATTAACTTTGTCTGATAACAATTTGAGTGGTTATTAAAAATAAAGGTAAACAAAATTTATATTCTTTATCAAACCTAGTACACAATTTGGAAAATTGACATGAAGTTCTATTATACAATTTTAAGTGATGTGATTAGATGCTTTTTATAGTTTTTGTTACCCCTGTTTGATAAGATTTTTATATATTATGAAAAATAAAGGCATTTTACGTTTAAGCAAAATTCATATTTGATGTCAAACTTCGTATACAGTTGAAAAAGTGACATCTAATGATTATAGTATGTGATTCCGACAATGCAAATATTTTTATAAAGAATATTTTTTTCTGTAAATAATATTCATAAGAACTTTTTCCATTTAAACTCAACTTATGATGACACATTTTATATAAAAATCAACTGAGAACTTCCATCTTGAAGTTGATTAACTGACATTTATTTGGATTTATTTCCAAACAACTTTCAATTTATTACAATTTTTAATAATACAGCACAATTGGATGCAGTTTTCAATTCTAATAAACTTTACTTGATTACAATTTGAAATATTATAAAAAAATAAAGTTACCTTAGTTTTAAAGAAATTGGTATATATTTTGAAACCTGCTATATAGTTGGAGAAGTTACAGAAATACTTATACAATTTTTAGTGCAGTGGCATAAGTACACGCAGTTTTTAATTCTAATTACTTCTATTTGATAACAATTTTAGATCTTAATAAAAATGATGATAGTTTAATTTGTATTCAAAAGTCCTCATAGATGACAAACCTTGTCTGCAGTTAAAAAAGTGTCATGGCTCTTTACGTTATAGACCATGTAAATCTGTTTGTCAAAAATTACTTTTTCTCTTAAAATTATTAATAAAAGGAAATTGCATTCATTTATGAATACACACTGTATATTCATATTCTCTGTCACTTATTTTAATTAATTCATCTTATTTATAATTTACCCCAAGTTCCGAACAGTTAATACCAGCAACTTCAGCAAAGTTTACTGTATAAAATTATCGTTAAAAGTTATCCCCGATTTTATAAAAAACGGTAAAAGCTTTGTTATTGAAAAAGAATATGGGACCACTTCGGGATACCCCGGAACTAATCAAATTTCTCTTCAATTTCTCCCATGCTCCGAATAAAAATGTTTCCATATTTTTAATACCGACGACACCACCAAGGCATAGAGTATAAGATAAAAATGGGTACAAAGTTTCTAAGGAACAAGCTATGTTATTGAAAAAAATAGGGACCACTTTGGGATATCCCGGAACTAATCCAGTTTCTTTTCAATTTGTCCCATGTTTCGCAATAAAAAATTCCCCCGGAACAGGATCCATTATAAACGGTCGAAATCCCTTGAGCCGTTTGCGAGTAATCGGTCAACAAACCTAAAAAAACATAGATACATACGAATTGAGAACCTCCTTCTTTTTAGAGTCGGTTAACAAGTGACAAAAATATATGAAATGAATATAAATTTCAAAAAAGACAAAATTTAATAAACCTAGACAATGACACAACTAACTGGCAAATGTTGAAAATCTCAAAAGTATTAATAACGCCAAAATATTAAAAATGTTAGTGATATTGAAAACGTGAAAACTGTAATATCAAATATCAAAAATCTTAACTAAGTGTTACTCTTCATTATAAATATGAAAATAATGTATTTAATGTATTTTAGAGGCCGTTGTAGCCATATAATGAATGGGAAAATGAAAAAATGTTTAAGTAAGTCAAATACGCCCATTTGTCTAGCCCGTGCGAAACAGGGACGGGTCAGCTAGTTCTCTTATAAATTCTGATATCCATGTTTTTGCAAATAATTATTCGATTACAAGGCCAAACGCAACTTGTACAAACTTTATTAAATGAGTCAGACATTATTCGTCTAACATTATTACCCGGAGCAACGATTTATTATTATTATAATAGATATTAAACTAATTAATAAGTCTTAATACTTCTAAATGTAAAAATATTTATTTTATTAACACTATTTCTGCTAAATAAATAATTTTGTGTCTTTGAATCTTTACTTACTCTCAAATAATATTTGAACGTCAAAATTTTAGCTTAGTGCAAAAATTAATTAATTATAATTCACAAACTGATATTTCTGTGTTTTTGAGAGAGCCAGATTAACCATAAATTTGCAGTTTCATTTCAAAATAATTATTTTTCTGAGAGTCAATGAGGACCAATTTATCGACATAAAGCCCCACCCTCTAAGAAGTCATAAAACAGGGAAGAGAGAGAATATAATTTTCGAGGACAAGGCTCAACTGCGGGAGGGTCGTTAGTTTTAATGACGTCGCTAATGAAACAATCCAAGAACACAATTATGAGAAATGACACATTCTGCTTGGAGTATCTCCCAGAACGATCATCTTCCAAACAAAATGCTTTCATTTCACATCTAATTTGCAACGATGAATAATGCCTTTTGTTCCCTTATTAACTTGTTTCAACATTTAGATAAGTAGAAGCATGCTTAGATTTTTCAAGAATATTTTTTTAAATGATTTTTTGTACTCTGAAATGTTGTAATTATGTAAAGTATGATGATTTTTATTATTAAAAAATCAGTATAACCATATATGTGTTAGCTTTCCGATCAATTAAAGAGTTTCGGTTAATAACAAATTATTTATCTATTCAGCAATGTGCTTAAATACTGTATACTTTCTTTTATAACCAATAGGAATTTGATTTGTATTCCTTTTTTATTATATATTAAATAGAGACCACTAAATTTCTCTGTACGTTGAAACTAGCTTATTAATTAAAAACTCATCAGAATAGGCAAATGTAGAATACATCGCAAAACTATATATAAAGTCGCATTCGAAGTACTTTACCAAGATGCAGAATAATTTGGTAAACTCTAATTTTGGGTTAATGAACTAATTAAATTATGCAAGAATAGTATTCTATGTATTATAAGTTACTGGACACCAACGTGTAGCTAGATTGAAACCTAAATGTGGTTGATAGTTGGGAGGGACAAGATCAGTTCCTCAGCCAAAAATTGCAATCGTTGTACCTTGAATCCATAGTGAACCGTTGCTGTCTAATAAGATCCATTCCCAGAACAACACCGAGTTGATATCTACGACTAGGAATTTGTTCCAGAAGTTCACTTGCCCTAACGGCAGTTAAAGTCCTTCCTCACCTTGACAGATGGTATATATATATATATATATATATATATATATATATATATATTGTTAAGAAACTTTGTGGTGATGTTTGGACTTTATTTATTTTCTTTTCAAATTCGTCCACTGGGTAAAAACTCCACACAATTTTCTTTACCTTTGTATATACTGCTCCAGCTCTAGAGACCCTTTGTCAATAATAAAACAACCAAAATTTTTATTATTGTCTAATATTAACCTTTCTAATGCTTCAAATTAATATAAACACCAAACAAAATCAAAACATAAACCAAAAATCAAATCAAACAAATAAATTTCAAAATGTAAATATCAAAACAGATTATAATTAAATTTTCAATTATTCTCAAAAGATTTGCCTTTCGAAATGATTTCTTTGCAACAATTAACTTTGAAGATCAATGATGATTCAAATCCAATGTTATTCATAATATCCAAAATTTATACCGTTACTAAAAAGATTATTTCCAAAATTTTTGTTTTAAAATATCTAATTGTTAAAATAAATGAAAATCAAAATAATAATTGGTTCAAAAACTTCAAATGTAAATACCTGATTCACTTTTCACCTTTAATCAAAGTGTATTCACTTTACTCCCTGAGATTGCTTTTAATGCTGACTGCTGTTATCAACTGCGAATGGTTCCTGTTACCAATATAACTCTTTGCTATTATTTACCAATTATATCTGCTGCCAAATTATGTTGGTTCCCAATTTAAATTTCTATCTGCTATCAACTTCCCAAAACTGGATTTCGTACTTGATGTCAATTACTGATGTGTATTTGATGCTGAATATTAGTCAATACCATTTACTAGTATTTTTGTAGCTCCACTATCTTTGCACACAATTATTTTTGTTCAAATTACCATTGCTTTTATCAAACTTTGAATTAATGAACTTTTTGACAACCGCTGTCACTTTATACTTTCTAACAATGTTTACCCTTACACTTGCAAATTTAGACTCTTTTTTAATGCTGCCAGTTCTTGCTTTTATAGTTTCTAATTTGACATAGAACTGCAGATTTTAAACTTTTTAAATAAGTAATTTTGAAATCCCCTTTTTATATATGGTACTCATTTTTTTATATTTAATTTCCTATCTAAACAGATTCCTAAAATGCTTTTTACTCTTCTTTATAATTACAATTTTTACTTTGTGTTTTGTGGTCATTTTTGCACACCAGCTATTTTAAGTTTAACCTGTACTAAAATTTTAATAAAATTTTCATTGTTGTCACAAAACATATTATTACCTGATTCCCCGTTCTGTATTTGCTTTGTCCTATGAATTTCAATGTATTTTGATATGTAGAACTGTCAGAATCTTGTTCTTAAGTTTTATCCTGACATTTAATTTTGAATTAGTTATTTTATGTGAAAATAATGTATTTTAAAAGTTTGTTTACCCGAAAATACATTATTAAGTTACTAAAATTTTGAATTATTATAAATGAAGTTATTAAAAAAATACATTATTAAGTTGTTAACATTTATTTCAAGGTAAAATTTTATATTTTCTTTTCATTAAATGATTTCATTGTGATATATCAAACCTGTAATTTTTTTATATGTTCATTTCAAATCCTAGTTGCTTTTTTAAGACATTTATTTTAAACTGTCACATTTGGTATTTTCAAAAAAATGTATTTACTAAGCGCTTTTAGTTGTATAAATCATTTTCAAATCACCAGTTTACGGTCTAGTTTTACAATTTAATCATTTCTATTCATGTATTGATCTTTAAATTGCATTTGATTTATCAGACTTAAAAAAAACATTTAAACTATGAAATGTATTATATAACTATGTATAAATGGTATAATAAATTTTCTTATTCAAAATGTCTCTGTTTAATTATTAATATCGATTTTCAATTGATCACATTTACATCACAACATTCTTGTTTGATTTTCCAATCTTGTATTTTCTTTTCGAAAAATAATATCTATAAATGCAACTAATGTTGTAAACTCCTTTATCTCTTCCTGTATCTATTTCTTTCAATCCGTAACTATTCAATCCATCTTCAGTATCAATCTCATATGGGCCTTCATAAGGTAACATCAACTTTGCACATTATTGATGCCTCCAGTTTGTCTGTCTAACATTTCTGCCTACTACCAGATCTCCCTTTTTGAATTTGGACTTCGTTTTTATTATTCATCCTCTTGACATACTTCTTAGCTGTTCCATGTTCTTGTGCAAAATGATTGATTGCGGTCTTCCTATTTCTTCAAAATATTGCTTTAATTCCTTCTTTATTTGTGTTATATTGGTTCTTTTACTAGGGAATAGTTTTACAAATTTGGAAAATATTTCTGCTACTACTAAAATATGTTTGTATCCATCTTCTGTTTCTATCAAATTACTCACATAATCTATTGCCACTACTTCTAGAATTCTTTTGCTCTTATTGACCTTGGTATTTTTGCTTTCTGAAAATTTTTAGCTTTAACTTTTTGACACATATCACAGGTTCTGGTTACATTCTTGCACAATTTCAAATCATTTCTGGCATAATAACTTTGTTTAAACATCTTCCATAGCTTCCTTACTCCAACATGTCCATACAAAACATGCAACTTTATCAACACCTTCATAGCCAACATTCTTGATACTGCATACAGTTTCACTCCATCTATATTTTTATAATAAATACCATCTTCATTTTTCTCCAATTTTTTCGTAATCATTTCTTCCTCCTTTTCAAATTGATCTCTTCTCACTTTGACAACTCTCCTTCCTGGTCTATGAGTATCTTTATTCCGATTATAATATATTCTTCTTCTCTATTACCATCTAGTCTACTTAGAGCATCTGCAACAATATTGTTCTTCCCCGGTATATGTTTGATACTGAAATCATACTCTTGCGTTAGTAAGGACCATCTGTCAATCCTGTTGTTTCCATACTTGTTGTTATTCAATATATACATTAAAGTTGAGATATCTGTTTCAGTTTCAAATGTGTTTCCTAATAGTATGAATCCTTACTTCGTGACAAAAAATATTATGCTAAGCAATTCTAACTCCGATACTGAATAATTTCTTTCCTGTTTCTTCCTTACCCTTGATAAAAAATATATTGGATCTCCCTCATATCTTTGAATTAACACTCCAGCTATTTTGCTCTTCGATGCATCCGTTTGTAAAATAAATTTTTATTCATACATTGAGTGGAATATTTTTAAACGTTTTATAAAGCAAATTTTTAAATTCTTCATGTTCTTCAGTCCAAATCTAGTTACATTTTTCTTCAATAATTGCATTAATTTTAATTATTTCTGGGACAAATCAGGAATTAGTCTTTTGTAATATCCTATGACTCCTAATAATCCTCTTAATTGTTTTAAATTCTTCGGTCTAGGATACTCCTGTATTGCTTTTATACTGTCTTCGTCCATTACAATTCCTTTCTTGTAATTTTGAAAGCTAAATAAATAATTTTTTCTTGAAAGAATTGGCATTTTTCTATGTTTATTTTTAAACCTGCCCTGTCTAATTCATCTAATAGTTTTTCTATATGTTCCAAATGTGTTGTCCGTTCTTCCGAAAATATTAAATTATCGTCCACATAATGTAATACAAATTCAAATTTGTCTACAATATTATGTAATGCTTTCGCTAACGCTGCACAAGCCCACTGAATATCAAATGGTATTACTTTAAACCGATATACACTCCATCAATTCGGAAACCAGTATAATCTCTTGAATTTTCATCTAAAGGAATCAGCCAAAAACTATGTTTCAAATCTATTTTTGTAAAAAAATTTGCATGTGTTATTCTACTGAAAATTGAGTCAATGGTGCTTCATACTGTGGGATTTTGCACTTGTTTATGTTCCTTGCATCCAGACACAGTCTAATCTCTCCATTCTTTTTCTTTACCAACACCATAGGATTAATATAACTAGAAATCGATTTTTCGATTAATCCAGTCTTTAACATTTGATCAATTTCTGCATTTACTTGTTGACAGTATATAAATGGTATTGGGTAAATTTTTACTTTAAAATTTTTTTTATCTTTCACCTGGATTTTATGCACATACTCTTTTGCAACTCGACTTTCTTCGTTACTCAACTTATATTTTTCTATTAAATTGATTACTTCATTTCTTGATACACTAGGACACTTAACAATTCATCAATCTTAATTTGAGTATTTAGTCTTAAATTATTATTTTCATGTACATAATCAACACTATTTTTATCATCATGACTTTCTGCATGTGATTCAACACCAATTCTTATAACTTTGTCCTGCAAAACAATTATTTTGTCTTCAATATTAATATTCGCATCGAGTTTTCCTAGCATGTCTACGCCCATTATTGCCTGATATGAAAGATTTTTCACTATTAAAAATTCAAACGATACTTCTTCTTTACCAAATCTAACCTTTATATTGACCATTTTATTTACTTCAAATATCCTTTTATTATTTGCCGCTAATATATTAATCCTTTTTATTTTCATTATACTGTTTTCTTCAAATTTCTTAACATCTCTTCATCTGTAAAACTTCCTTCGGATCCTGTATCTATTAAGATTTGTATATTATTTTCATTCTTGATTATATTCTTATTGTTCTTGTCTTTATTTGAAACTGTTACAGCATTATTCAGTGGAATTTTGGGATTTTGTTTATCTTGATTTAAATTAGTTACTTCATTATACACAGGAATTTTGGGATTTTGTTCTTCAACTTTCAATTTTCATTTTTCTTCTGGTTCCCCAACTTCAATTATATATTTCAAAAGTTGATAAATACATATATTATTTGGTGCAAAGTAGTTTTTGTTTAAAATTTGGTATTCGGCTGCTTTAAAAATCCTGTTCTATTTGTCGTCCTTGTTGTTCTGCACTTGGTAATCTTCTTCCTTGTGCTTTACAACTTCTGCTTCTTCTAACATATTCTCTATTGGCTTCTTTTGTACCGGTTCTCTCTTTCCTTGGTATAGCTTCTTCATGGCCGTTTCTTGTTGTCTTGATCCTTCATATCTTCTTTGATTATTCAAATTTGCATTCCTTCCATTTCCATTAGGTCTTGAAAAATAATTTTGATTTTGTAAATCATGATTGTTTCTAAAATTGCTCCTTGCAATGTATTGGTTATTATTTCTCTGATCTTTATAATTTCTCTCTTGATATCCCCTATTATTTCCAAAATTTGCTCTAAAATTAAATTGATTTCTGTTTCCATTCCACCTTGTCCTGTTTTCATGGCTTCTACTTCTTGTTGGTCTTTGATTGTTCCCTTGACTACTATTATTTTTTATTTACTCTTTGTACTCTATTTAAATAATTTATGAATTGGTCTACTTGCTTAATGTTTTGTACCACTATGGTTTCCGCAATTCCTCCTTCATAGTGTCTTGCAATATTTAAAACAATCTCCTCTTCCCTCATTGGAGGATTCATGTGTTTCGCTTATGTCATTAATCTTAACACATAATCACTCCTACTTCCCCGTTTCTCATCAAATTTTCCAAAATATAATTTTTCTCAAAACTCAGATTGTTCCATTTCACCCCAATAATAATTTAAAAATCTCTCTTCTATATCCTCAAACGATGTTACTTCTCCTTCTATCGACGCAAACCATTACGCTGCACTTTCAACCATCCCTTGTCTCATTTTAATTTTAATCTCTTCAATATTTCGTATTCCCTGTAGTTGTGTTTTTATGGTTTTTATGAAAATGCATGGATGAATTTTTCCAAACCTTCTATTGAATTTAATATTAATATTCATTACCATAGATCTTTCCAACATCACAGGTATTCTTGCTTGTTCCATTCGATTTAATTTTTCCTGCCACTGTTCAAAATCTTTCCCATTTTGTGACATTTTCTCTTCTAAATTTTGAATCTGTCTTGCATTGCGCTGGACCTTTTCTTGAACTTGACTTAATTTTCCATTAATATTTTCTACCTGGTTCTGACGTTCTCTTCGCTCGACTTCTAATTTATTATTGGCCTTTTCTTTTCCCTGGTGCATCTCTTCTCGAATTTCTTGCGCATTTCTTGTCTTTTTTCTAAATTTTGTCTCTTGCATTCTAAGTTTCCTCTATTTATGACATTAAATTACTGGTTGATTCTCCTATCTTGTTCACTAAATCTTTTCTTAAATCAACACTATTTTCACACAATTTTTCCCTTAAATTCCAAATGTTTCCAGCAGATTCCTCCAATTCTTCCTTCAAATTTCGTATATTCCCATTGGACTCTTCTATTAAGTTATTAATTGCATTTAGTATCATGCTTAAATGCACTGGCATTTCAGGGGTTTTTCTTTTTGGTGAGTGTACTTGCGCCACCGTCTTCTTCCACCATCTTCTGCGTCCTCCACTTCCTAGTGATCAATTATTTCCTCGTCTCCATGGTCCATCTCCAACATAATTTCTTCAGGTCCCGTTTGCTGTTCCTCTTGGTCTTCATTATTCATATTTTTCTTGATTGTTTTTCTAGTTATCGCCATGTTATTAAATTTTTAATTATGTATTTATTTAAAATTGACTCTAATAATATTTTGATATATATATAATAGGTTTCTTTAAAATTCCCCCAAATTCCCAGTAATATCAATTCAAAATTAAATAAATCAGATTAAAAATCAAATCAATAATCTCAAATAAAAATTTAACCAAATGTTATACCAATATTAAATGTTCAATAAAAATTTTGTTGCAAATCTTTTTCACAATTATTATTTTGGGAAATACCTTTTAGTAATTATCTTTTTAAATTAATTTTAGGCAATTTTCCAAACCTAATTACTTTCTGTTTCTGTTGTTTCTGTTCTATCTTCAAAATATTGGGTTTACCATTAAAATTATAAAAATTGTATTGGGCAAAGTTCTACTGCACCACGTCTCACCACGTTGTACCACGTCGCACCACGTCGCACCACTTTGGGCCTGCGAATAAAAATTGTTATGGAAATTTTACTTTGTGGTGATATTTGGACTTTATTTATTTTCTTTTCAAATTCGTCCACTCGGTAAAAACTCCACATAATTTTCTTTACCTTTGAATATAGTGCTCCAGCTCAAGATACTGCTTTTCTTTAAAATTTGTATACGCCAATGGACCCTTTGTCAATAATAAAACAACCAAAAGTTTTATTATCGCGTATTAATTATTAACCTTTCTTATGCTTTAAATTAATATAAACATCAAACAAAATCAAAATATAAACGAAAAATCAAATCAAACAAACAAATTACAATATATAAATATCAAACCCCTTATAATTAAATTTTCAATTAATTTAAAAAGATTTGAGTTTCGAAATGATTAAGTTCTTGGCAACAATTAACTTTCAAGATCAATGATGATTCAATTGCAATGTTAGTCAAAATATCCAAAATTTATATCGTTACAAAAATGATTATTTCCCAAATTTTAGTTTTAAAATATCTAATTGTTAATATAAATGAAAATCAAAATAATAATTGGTTCAAAAACTTCAAATGTAAATACCTTATTCACTTTTAACCTTTTGTCAAAGTGCATTCATTTTACTCCCTCAGATTGCTTTTAATGCTGACTGCTGTTCACCTTGTTATCAACTGCTAATGGTTCTTGTTACCAATATGACTCTTTGCTATTATTTACCAATTATATCTGCTTCTGAATTTACTTTACTGCCAAATTATGTTGGTTTCCAATTTAAATTTCTATGTGCTATCGTCTTCCTAAAACTGGATTTTGTACTTGATGTCAATTACTGTTGTGTATTTAATGCTGAATATTAGTACAATACCATTTACTAGCAGTTTTGTATCTCCACTATCTTTGCATACAATTATTTTTTTTCAAATTACCATTGCTTTTATCAAACTTTGAATTAATGACCTTTTTGACAACCGCTGTCACTTTATACTTTCTAACAATGTTTACACTTACACTTGCAAATTTAGACTCTCTTTGCAAGCTCTCAGTTCTTGCTTTTATAGTTTCTAATTTCACATAGAACTGCAGATTTTAAATATTTTAAATAAGCAATTTTGAAATCTCTTTTTTGTATATAATACTCATTTTTAGGGTTCCGTATATACCATATACGGATACCCTTATAATATCACTCCGGATTTCTGCCTCTGTCACATCACAGCAATATTCTCGAAAACGACTGGATGGAAGAGGTTGAAATTTGGTATCAATGTATAGTTTGGTGACCCGATCAGGAATACATATCTTAAAAGAAAAAATATTGATTTAGGTACTTCTGGGGGGGAAAACTAAAAAATACGACAGTTCCCCCCCCCCTTGATCTCCGAAACTACTGAGCCTAAAATTTAAAAAAAATAGCAAATATATAAAGTTGCCCAAACTTCACAGGAAAAATAAGGAGGAACCATTAATATTAATTTTGGGGGGCAAATTATATAATTAAATAAAAATTTAAAAATACAAAAAATTTCAAACGCATCATGTAATATCAAATGAAAGGTGTCATTCTGAGGAACACAAATATATTTTTTTCATATTTAAAAAAAATATTTAAAAACATATTAAGGGAAATATACCAAAATGTACCCATTCCCCCCTCCTTATCTCCGAAACTATAAAACGTTTTTTTAAAGTTTTGAAAAAATTTGAGGTATAGGTTCTGACCTGAAGTTTACTGGAAAAATAAGGAGAACCCTCTATTTTTAATTGGGGGGGGGGCAAATTACAGAATTAAATGGAAAATATGAAATTAAAATTGTTTCTAACCCATCATCTTATATATTAAATGAAAGGGCTCATTACGACGAAAACAAATATATTTTTTTCATAATTTTAAAATAAATTAATTAAAAGATATTAACAAAAATATTTAAAAAATACCCATTCCCCCCCTTTATCTCCAAAACAATAAGCTGAAAAATTTGGAAAAAAATTGAGGTATAGCCACTCACCTGAACAAAATAAGGAGAAACCCCTAATATTTATTTTGGGGGGCAAATTATAGAATTAAATAAAAAATATAAAATTAAAATTGTTTCTAACCCATCATGTTATATATCAAATGAAAGGGCTGATTATGACGAAAACAAATATATTTTTTAATATTTTTAAAATAAATCAATTAAAAGATATTAACAAAAATATGAAAAATTTTACGCATCCCCCCTATCTCCGAAACCATAAGCTGGAAAATTTTGAAAAAACAATGGAGGTATAGGCCCTGACCTGAACTTTACTGGAAAAATAAGGAAAAACCCCTAATATTCATTTTGGGGGGCAAATTATAGAATTAAATGGAAAATATAAAATTAAAATTGTTTCTAACCCATCATGTTATATATCAAATGAAAGGGCTCATGATGAACAAAACAAATATATATTTTTCATATTTATAAATAAATTAATTAAAGATATTAACAAAAATATAAAAAATTTTTACCCATTCCCCCCCCCCTTATCTCCGAAACCATAAGCTGAAATTTTTGAAAAGAATGGAAGCATAGCCCCTCACCTGAACTCTCCTGGAAAAATAAGGAGAAACCCCTAATATTCATTTTGGGGAGCAAATTATAGAATTAAATGGAAAATAAAAAATTATAATTGTTTCTGACGGGTCATGTAATATATCAAATCACAGGGCTCATTATGACGAATACAAATATATTTTTTATTTTTTTAAATGAATATTTTAAAATATATTAAAAAAATTACATATTCTCCCCGTTATTCCCATACTATAAGACCTCAATTTTTTTGTTTATAGGAAAAATATGAAAAAAATCCCTAATTCTATTATTTGACCCCCAAATATAGAATTAAACGGAAAATAAATTATAAGAAAATAATATAATTTTAGGGACAAATTATACAATTAAATGGAAAATAAAAATTCAATTTTCAAACGCATATCATGTAATATCTCAGATAAAAGGCTCATTATGTGAATTACAAATATATAATATTTTTAAATCATTTGTTTAAAAGATATTGTTGTAAAGTGCGTGGGTTCAATTTAAAATTATAAAACTAATATTCACTTTCACTTTTCTAGAACTTTTATTATATCGAATATACAACAGCTGATTCAAATATCACAACAACAATTTTACATATAAGCTCTTCGCTCCACCAACTAACTCGCGATCGTGGCCTGCTTCCTTATAAAAAGAGCGTCGAATTCTCTAGTAAAATCAGTCATCACTCCTACAGCTGTCGAGTCATTTCGAGAACCATTTTTTTATCTCAAAGCGATTGTTGTCGTACTGAAATGAACCAGGGTCGGCTTTGGGTACATTTCGTAACACTGCCCCCCCTTTAATTCTGATCGTCCCGATCGGAAACATCCTCTCCATGGTAGGGAGCGAGTCGATCTAAATGAAGCAACTTCAATTTAGCCTTGGGGTTTCGACAGATCCGGTAGACGACGTCATTAAGCCTCTTGACCACGTCGTATGGACCATCCCAGGCGGGTGTAAGCTTTGGGGATTTACCCTTGGGGGGCTGTACAGCCAGACTTTGTCCCTCTCCTGGAACCCGATTGTGGGTGTAATGGTGTTGTTCTCGTTTTCCTGATCCCAAACATCGTGCAGACTTTCTGGAATACATTCGATTCGAAGTTACGTCCCTGGTCTGAATGTAATTCCATCGGGACGCCAAAACTGCTGATTAGTTGTTCTACTAGCACCCTCGCTACCGTGGTTGCCTTTTGGTTGGATATCGCATATGCCTCAGGCCATTTGGTGAAGTAATCCATTGCGACCCGAATGTATTTGTTCCCTCTCTCAGACTCGGGAAACGGACGGGCGACATAGATGGCGATTCTCTCAAATGGGACGCCCACATTGTACTGCTGCATCCTGCCCTTGGTCGGGGTATTCGGGCCCTTACTGGCTGCCCAAGTGGCACATTTGCGGCACCAAGCTCTGACGTCTTCGAAGTAATTCACCCAGTAGTACCGCTCGCGAACTTTGTCTAGGGTTTAATTCATGCCCAGGTGGCCTCCGGTAATCCCATCATGTACTTCGGTCAGGATAGCTGGTACCTTTTTCTTCGGAACTACCAGTTGGGACTTGGTTTCTTGTCCATCAGCGCTTTCCCAAACTCGCTTGAGCATTCCATTGTCTACTCTTAGAAAGTCCCATTGAGCCCATAACGATTTCAGCACGCCTAAGTATCTAGCTACTTCGTCCCATCGTGACCTCGATGCCCCTCTCGTTTTGAGTGACAAGATTGGTTCGATGACTGGATCAGTCATTTGGTCCTGGATGCACTGTTCTGTTGTCCAGTCGTCATTGGCCTGCAATCGGATCTGTCTGATGGAGATACCCTCTCGCTGTTCCGTCTTCAGATAATGTCCGCATTCCGCTCTACAGGGTCTTCTGGATAGGGCATTATTGTGCACACGGCCGGCACGGTGTTCCACCTTGAAGTCGTATTGCTGTAATTTCTCCATCCATCTGGCCAGTTGTCCTTCCGGTGTCTTCATGTCCAGCAGCCATTTGAGTGCGGCATGATCTGTTCGGATTAAGAAATGACGACCATAGAGGTATTTGTGGAAATGGTCTACAGCCCTTATTATTGCAAGAAGTTCTTTCCTGGTGACGCAATAATTTCTTTCTGGTTTCCGGTGTTGCTGGCGGCGGCGTCTAAGATGAACTTGCCCGACACTGTGTAGGAAAGGCTAGGATTGGGCTGGAACATAGTGCTGCCTTCAGTCGTCTGAAAGATGTTTCGCAATCCTGATTCCACCGAAAGGTCTCCTTCTCTGTGGTCTGCCGATGTAGAGGGGCGGCAATGGTGGCAAATCCCTCAACAAAATGCCGGTAGCATGAACAAAGGCCCAAGAAGCTTCGGAGTTCATGCTTGTCTCTCGGGACTGGCCAATCACGGATAGCTTCTATCTTGTCCTCGTTGGTGCCGATTCCTGACTCGGAAACGACGTGGCCCAAAACGTGGAACAAGGAACACTTCTTCGGGTTGAGTCTCAGGTTGGCGTTATTAATTCTCGAGAATACTTCGCCCAGATTCTCAGATGGTCGTCGAATGTCTGACCCATGACTAGAATGTCGTCGAGGTATACTAAGCACGTCCTCCATGTTAACCCGCTCAGTACGTACTCCATTAGCCTCTCAAATGTAGCGGGTGCATTACATAACCCAAAGGGTATGACCGTGAACTGAAAAATCCCTTTACTGGTGGAGAACGCTGTCTTCTCTCTGTCGTTTGCTTGTAGACCAACCTTCCAATATCCACTTTTTAGGTCTAGTGTGGAGAACCAACGGGAGCCTGCTAGTGTGGTCAAAGTGTCATCGATTCGGGGTAGTAGATAGCTGTCTTTCTTCGTGACATCATTCAGCTTTCTGTAATCCACGCAAAATCGGGTGGTTCCATCCTTCTTTTTAACTAGCACGACGGGAGCAGACCATGGGTTGATGGATGGCTCAATAACTCCATTTTGTAACATGGACTCGATGTTTTCCTCGACTGCCTGTTGTTGCCCCAATGGTAGTCGTCTAGGTGGTATTCTGATGGGTTGAGCCTTTCCGGTATCTATTCGATGCTGAATGACGTTGGTGCGACCGGTGGTTCCATTTTTACTGTTAAAAATTTGCCAGTACTTTGTGATAAATTGCTTGGCTTTCTTCTGGTTCTATGGTGTCAAGTGTGTCAAATGGTCAGCAAACTGTTGTAGGAACTCTTTATGGGGCCCTGTCTCCTTCACCGACGTCTGGTACTCTTCTTCGCAATTGATGATGGTCTCTACTGGCTCGAAACAAGCTATCTCTTGACCATTGGTAATTCTGATGTCGTTGTTGGACAAATTCAGGACTCTGATTGGTATATCTCGTCCGGTTTTAACTATAGCCCGTCCAACTAAGTAGTCATGAGCTGAGTGTACGGGCTCCACCATTCCAACGCAGCTCCCAGGGTTGCTGTCTAGCTGCCTATGAATAATCTGTTCCGTTCGACCGGGAATTCTAGCTGAAGTCTTTGCCACAATTTTTATGGAGGTGACTGAACTGTTGACGGGCCGTGTCAATACAAATTTCTCATTTAGGAACCGAAGAACATCATATCTCGGTTCGAACATAAATCCATGCAGGCTAATTAGGTCCATTCCCAGTATGTCTCACCCTGTATTGACATGGACTCGGCGGTGACTGTTCTTAGACTGGATGTTATTGGTAACTGACCGAATTTCTGATGCTCTCAAGACCCTGGAATTGGCAATGGACACAGCGCTCGGCCATTGATGGTGCCCCTGACGACTAGGCTGCCGCTATCTCGGCAAAATCCCCGGATGGATACTGTCCTGGGGGCTGGTGGTGGAGGGTGAGTCAGCATTCGCCCCCTTATGCTGACTAGTTGGAGTTTCCCTGGTTGGTAAGGTCGGTGTGTTGGCTACCCCTGGTTGGTGATCGTTCCGTTAGCCTTACTCGGCAGTCACGTTGGAAGTGTCCTGTAATATGCCCCTCTGGTGCCAGTTCTTTGTGACCGTTCTAATATTTTATTCAGGCCAGCAAGCAGCGCTTGAAATGGTCACTCTGACTCTTCCTGGTTGAAGGAAACTGCTCGGACCCTCGGCTTGGACATGTTCATGACGGCCTCTACTTCCAAAGCCCGAAATAGAACTTCATTACTCTTCTTGACGCCACTCAGTATGAAATTTCTTTGTATTTCCACATATCTGATGCATTTTACGAAACTCTGTGTGGCCAACTGGTCTTTCGTTTCCTCTGGTAGGTCTGGGTAGGACAAGTGTACTAACCGTCTAATCTCTGCTTCGAATTCTTGGAGGCTTTCACCTGATTTTTGCGTTTTTCCACTCAGTTGGACTTGGTATAGCTGACTCAAGGATTTATTGTCATATCGCTTATCCAGGATGGCGATGATCTTGTCGAAATTGCCTTGTTCCTCGACTGGAATGCTTTGGAGGAGTTCTAGGGCCGGACCTCTTAACGAAATTACCAGAGAAGTAGATTTTTCTTGATTATCCCATCCTTTAGCTGTAGCCACGGCCTCAAATTGCCCTTTACATGGGCCAAGATGAACTGCCGTCGAATGTGGGTGGTTTACTAAAGGGACCTTTGGTACTCACGGTGTGCTGGTATTTTCCTCGCTGTAAGTCCTGTTGCATTTTTTTGATATCTGTTTCTACCTTGTTTTGGATAGCACTGATTTTATCTTGTACTTCACTTACTTCACTTTGTACCGTGTGTTTAATGGAATTAATTTCAAATTTCACCTGGCTCTGGATGGAATCGATGTCATCTACTTTGATTTCAAGAGTCTCCACATTACTTTTTAGGATCTTTATGTCGTCGTTTATTTCTTTTATGTCTGATTCAACTATTTGCATTCTTTCATTAGCTGTTTCATTAACTTGCGATACAATTTGCATTAATTGTTCAAATTGCAGTTGTCTTTTTTCTTCAGTTAGTTTAAAATCATTTTGTCTCTGTTCGTCTAATAATATAAATTCATTTTGTCGTTTTAATTCAATGTGATCTTGTTTTTGTTCAAATATTTTAAACTCATTTTCTCGTTTTTCTTCAAATTTCGAGAACAATCCTCCAATTAAATTATGTTGTTCACTTTTCATAGTGGAAACTAGATTTTGTTGTTTTTCTTCCATCGTAGTGACAAGATGGTCTAATTCTATTTTACGTTTTTCATTAAAAGATTTTACTAACCTTTGTTAAATTTCTTCTTGATGTTGTTTCTCCTTCTTTTCACGTTTTTCTAGAATCTGGGCTATTTTTTCGTCTAGTCCCTCCGTAACCTGCTTGACTATTTTTTTGGCAGTTTCATCCATTTTTTCCATGCTCCGTGTTTCCATAAATCAAATTACGATTTTAACTGCACTTAATCCTTTACTTCTGATCACCAAATTGCTATATAGTTCGTGGGTTCAATTTACAATTATAAAATTAATATTCACTTTCAATTTTCTAGAACTTTTATTTACGTCGAATATACAACAGCTGATTCAAATATCACAACAACAATTTTACATATAAGCTCTTCGCTCCACCAACTAACCCGCGATCGTGGCCTGCTTCCTTTATAAAACCAGCGTCGAATTCTCTAGTAAAATCAGTCATCACTCCTACAGCAGTCGAGTCATTTCGAGAACCATTTTTTTATCTCAAAGCCATTGTTGTCGTACTGAAATGAAACAGGGTCGGTTTTGGGTACATTTCGTAACACTATTAACAAAAATATTAAACATCGACTTAATTCCCACTTTAGAAACTACACTATTTAAATTTTGAAAAATATATTTTATTTATATTTTTAAATAATTTGAATAACAGATTTAATAATTTATAATTTAAACTTTTACCTATTTTGCCCTTTAACTTCCAATCTACAGAGCTTCAAAACTCAGAAAATTAAATACATATGTATTCTGATAAAAATCAAGCGAATCCTAAAGCTGATAAAATAAAAATGTGTGGAAAATCAAAGTGTATATTTTTTATCAATTTAAAACGCTATGAGAAAATGCACTCATTCCCTGCTTGTCTGAAACTGGAATATTAGAATCTTGAAGGTGGTACGGAACCCTAAGTATGTGAGTCCAACTCGCACTTGACCAAATTATTTATATTTAATTTCCTATCTAAACAGATTCCTAAAATGCAGCTAATTTGTGTTCCTCTATGTTTAGATTAAAGGAACACAAATTCCAACGTCAGCACAAAACCTAATACGAGAAGCTATCGAAACTGAGAAAACTGGACAACTAAACAAAAGAGACGACGCCCTGCACCTCTCTAACACATGGAAGACAATTATTAAAAATCAAAATAAAACACAATTAGCTACGCAAAATACAAACCCGTCAACAAGCAACACACCAGACACGGCAGCGATATATAATAAACAGCTAAGGCAGATCACCTCTCAGTTCACCGTAACAACGCATTGAGAATGCAAAGTGAGACCTTGACGAAACGTCTGCAGGATTCAAAGATGAATCAATATAACGAACGGATGTATTCCCGGATAAATATTTCTTCACATTGTTCCATCCGTGAAATCATTTTGGGAGTTTTTTCACTTACTTATCATTGGTAAACCCGGCACTATACTCTGCCATTGTTCTATCAGTTTAAAAGCCATTGTATAGAGATTATTAAGGAAAGTGGTTGATTTGACGACCACATCGTTGCCGCGTATACAACATATCGCTGAATCTATAAAATGTTCTTTCGTGTCGGATTTGATATTTGAAACTTCGATGATGCTTATTGCTATCAGTTCCTGGGTAAAATAAATACCTGATGCATTAAATTTATTTTGTGTCAAGACTGTGCGTGACTAGTCGGCTGAGACTGTAAATCTGCTAATGCCATATAATGTATATACAGGGTATTCCATCTCAAACGAGCGACCTTGAATGTCTTGGTTATTTTCAAAACTATTGCAATAAGACAAAACAGGTCGATTTTTGTTTCGAGGGGGAATTTTTTTGAGGTGAATTAGCGCTTGCGCGCCTTCAACATAAACAGGCTAATTCAATGATCTTGAGATTTGCGATAGGGAAAATATGTGTTGTATTTTTTTATTGCAATTTCTGTACATGTAATAATAAAAGAGTTGGTGCGTTCCCGCAAATTGTTTAGTATATTATTTAAATTTGATTGAATTACTTCATTGATTTTTAAACTTCTGCACCTTTTCCAAAACCTTCCGTCGCGCCAATGCTAATTTTAAGTGTTTTTTGCGTGTAAAATATGGACAGTATTCGTGATTCGTGTATTGACTTTCAAACAATTTGGACGCTTTGTTGATTCCGTCTTACGATGGCCGCTTTTTGTTGTTATTGTGTTAAGATTCCGCGAGTTATTAGTTCCGATCGTAACAACCGCTTTCATTTTGTTCCTTTTGTGTTTACAAAAGCGCATCATTTGTTGTTAAACCCGCATTTTTAGTTTGCTCAATCAATGAACATTACGTTGCTATATTTTGTGTAACGTGTTGTCCTGACGATATCATTTATGCGACGGCACGTGTTTTATTGGTTGTTCCGCTAAAGGTCCTTCGTCAATTATATACTTGCATTGAACTAAAACCGCAACATCTAATTCATAAATTTTTTGGATATTATATGTAATGTGTCATCGAAGACATTCCATAATTTGGTTCAACTTCGAGCCGGATGCAATTTGAGTTAATTTCGTGCAAAGTTTATCGATCAAACCTTTGATTTTTCGTTGCAATTATTGTTGAAAACCGCATTGAATTTTCGTCTCTTTATATGTTAAAAGAGAAAGCAAGTTCGGGATATTCACTCATTCCGTTGGAAATAAATTTCGCATATTTATTGCTGTGTTAAAAAACTTTGTTTGTTTGGTTATTTTGCTAAATTGTTTTGAATTTATTTGACATTTGGTCAGATATTTTCAACAGTAAAAAATTGTAGATTTTTGGAATAGTATTTTGTTTCCTTCTATCGTGTTAGATTCGTTCAGTGGCAGTAGTTAAACAAAGAGAGTTCTGGACCGGAAGTGGGCATAAAGGTAACCAGTCATCGAGTTCTCGCCGGGAGCTGCTGCCGAGCTGTTGGTAGTTGTTGTTTGGATAAGAATAAGAGGAAGACATTGGAAGAAGAAGACATTGGGGGTGGTCGTAGGGGTGCGCGAAAGACATTTGGATGTGTCGCAGAGATGCGCGCCATCTGTTGTTAATAATTGAAAGCCATTGTATTGTGAGTTGCGTGTGTTGCAGAGGTGCACGCCATCTGTTGTCAATAATTGAAAGCCATTGTATTGTGGGTTGCAGGGTGCACGCCATCTGTTGTTGGTTGTGGTGGTTAGAGAGAAAAAAAGCTAAATACTTGGCCGGGTATCGAACGCGGCTTGCCTGATTACAAAGTCAGGTGTCCAACGAGCTGCGCTAATGAGGTTAATCGAGAATGTTTATTTGAAAAGGTATAGTACATGCCCGTTGCGCGGGCGCGTGTTTTTGGGCGTTGTTCGGTTGGATATTTGGGAGCTGGATGGGGGGATATGATATTTTGTTGTCTGTAAAAAAATTTAAAATCATGGTATTTTGTTGTCGGTAAAAAAATTTAAAATCTTTTACTTAAGCCCTCTTGCGCGAGAACGTCCACTCCTTCGAGTCTATAGTTTTCGTAAGCGAGCGCCTACCTGCGCAAGAACGGCAACTCCTTCGAGTCTCTGATTTTGTCGGATGATTCAAGGCATTGAACGCCTGCATGCGCGAGAACGTCCACTCCTTCGAGTCTATAGTTTTTGTAAGCGAGCGCCAACCTGCGCAAGAACGGCAACTCCTTCGAGTCTCTGATTTTGTCGGATGATTCAAGGCATTGAACGCCTGCATGCGCGAGAACGTCCACTCCTTCGAGTCTATAGTTTTCGTAAGCGAGCGCCTACCTGCGCAAGAACGGCAACTCCTTCGACTCTCTGATTTTGTCGGATGATTCAAGGCCGAGCGTAATAATTTTGAGACTTGAAATTTTTAATGATGAATCAAGAATTTGATGTTATGGTTTCTAGTTTCTAGTAGTCTGCTAATAATTTTTAGAACAAAGTAACGAAAAAGGAGCAAGATGAGCATAGTGTCTCACCAACTACCGTTGAATGCAGATCGATAAAAATGACTTTAATTAAATCAAACTTTATAATATTCACGCTAATTTTGAAAAATGTCTTGTATATTAATATACCTTATGGAACCAAGGACATGGCTGTATGCCCTTCAGGGAACTGTTTGAACCGCTCCAACTATACATTGATGGCTCGAGATAGATTAAACGATGGACGGCTGCCTGTATATTTTGCTCGCCTGTCAAACACAACAAAAAATTTCAAACTGAAGCTGATATTTTCTGATGACACTGAAGGTGATACTGACTGGATTTCAGCAGCTTCATGCCAAGATGAAAAAACTTTACTATCCAACAGCTCAATGACTATACCTCATGCCAACCTACAAGAGGAGCTCTACAAAGTGCTAATTCTTATTTGTGTAACACTCTCTACAATTACAATATTATTACTTAAATTAATTGTGAAATGTATAAGGAATAGAATGAATAATTAAAACACATAGTTATATACAATGTTTTATTTATGCAAAACACTATTCAGAAGCCAATAATAAACTACATCAACATTTTCTTTTGCACATCGTACTGGATCATTGCAGCGGCAGTGAAAAATGCATGGAGAGTCAGAAAGTTTCAGTTCAACAGCGCCATTGAAGTTTTCCAGATTGATTAGGTGATAGTGTGATTCCCCATCATCGATAAGCAGTTTTCTCAAATTGTTGATTTTCAGCTCTTCAAATAACTTGTTAAATAAAAAGTCATATTTCTGATGGCCTCGTACATATATGGCGTGCATTTGGTTAGGTAAATTCTCAAAATGTCGTTCATAGTATTCAAATCGTAGTGGCCATCAGAGTAGTGGAGTCCATGTAGCTGTTTATCCAAATATCGTACTTGTCTTTTGTCTGCTGCTGATAGATAGTTAAACGGTTTGGGTGGTTTAAACAAAAACACACCTGTGCGTTTACGTGTCTTGATTACCAATTCTCGATTTCGAAACCTTGAATGTCGGCAATTGCAATTTCCATAGTGAACCGTTGAAAAGCTGTACCGAAACTGATTTTCTACACAGCTGAGTGATCTAATATAAGCCTGAGACAATTTCGCTGAGTGGGAGAAATTCTATTAGGCAATCGTGGATAATTATGCAGAAGGCTCGGGTCTTATCGGGAAATCCCGTCTGGCTTTCAATATCCAAGCGAATATCTACAGTCGAGGATTTCATGGTGTCCTCACGTCGGGAGCAATCGATGACGAATAGGGTGTGCGTCTTGAATGCAACATAATCCAGTAGAGGGTGTTTGCCGCCGCCAAAGCTGGGATAAAAGTCCGAATACCTTCTGTACGCCTCACCGTACTCACTAAAAAAATCTAAATCAAATCTCTCCATAGGCCAAAATTCGCTGTTTAAATTTAGACGAATATTGGAAATGTGAATATTATCAAATTCCGTGGGATCTTCTTTGATGTTGCTGTGGCGATCCGTTTGGAAGGCCAAGATAACGTAACGAGGGCTTTCCAGTGCGGCACACGTCTTCACAGCCCAAATTTCACGAGTAGCACCTGTTTTGAGAGCAGGCAACTCATTTAGCTCCCATTTACGAAACGGTAAAATTATACTGGAATCCGCTTTGGCGGCTTGCAGTAAATCCAATTTAACGTCATCACATCACCTGCTTGTAGTCGTTGAAGATGGAAAACAAATGTCCCAATGGAATGTACATGTGAAAAGTTTTATCGGCGGCATTCATATACGCTTTATGTGGAAAATTCCACCCGGCTATGAATAGGTCCTTTGAACTGTTGGGGTCGTTGCTCAAGTATCCACGAATTGTACTCACGCGACCAGGGTCTCTCACGGTTTCAATTTCCTTGCCGCACAACTCGTACGTAACACTGTCAGCCATGGAAAACCAACAATCTGTTTGATTGACGATGATTTCAACGATATCATTGTTGCCGAATGACTTGACGTATGGATAGTAGGTTCGCAACTCCTCGCGTCTTACACTATCATCAAAATTTTGTTTGCGGAAGATATCGAACATTTGAGGAGTTGACATGGTAGCCGAGCGTTTGTAGAAACAATCTGTTTGAGAGCGTGAGTGATCTCTTGAGAGGTTTCATAGAAACTGATGGTGGTCGAGGAGCGGTTGACCTCTTATATGGTTCTTCATCAAATACAAGTCGACCCATTATTATAGTAGTTGTTTCAGCTCAAGTCGAATGATGATTTCTTCACCACGAAAATTCACAAGTTCAGAGTCTTGATTCAAAATTTGCAATGTGAGGTTATGTATTTCGCTTCTGTTAATCGGCAAATAGATTAAATGCTGAGGTGTTTCGTCGATGGCAAAACCAGGATCAACTGCAACGGCAAACTCGTAAATGGTGTGTGAAGGAGTGTTGTTGTAGAAGGCTCCCGACGTGATGTTGCTATCGAGATGAATCGTTCTAACTTTTATAATGTTCACTGGTAAATCGGAACTGTGAACTTGATTGCGTGGTAGCAGCTGTTTAGAGAAGCCCAGAATATCACCGATGCTGTCTTGCGGTTGAAAGTCCACAGCGTACTTGCTGCTGAAAAGCTCACACTTGAGAGTATTGTTGTTGGTTTCAATGAGAAAATATTCTCAACGTCCTTTGCCAAATGAATGCCAAGTGCCTTTCTAATATAAGCTTCGATGTCACCAATTTCGTATGAACCTTCGGGCAAGTCGATGAATGTTTGCGTGTTTTGATTGTCAAACAGGTAGATCTTGTCACCTCTCTCAATGTTTGGGATGCTGTTGTACGAGTGAATACTCAATAAAGCTAGAACGTAGTTGTAGTTGGGATCCAACTGAATAGGTGGTTGAAAATCAATCGACAGTATTGGGCTGCGACCTTTCAATGTGATGATCACAGACATGACTAATAATTATCCGCTTGTTAGCTGCTAATATAGGTAAAGGTAAAACAACAATAATGCAAAATATTTATTTTTTATTATAGAGAAATTTCAAGCATAAATGGCTACAATTTGATTGATTGTACGTCTGATAAGAGTCATTGTTGTAGAGGATTTTCACTCTATTGCCAAAGTAGTAGGCTAATTCTCGGGGTGGTTTCAAACATCCAAAGCTATCAAAGTACTGAACGGTGTTTTCATTTCGCACATAAGCTACCCAATGCGTACCGTGATGACTGCTGGTATCCAAATTAACGATGGCAGACTCCCATGTTTGTGAATGTTTAGGTAAGGCGTCTTGCATAAATACTCCCCTAAAGTAGGGGATCTTCAAATGTTTGGCATATTGCGCTATTCATTAGACTACCTCCTTTGGGAGTTAGCATGATACTGATTGAAACTGAGATAGACTGCTGTATTTAATTAGTATCCGCAATAAGGATGATGTCAGTATATCGTAAGATTGTTACCAAATTCCCTACAAGCAGCATTCTGCGGACCTAGTGGTTGCGTGAAGACCAACGAATCGTTATCACTGCTATTCAATGAAAACGGTCTACGATTCGAGAACGTCTACATCTATTCCAAGTCACTCTACCAAGACGTTCTCAAGATGGTTAAAGGTGTATCGTATTTTCCCCTTAAAGACAACGAAGAAGTAATTGATCCGAGTGAGGCACGCGAATGTTCAGTATTCATTTTCGATGATGTGAATGGTGATAAACAAAACAAGATTCAAAATTTTTTTCGATGGGAAGGCACAGGAATATCGATTCAATATATTTATGCCAAACGTATAGCAAAATACCTAAGCAACTGATTTGAGACAATTGCAACGTAGTTGTCATATTCAGACAAGATGAGGTAAATTTGAAGCACGTCTTTGATGAGCACGTGTCTCCCGACATGGACTATGATAAATTTAAGACAATGTGTTCGGAATGCTGGCAAAATCGTTTTGGCTTTATTACAATAGCTAAGGACTTCAACTTGAATGATGGCCGCTACCGTAAAGGAGTCGATAAATATATAAAGGTTCAATAAAGATGATTGCTGTTAGTTGATAAAAATGTCTTCATTGAGTAGCAACATTGCTGCCACTGCTCGAAAGAAAAAGATCAAGCAATTGGCACGTTCTATTCGCAAGAAATATCTTAGTCTGAAGCTGGGAAAGTCGGAACATGATGAAACATTGAATAAACTTTTTAGACCGGTAATGACACCGCTACAAGATATTGCCTCAACTACGGCAAAAGTTCTCACTAAGATGCCAATACAGACCATTAAACGTGAAGTAATTAAAAAAGAAGTGCAGCAGCTGCCACTAGTCAAAAAACATGAGTTGGAAGAGACACAATACCTCGATGAAGAACCAATCGCCTAAACTAGTATATATACCAATGATGATGATGATGAGGTGGAGAACGAAACCTTTTACGAGGATCCCGGTAATCTCTCTAAAGATGCAATAGAGGACTACATGGATCAGTATCCTCCAGTTGCACACAAATATCTTGAAGACTATATCACTAAAAGCGATGATATTAACAACATATATGGACCTATATATGAGGCTGCAAGTTCCAAATGGTTTCTTGGGCAAAAGGAAATCAATTTCAGTCGTAGTACAGGTCACATTATCGTTGATGGGTTACAGTTTCGAGGTACTCCAGGGTTATATCAACTAATATTTTACAAGTCACCTGATTATGCTCCGGATGATTTAGAAGCACACCGAAAAGTGTTGGTAATGACAGCAGCACACAAGAATGCAGCAGGTCGTTTGAAAGCTTCAAGTCTATATAAATATACTGAAATTATAAAGCCAATGTTTCCTCCTTTGACAAAGAAGCAACGTTTTGCTAGAACTGGTATGAAGTTAACTTACAATAACAAGCCAATGGAATACGTCTACTGGGATGATCCCAACGAATTGGTTGAACGGTTGAAACTACTGATTGCATCCAAGGAAGCAGGCAACACCTCTCACAACAAAATGATTGCCATTTTAAATGAACTTAAGGAAGCTAATATTATACGAGATAAATAAATTTAGAAATTGAAAGTGTATATTATTCCTTATCCTATGGCAAACATATCAGTTTCATGATGACTTTTAACAAGTTTGGGCGTAGTGCCCATCAGCAACTAATGTCATGAACATCACATAACCTAGCTTTTATGAAAGTGCCATTTTCCTTTACCGTGGAGGGAAATATCGATGCTGAGAAGCTGAAAATTACCAATGTCGAAGTACCGACGAAGGCCATGGATGCCGCCAACAAACAGTACGTTGATAAGAAAATAGCAAACGGACTTCAGCAACTGCATCGTGATTTTCAAATAGCTTTCAGCAACTACACTGGTGAAGTTCAGCAAACCTTATCTATGTTTAAGCAAAACGAAAAAGTTAGCGAGGAACGTGGAGCTCAAAACTTTGCTGCAATGAATACTCGCATGTTGAAATCCGAACAAGCTATGGAAACCCAACTACAAAATATATCGCTTCTCATTTCAAAATTCAATACATTGGAAGCTCAGTTGGAATCTGCCCGGAAAGAATATAAGGAAACCATCACAAAATTTGAAGCCTCGTTTAATGACAACCGTATATCACAGGAAAAACGTATAAATGACCTGGAACTTTCTATGAAACAAGCTCCTAAAGGTGTTGATGCAGCAGAAGTATTAAATATTGTTCGAAAGGATAAGGCTAAAGATCTTTCTGATCTAACTGAACTTAGAGACAAGATGATAAAAGTAGTGCCTGACCTATACCGAGACATGCAAAAACTACATGATGATATTGCAAATCAAATGTTGGACCAAAATCAAAAACTTGAGGCAGTCGCAGACAGTATTGCTGCAATTAAAAAGCATCATTAGGGTCAATAAAAACATGCCTTTGTCTATTTTTAAGCAGTATACAAGATGGCTCCTATAGCGAAACATTCCAAAGAAAAAGTTCAAGTCGTTAAGGAACTGCATAGACCTGTGAGACGAAAGTTTCCTCGCCGACGTGTAATAATCAAAGGTTTCGATGACTCCTGGCAGTCTGACCTCGCACAAATGGATCTCTATGCAAAATCCAATCGTAATTTCAAGTTCTTCCTCGTGGTGATTGATTGCTTTTCAAAGTACGTGTGGACGAGACCGCGGAAAACGAAATCCGGTGAAGAGGTAACTCGTGCCTTTGAGAGTATTCTCAAGGAAGGACGGCACCCGAAAAATCTACAAACCGACCAGGGTAAGGAATACTACAATAGTTGCTTTCAGAAACTAATGAAGTCATACGGAATCAATCATTATAGTACATTTAGTGGACTGAAAGCCGTAATAGCTGACGAGTAATTAGAACGCTGAAAGAACGGCTCTACAAGTACTTTACTTTGAACGGCACCTACAAATGGATAGATATTCTACAGGAAATTGTTAAGGACTACAACCATTAAAAACATTCCAAGACAAAGATGAGACCTGTGGACATTAATAGGAAAAACGCTCGAGATATTAAAGTATACAATAACCTGCAAATTGCTGGGCCAAGAAAACTGAAAGTCGGAGATGTTGTGCGAATAAGTAAAACCAAGCACGTTTTTGATAAAGGTTACCTTCCCAGCTGGAGTACGGAATTGTTTAAAATTACGCAGGTTAAAATAACTAATCCAGTTACGTATATTTTGGAAGATATGTCTGGTACACCGATTAAAGGGAGCTTTTACGAAGAAGAATTGCAAAAGGCTGCCTATCCTGATGTGTATCTCGTTGAGAAAATTTTGCAACGAAAAGTCAACAAGGTTAAAGTTCGGTGGCTTGAGTTTGATTCGAGCCACGACAGTTGGATTGTCACTGAAAACAGACTAGAGTTCCAAGGTCAATCATAAATTGATAATAAATTATCATAAATATAGACATGTGCTTGCATTGCAAAATGAAGACTCAGGGTGAAAACATCACTGTAAAGTATTCGAAAAGTTTAAGCCAAAATATCACCAAACTTAAACGATTACAGAAAGATATCAAATTTTATTGTGAAAAACAACAAGTGATGCAACATTTAAAAGCCTTACATATATGATGTTGGTGATGGGGAACAGAGGAGCTCTTAGCAACAAGAGATCTACTTTTCCATCTTTGCGTAGGATCACATAATTGAAATCAACCGCAATCAGGTAGTGGAAGGGGTACAACAATAAAATTGTGAAAATTCCCTACATATATTCCCAGTCCCAGTTTACCTCTCAAGTGATTTGTGAAAATGAGTAGTATCAGCAGTTTTGAAACCATGGATAGTGGTTATAGTAGTGATTCCACTATCAATTACAGTGCGGACTTGGATAGAGTGTTACAAATGTATGATGAAGCTGCCAAAAAGGAAGACTATTACTTGCTGTATTCGAGATTTCCATTACTGAATTCAGAGTATGATGTTTAATGTGCACTCAGTCCTGCAAGATCCTATTCTCCAGTGGTTATCTTGCAAAAAACACCTGTAGCCGCTGGAACACCAACGAAAATTGTAATGACTATGTACGAGTGGGAAGATGTCATCATTGAGCTCAAGCTCTTGAAAACAAACTTTTTTGAAAATGCCACACCTCCAGAGTTTGCTGCCCCAGTGACCTGCGGAGATTGTCTCCATCTATCCCAGATCCAGTATGAAGACGTCAAACAAGTGTTGGTGATGAAAAACATTTGTGCACTATATTTGGATTATAGTGATGTGGTTGAACTCTTAGCTATTAACCCTATAATCTCAAGTAAAATAATTTGCTTGGAGCGCTTAAATTTCAGTACTTTTTATTATAAAATAATAGATGAAATTTGTTTATGGTCAAATTTACTAAATCGTTTACCGATTGAAAAATTGTTAAAACCATTTTGTTTAGATGACAGGTCTCCATTATGTATTGCATTAAAAGAACATATTTATTACTATAAAAACATTATTTTGAGAGATATTGACATTATAAAAATTGAATAAATACTTATAAATTAAAAACATTGTTGTTTATTTCATCAGTTCTACACCATAGAGTGTCGAGAATACTTCCAAATATACGAAAATCGATTACGTACCTTTGAAAACTGGCCTTCCGACTTCCCTGCTGAAAAGTTAGCAAGAGCAGGGTTTATCTACCGACAAGATGCAATAGAATCCGATGGTAGCTTAAATGATGCTGTTGAATGCCCATTTTGAGATACACGTGGTTTCAACTGGGAAGATGGTGATGACCCTGTTGCCGATCATCTGGACTGGAATCCATATTGTCGCTTTTTTGATTTTGATGACACTTACCACATCACCAGACCTATCAGACATAAAAGCAAAGTGACATTTGAGAGCAGACTTGAGATGTTCAAAGACTGGCCTATTGCCTTGAAGCAGACACCCACCGAGCTTGTCAACGCCGGATTCTTTTCCACGGGCTACGGTGACAGGATCACTTGTCATTGCTTTGGCTTAGAGCTCAAGAATTTCTTACCTTATGATGATATTACAGAGCTTCACAAAAAGGGATCAGCTAAATGTTTATTGCTTAGAGACTGCCCACCAAATCCCCACACTGACTCTAATCATAATACTTGTAAAATTTGGTTAACTAATGAAATGACAATTGTTTTTTGCCATGCAGACACTTTGCTAGTTGCTTTGATTGTTCACTGAAAATAGATCATTGCTGCATATGTAGACGGAAATTGCAGGTTATTTAAAAATATATGTATGCTAAAAATAAAAACTCTAATTTGAACATATTTTGTTTTATTTAAACATATAATATTTACAATATAATTGGGAAACAAATAACACTATTATACAAATACTTTATTCTGGGTTGGTAATTTGTTGAGCATCGCTGGAAATCTCCATAGCAACGTTTTCATTCATGATAGATTCTATATTATCAACCAGGTCAGAATCATACAATGGCTCAAGAGAATGGTGCTGATTTCGCAGTGTGTTGCCCCTAGCAAACACTTTTAAGTTCCCAAGTCGGAACTTGAGAGCGTTGCATATATCTATGGGATGTGAGACATCAAACCATTCTTAACAAGTTGAGCATTTGGATGTTTCTTCAGCACTTCCTTTATAGCTGCTTGGAAAGACCGCCGCTGTCTACGTATGAGGTACCATTCACTCTTACTAAGAGCTAACAGAGCCATACATCTCTGTTTTTCGTGGTTGATTGACTTGGGAGCTACACGATGGACTACTTCGTTCCTTAAACGTTTCACTACCTGAGACTGTATTTTGTTAGAAACCACATTCAGAACCTCACAATGACGTTCCGATGCCTTGACAGATTCCCCTTCTAGTCTAACTCGATGCAGTTCGGCTTTGGCCCTAGCTTCCTCAGCTTGAATACGTTCTTTTTCAGCCTTAAGTCGTTCCTCTTCAGCTCGCATACGATCTCGATCTGCTTTGCTTCTCTCTTCTTCCGCATGTAATCGTTCTTTTTGCATTTCAATCATCTCAGCCTCAGCGGTATTCTTTACTTGTATCATAATTTGCTTAAGTTCATCCAACTCAGTCATCAAATGCTGGTTTTGTACAGAAATTAGATTGTTGTGTGCAGAAAGTTGTTTGAGGCGCATTTCCTCGTGATACTTCTCGTATTTGATATATTTCATAGAGATGCGTTTAATTAAAGTATAGAGGATGCGAATTTCTGTAGCTTTCTTGCTACGCATCTGCATAAGCAGCATTTCAAAGTCGATGGCGCTCATGCAAATGTATTTCTTTTGAGTTATGTTTGCATCTTGAATTTCTTCGTATTCCATAGTTGGTTGCTGAGTCTTGAGCAAATCCATAAAATGATATTTTTTATGTCTGTACTCACCAACGTAACCACACCACTCCAAGACATTATCATCGATGAGTACTTTGTCTGTCCACGTCAGCTTCCAGAAGAAGGCGTTACATCTATCATTTTCAATGTCGAGGCCAAATTTGAGACATACTTCTGTATAGGTTAATTTACCCATCGGTGTAACCCACAGTCTAACATCTTGATTACTTTCAAGTTTATTTTGGTTAGGTTGAATAGATACCATCTTGGAATTGCACTGAATACGTTAATCAATTGTTGCAAACTAACTGAAACTTATGTGTTCGTTAACATAACTAAAGGATGTATCGTGTGACGACACAGAGAAAGGGAAGGGGGGCCCGGTAAAGGGGGCCATGATTGCCAGTTTCCATATTTCCTAAGATTCTCTAAATCTCTGAAAACACACACAAGTTTTATGGAGAGATAACAATGTTCGCACTAGCGTTCTAATCGGAAGTAAATTTCAAGTACTTATCTATGGTCTGTTATGACAGTAAAACAATGTCTTATATTTAAAATTTTATTTCAAACATAATATATTATGATATACCATTACCAAATTCAAAGGCATTTATGTTTATTTCCAAAGAAATAATACGTTTTAAGACCCAGCCACTACCTTCTGTTGAAAATTCTTCGAGGGAATTCATAATTGGATCCTTTACGTGATTGTCAAACCATTCATTCAAGTCTGTTCCCCGATCAATAATTTCATTTTTAGTATTAAAATATTTGTGATTCGTAATTTTCATCCATATCTGACTTTAAAAATTCTCCACAAAAACAAGTATTCACTTTAAGCGTAAATAGTTTTTTTCAAAATGTTACTAAATCTGGACTTGAACATAATTGAAGCATCATCCAGAAACATCAAGATATCTTTATGTGATTTGTTAATTATTATCCCAGTTCTAACACGGTTTTGAAAACATGAAGCAATGGCATCCCATTGAACTCTACTAGAACGTTTATTATTTAAACCCATTCCAATTTTTGACTGCTTCAGCAAAGTCCGAAAGCGTTTTAAATAACCAACGTTGTTTTGTAATTTTTTCAAGGTTCCCACAAATAAATTTCCATGGCGAATAGCACAATTAAAAAGTCTCATATGTTTTTAATATCCCTAAGCCACAATGGTATTTCAGCAGAGGAAATAGAATGATCCAACTCAACTTGTTTACATTTTTTGATATAGTTATCACTGTCTGCACCAATTTGATTAAACATTTTGATGAATCTCCACCACAGTAGTTATTTGCCAATTTTATTGCGTCTGATTTCTAGCAATTCTAAACATAAAATGACGTTAATTTTAAAAAATATTATTCTTATACATATGCAATTATTTACTACAACATTCAGCTAATGGTACTAAAATAAATGCAGCTCATCATAGGCAAGTTAGTCTAAAATTGGATTGGGCTCTTCAAAATACAATTCCAGCTCATTGGTATTTCATAGGTACAAAGTCCAATTTTTAATATTTCTAAAATATTAATGTTACAATGAAATAAAAATTCGCAATTATTTTATTTATCAGCATTGAACTACGTCATTTGCGAATAACGACATTGCTGTTAGTTCTAGAAAAACAACTAATTAATGCTTATCATATGGGAACTTCCTGCAAAAGTTTATTGCTGCAAACAACATGATAACCTTATCAAACCACAGCTTCCTGTAAATTTATTTAGCTCGGTTTCATTTAGCGTAAACAAGATATCACAGTTTCCTTTCACTGCGGTCATCACTTCCGTTGTGGTTTTGATATCTAAAATACCAATGTGAATTTATTATCAGGAATTTTTAATTAATCATGGATTCAGATTTATATTATTTTCGATTTTATTAACATTACTTTTAAATAAATACAGATTCATGATTTGAGAATTTATTATCAGAAATTTTTAAATACATTTATGATTTATTGGCATGAATTTTTAAATACATTTATGATTTTATTGGCATGAATTTTAAATAAATACAGATTTTTATTCATCCTCAAGACGTAAAAAATTCCTGGTTCACCACGAGTAAACTAATCGTATCTGGGAACCCTCCTATTGCTGGACGCTGAGTTCTACCTCCTCCACGGGTGAACTGGCCTCTATGAAATCAGTACGACCGCCCATACCTGCACGTTTCATTTGGGTTGGCCCTATATCTATTTCAACCCCATTTGGTAATCGATGGCTAAACAAGCAAGTATTTCCAAACGGACATTTGGGTTTGCTTTTTCGGAAATACCTACATCGTATTTTCTTCATTTTTTCGTTTTTCTCAGCTATATAACGATCTTTTTCCGCTTTCTGGTAATAAACCTCAGATTGATAGACTTAAGGAGACACAATACGGCATTCTGGACAGCCTCTGCGAATATTCAATTCAAAGTCTTTATTTTGATGTCATCTTTTTACGCATGGGAAGCAGAAACAATGGTTACAATTTGGTAATAGCCCAAAATTATTAGTGATCTCTTCCAAACATATTTCCACACTTTTATTCATAGTGAATTGAATAAGACTGCACCTATAGCCACAAAAATCTAATATTTGTAGTGTTTGCTGTCGCCACACACTCACGACAATAAGTTAAAAGAATTATTTCTTTTATTCAGTCTTGAGTTGAAGCTGTAACAATCCAGTCATGAATTTGGAAAGTTTACTTGATGACCCAAGAAAGATTTAATGAGTCCAGTGCCAACGAGAACTATACAACCGAAAGATTTAACTGGAAAGCTAAATAAATCCCAAAAATGGAGTACGTGGTACCAGACGTTTTAACAACTTTGATTACCTACAACGGGCGCACTTGCAAATATGCGGCAGTAACAGAAATTTAACAATTAATATTACCGATACCGAGACCACTCTCAAAATTGTCGTGAAAACAATTATACATTTAACGGTGAGAGTTACACGGTGCTT